>CM060974.1:69875084-70220084 GCA_030765045.1 Tenodera sinensis | reverse complement strand
CTATGTCATTTATCGTATAATATAAGCATTCTGTGCGTGTTGTTCCAGTTAGTGTGAGAATACCAAACCCAAAGGTGCCGAAAAGTAAGTGTATTTTGTTGGAGGTTATGGGTGCCTGAGATACGTGGAGGCAGGCATATTAGATTAAATCGGATCGGGTTGTGAAACCAGAGAGCATCCATCGTTACCGATTCAGAATGGCGAGCGATCCTGGTGACCAAATTGTGAACTGCCCTGATACGCTTCTTCAAAACTTGGACGAAAAAGGTGGAAAAATGAGGAAAGATCTAAAACAAGATATTATTAAAGCGGTAAGCAAAATTAGAGAATTGAGTAATAATATAATAAATACAATGGCAGAGCAAGATGAAAAAATCAAGAGCCTGGAAAAGGAACGGAAAAAAATTGAAGAATCTAAGGAGAAGCCAGGAACATCAAACAGAACCCTATTATCTGACATTATAAGATCCAAGAACCAGGACATAGAGGAGCGAAAATACAGCCTAATAGTGAAATCAAAAAACAATCAAACAACAGAATACATCAAAAATGTAATTAAAACTAAAGTAAACCCTATTGACATGAAGGTAGGCATAAGTGCCTTCAAACCCCTTAGGAATGGGAATCTGCTAATTCAGGCACGCACCAAGAATGAGATTGACGCAATCTGCAACAATATCAATGATAAGTGTGGCAACGAAATTGAAGCAACTGGAACCAAAGTGCTGAAGCCTCGCCTAATTGTGTACAATGTTCCCGCAGAAGGGGATCTCAACAGCTGGAAGGAAGCAATTTTGAAACAGAATGAGGAACTAAATCTGCAAACCAACGAAATGGAACCAAAATTCTCATTCAAAGATGAGAAGAACAACACAAACTTAGTAATAGAAGTTACATCAGAAGCTAGAAAGAAACTATTAGGCAGAAAGATAAAACTGGGATGGACTATGAACACAATTGGGGACTATTTTAGAGTCAACAGCATGGGCGTCGCGAAGGGGGGGGGGCAAGGGGTTGCCGCGGCCCCCCCCCCCTTGGAAAATAATAAATGTATTGTTCAATGAATTACTGTTAGACTACTGCTTTAATTTTGAGGTAAAGTACACTTTTTATTTAGCATAAATTAACATGCTTATCCGTAACAAATACTACAACTCAATTTTTGCAGTTTTTAGTTACAGAATAATGAATTAATTGCAAACTTCCAACATGTGGCCCCTCCCTGAAAAAAAGTCTGCCGACGCTCATGGTCAACAGGTGCTTCAAGTGTAACAAGTTTAATCATAGAGCTCAGGACTGCAAAGGTGACCAAACTTGCCCACTATGTGCGGGTAAACACAAGCTGGCTGAGTGTACAACTCCAAGGGTGTATATAAATGCATAAACTGCATAAATTATAACAAACAACCAAACACAGCCAGTAGACATCAACCACACAGCTCGACAAAAAATGTGGATGTGATAAAATAGCCTTGAATAATTACATAAAGAATATTGATTACTGAAATGAATATCCCACAACAAACCATGAAATATATAGTACACAATAAACCACTTAAATGTCAACAGATTAACCTTCAACGTTCACGAGCAGCAGTTAGCAACCTAGCCCAACAAATTGTAGAAAACAAACTTGATTTGATATTTGTACAGGAACCTTACTTAATTCGCAACAACCCAGCTGGGATTCCAAAATCAATTAAAATTCTTACACAGGGAAATGGAAGGAAAAGAGCTGCTATCCTCGTGAACAATAATAAGGCTGACGTTATTACTATAAATCAGCTCTCAGATGAGGATTGCGTAGTTGCAGAAGTTCACATCCATCAGAAAAAAATGTATATCGTAAGCAAGTACTGCGATATGGAGGAAAATATGGAAAGAACGATAAATAAAATCGAAACCATAATGAACCATGCTAACGGAGCAAATGTATTATTGACTATGGATACAAATGCGAGGAGTAAAATGTGGCACGACACGACAACAAATCACCGAGGAAAAATATTAGAAGAATTTATAACAGGCAGTAACCTATTCATACTTAATGAAGCTAACGGTATTCCAACATTTCAGTCAAATAAAGGCAAGAGCTATATAGACCTAACTATTACAAACAGTAGTATGGTCAATAGGGTCACAAATTGGAGATGTGGAGAAATAGAAAGTTGCTCTGACCATGCAGCAATAACATTTAACGTGATAACAAATACCTTGAATAGAAACTTTGAATCTGATAACACCCATAGCATAGGTATAAGATACATAGTTGTAATGTATGTAAACCCCGCGCGACAGCCCACGAAGGGCCAAGGCCTACCGCCCAGCCGCTGCGTCCCCCACCTCTGCCCACTACAGGCGTCATTGGTGAGGTGCAGTACTGGAGGGTGGGACGTGGTCAGCGCCCCGAGCCCTCCCGGCCAGTTATGCGGTCTTCTCGACCTGGGGCCGCTACTTCTCCATCAAGTAGCTCCTCAATTGGTCCCCCCGGGACCTAACGAGGCTGAGTGCACCCCGTGCCAGACCTCCCAGAGGGGATAAAATCCCCATGCTGGTACCGGGGATCGAACCCGGGTCCTCCGCGCCACAGGCAAGCGCGCTGCCAGCTGCGCTACGGAGGCGGCCAAGATACATAGTTAAAATTGATAATATTCCTAGTTTCCTGGAGGAAGTAAGAAAAGAATTCATTACAAAATTTAATTGTGAATATCAGGGCAATGATCTTACTAAACTGGACAACGAACTCAGTGAAAAAGCCAAGACACAAATGGAAACAGAATTATTATGTGAAAATCTCACCAGCTGTATAACTTCTGCATGCAAAACAGCATTCAACTATTCCTTACAAAAGAAAAATTCAACTAAGTACAGAACGGTACCGTGGTGGAACAAAGAATTAAAAATTAAACGGAACAAGGTCAATGCTATGAGGCGGCGATACCAACGGACACAACATAATGAAGCCCTGAGAGAAGAAAGGAAAACTCAGTATCTCGTCGAAAAGCGTCAGAGTCAGAACAATTTACAAACAGCAAAAATGAATTCTTGGAAATTATTCTGTACTGCCACCGATAGTTCAAATCCCTGGAATAAAGTGTACAAGATTGCAGCAAGGAAACTCAGAGATAAAACCATTTTGACAACAATACAAAAACCTGATGGAACATATACCGAAGATCTCAACAGCACGTTAAAATATATGATAGACTATTTCATTCCTAATGATAAAGAAGATGAGGACTCTGAGCTTCAACGGAATATAAGAATAATGGCTAAGGAGCCTCCTAATACAGATGAAGACACAGAATTCACTGTAGAGGAAGTTAGAGCAGTAATAAAGAGCTTTAACCCCAACAAAGCTCCAGGAGAAGATGGAATTACAAGTGTGATCCTTCCACAAGTGTTCAATCATTTCCCATCTTTTCTTGCTGCAGTGTACAATAATTGCCTTAAAAACGGCTGCTTTCCAACGCAATGGAAAAAATCAAATATATTACCAATAATTAAACCAGGAAAGCAACATAGTGAAGAAGTGACAAAGTATCGACCAATCAGTCTTCTAAATGTTGGAGGAAAGGTATTGGAGAAACTTTTGATCAACAGAATATTATATCAGATAAACACCAACAACTTGTTAAATGCAAACCAGTTTGGCTTCACACCTCAGAAAGGGACAGTGGATGCAGCCATGGCTGTGAAACACTTCACAGAGGAAAGCCTTCGAGCAAAAAAATGTGTTGTAGCCGTTAGCTTAGATGTACGTGGCGCTTTTGATTCAGCCTGGTGGCCACGTATTTTGCTCAATCAATGCCCTAAAAATTTATACAGGTTGGCAGGCAGCTACTTCAGTAACAGAACAGCGACCTTACAAACAAATGAATGCAAGATCACAAAGGAGGTAACCAGGGGATGTCCACAGGGTTCAAGCTGCGGTCCTGGTCTGTGGAACATAATGTACAGTTCAGTTATCAGCTTGAAACTAACAAACCAATCAAAAGTAGTGGCTTTTGCAGATGATCTACTTCTACTTACAAGAGGTAACAGCAACAAAGAAGCAGAAAACTATGCAAATTCAGACTTAAAGAAAGTAGAGAACTGGGCAAAGCAAAACAAACTGAAATTTAACGACTCAAAATCAATGGTTCTATTAATATCAAGGAGAAGGAAAGCTGGTAACGAACCAATCAAGGTATACCTGAATTACAAACCACTTGAGCAGGTTAGAGAACTTAGATACCTAGGGATAACCCTAGATGAAAAATTCAACTTTAATAGACACATTAACAACATAACGGACAAGGCACTCCTACTAACAAACATGCTAACCAAAGTAGCAAGACTACAGTGGGGACTCGGCCACTAGTCTCTGAGAACTATCTACAGAGGAGCAATAGCACCTATACTAATGTACGGTTCACCAGTCTGGGAACAGGCACTAGAGAGGAAAAAAAAAATATAAAGATACTTCAGAGAACACAGAGAATAATTAATATTAAAATTGCCAAAGCATACAGAACCATATCTTTTGAAGCGTCATGTGTAGTAGCTGGAGTGAAGCCTATCTATATTAAAATAGCAGAAGCAGCAAAACTCTATAAAATAACACATGGAATGACACCAGAATCGTCATATTATGATGCACCCTTACATATAGCAAAATGGCCCCATCCAGCGGAGTGTATACCTATGGAAGAACCCCTCCGAAGGAGTGTCGCCTTGTCGTGGCGGAGGGGCTCAGTACCTGAGCCAGACGGCCTACTAAGTGTCATTTTGATTACTGGTAGGCAAGAGGTGAGGGGAAGCAAAGAACATTCCAAACGGGTAGATGGGGCTCGGTAGTCTTGGTCGACAACTCATCTAGGAGAAGAGGACTCCGAAATCAAACTCCTCCAGGGGCTCCTACTACGGTAGGTACGGGTTTGGCGTACCCGGGGCCCCGAGCCATACTCTCGATTGGGTTCCTCCAAGAGGTGAGAGGGCACATGCCAAACGCCCAATCAACTTTGGTCCACTTTTGTGTTTGACCTCCCACCTGTTACCTCCCTGTACACAGTCTGATGGATAACCTACCCGCGGGTCGTCGGAGGATGGGGTGACGCAAGGGGTGACTGGGTAATCGCGTAAGTCCCAGCCCCTGGTTATCATGTAGGATCTGTGTGCGTATCCGCTGATAAAGGTCAGTCCCGGGGAGGGGCCATTGCATGAGCTGATGCACTCCTGAAGGCGATTGGGTCCCTCTGTCTATACATTGGGAGGTGAGACCCTAGGGTGAGCAAGGTCTAGGCCAGGACTCTCACCTAAGCCGGGGTGGCGCCCACGATGTGAGCATGCCATCGGAGACATTTGCAATGGTGGAGGATGACATCGCCATGAGTTCTCAAAAACTCAAAACAAAAAAAATATAAAAGTTTGTGTAAAGGAAGTAGCAGAGTCGAGTGGTCCTCGCTACTTAGTTATATCTCGAACTGAGGGAGATAAGAAATTTTTGTCGGTGAGCCCATTTACTATACAAAAGGGTTTAGATAACATTGCTGGTCCAGTCAAGTCATGCACTAGATCTCGAAATGGCACGCTCCTGGTTGAAGCACATTCAGCTACCCAGGCAGCTAAGATATTGAAAGCGAATATGCTAGCAAGTTATCCAGTACGCGTCGAGATGCACAGAACCTTGAACTCCTCGCGCGGTGTGATAAACACCCGTGCATTGGAAGGATTATCCAATGAGGAGATTCAAGAGAATCTGACGGAGCAAGGCGTCATACACGTTTACCGGGTTCAACGTAAAGAAGGTGGTGAGTTAAAGCCAACTAATACCCTGTTCCTGACCTTTGATCGGGTAGATCTCCCGCAAAGGATTAAGGCAGGGTATGAATCCATCGAAGTTAGGCCGTTCATCCCGAACCCACTCAGGTGTTTTAAGTGCCAGCGCTTTGGACATACAAGTGAGCTTTGTAAGGGACTACCTACATGCCCTCAATGTGGAGATGAATCCCACGATGTTGCATGTACTACAGCTCCTACATGTGTGAACTGCAGAGGTGAACATCCATCTAGTTCCCGAGACTGCCCCCGCTTTGTAGAGGAAAGAGCGATCCAAGAGATACGGGTCAAAGAGAAGGTGCCCTTCTCTGAAGCCCGGAAGCTCTTGCGTCTACGCCAACCCTCTGTTCCCAGATCCGGAACCTATAGCTCAGTTGCAGCTAAAGCGGTACCAAGCAGAGAGATCGCAACTCAGACCAGCGATTTCAATGGGGCAACAATTTCTGAAAAAACACTTGTTGCCCGCAGCTCTATACCAAAGCCTTCAACATCAGCGCGCACATCTGTATCAACGTGTACAAAATCTGTTGGTGAAAAAAATTCAACTGTTCGATCACCAACGAAAATGCCAAACTCGACACAGAAGACTAGCAAACCTGTTATTTACAATGGCTCGCCGATAAAGTTTAAGAAGAACTACACAAATAACGATTTCCTCAAGGAAGATAAGGCTCATCCCAGTACATCAAAGGGATATAAGAGTCCAAGGAGATCTCCTCGAAGATCCTCTTCTGGGGAATCTTCAGGGGTGGACTCAGACCGGCGTCTTTCATCTTCGCCGGTCCCCATTAGCAACCGGTTCGAGACACTCGAACCCAAGTTTGCTATGGAAAGACGCACGTCCTCGGCAGAGGACATGGATTTGGACCAATCTGCCCACACTGGGAGACCCCCAGTGGAAAAGAGGCGCGAAAAAGCGTCCGAAAAGAACGTCAGCCCAAGAGAGAAAAGGGCTAAATTAGTTCGACAACCGGCTGCTCCAAAGTAATGAAGATTTACCTTGGAATTACCTATCCCATACACAATGCAATATGACTATCCTACAATGGAACGTACGTGGCATTCGAACTCAAAGGCCAGAACTTGAGCTCTTGCTCAAAGAAAACGAACCTCTGGTCGCATGTTTGCAAGAGACTAAGCTGGGTCCTCAAGACGCTTTCCATCTAAGGCGATACACCCCAGTACGGTGTGATGTTACACCAGAAGAGGGTGTTCCGGCACATGGCGGCGCTATGATACTTATGAGAGATGACATATATATGCAATCTGTACCAATACAGTCAGATATCCAATCAGTTGCAATAAGGATTGTACTGCCAGACATCCATTTTACCATCTGTAATATATATTTGCCTCCGTCCCATGACCTCTCGCACATTGATTTAGAAGATCTAGTTTCCCAGTTGCCAACACCGTTTCTGTTGGTGGGAGACTTCAATGCGCACCACCCATTTTGGGGTTCAAGTCGCGCTTGTGCGAGAGGTAAACTCATTTCCGATTTCTTGGACAGTCACAACCTAGCTCTCCTCAACACTGGAGAGCCTACATTCATTTCGGACTCCCACAGCACCTTCTCACACCTTGATCTTGCAGTTTGTTCACCTCAGTTGGCAGTCTCCCTACAATGGAATGTCATCTCTGATTTACACTCTAGTGACCACTTCCCATGTCTTATTAGTCTCTTGACGCAACATACACACTCCACACGTATGCCCAGGTGGCGTTTGGACCATGCCAACTGGAACGTTTACACCCAGTTGGCTGTCTTTACCTACAACGAGCACGACTCAGTGAATAATTTGGCGCAGCATCTCACGGAGACGATTCTCTCTGCTGCTGAACAATCGATTCCGCGGTCGACTACACACCCCCGTCGATTTCCCGTCCCCTGGTGGACGGAAGAATGTCGGAATGCCATTCGTGCTCGAAGGCGTGCACTTAGGGTTTTCCAACGTCACCCTACTTTGGAAAACCTGATCGAATACAAGAAAATGCGCGCCAGGTCCAGACAAGTCATTAAGGATAGCAAAAAGTCATCATGGAGCAAATTTGTAGCTTCATTTAACCGACACACACCTTCCTCGGTTGTGTGGGATAGATTAAGGCGTGTTGCAGCTAAAACGACCCAAATACCAATAGCGGGACTAAAAACAGCCACAGGAGCTGTTGTTGATTCATTTGAAGTGGCCAATACCTTTGGCAGTGCTTTCGTACAAGTGTCTAGCTCGGAAAACTACTCCCCTGAGTTCCTTCCATTTAAAACTCAGGTGGAATCTCAAGGCTTCACGTTTCGTTCTAGAAACGTAGAAGATTACAATCGCCTTTTCACCATGGCGGAGCTGGAGCATTCCCTGAAATCTTCGCGATGTTCAGCACCAGGACCGGACGGTATTCATGTACAAATGTTACAACAGCTCTCTCCTGAAGGTAAGGCATTCCTGCTCGAGGTCTATAATCGTGTTTGGGTTGACAGTATACTCCCAGAAAATTGGCGGAAGGCCACCGTTATTCCCATCTTGAAGGCTGGGAAGGACCGTCATCTTCCCTCCAGCTATCGTCCTATTTCCCTCACCCGTTGCGTTTGCAAGGTGATGGAACGCATGATCAATGGACGATTGGTATGGTGGTTAGAAAGTCGTAACCTACTGACTAACATCCAGTGTGGTTTTCGACGACGCCGTTCAACTGTTGACCATCTTGTGTCAATATCGACACAGATAATGGACGGGTTTACGAAGAACTGTCAAACCGTTGGCATATTTTTCGATCTTGAGAAGGCTTATGATACGTGCTGGCGAGCAGGGATTCTACGTTCCCTGTACGCCTGGAACATACGTGGATGCCTACCACTTTTCATTCAGGAGTTTATGAAGGACCACTTTTTCCGAGTAAGGGTCGGCTCGGTTTTTTCTAATCCTTTTGTTCAGGAGGAGGGAGTACCTCAGGGTTCGGTGCTAAGTGTCACGCTCTTTGCTATAGCAATTAACTCCATCTGGAAATGTGTTCCACCTGGAGTTTCGTCATGCCTATTCGTAGACGACTTCGCTGTCTATTGCACTTCTCAGCGCACGGCGTTCTTACAACGGCGCCTACAACAATGTTTGGACAACCTTAGAGAATGGAGCGTGAAAAACGGCTTCCGTTTCTCAACTGAGAAGTCAATCTGCGTTCATTTCTGGCGCCGTAGGAGACGATTACCACCTTCGCTCCGATTTGGTCCAGATGAACTTACCTTCGCAGAAGAGACGCGCTTCCTGGGTTTGATCTTGGACAGGAAGCTTAATTGGTCGTCGCATATTGCACAGCTAAGAGCGAGATGTGACCGTTCCCTAAATATTATGCGAGTACTGAATGGCAAATCGTGGGGAGCGGATCGGACAATTTTGTTGCGAATATATCGCGCATTGGTCCGATCCAAGCTAGACTATGGGTGTGTTGTTTATTCGTCAGCACGACCATCTGTGCTGAGAAGATTAGACGTGGTCCACAATAGGGGCATCCGCATTGCAACAGGAGCTTTTCCAACAAGCCCAGTGGTGAGCCTTTACGCCGAGTCCGCAGAACCTCCTCTGCATTATCGGCGTGAGATTCTCTTGGCAAATTATGGTTGTGCGCTTAGATGTATGCCTAAGCACCCAACGTTCGGTTCTTTTTTCACCACCACGCTAAGAGAACGAATTAGGAATAGCACCCTTAATCCTAAGCCTTCGGGTTTCCGTTACCAAGAGCTCCTAGTGAAGCTTGGAGTGGAACTGCCTATGATGTTCGCCAAGGGCGAGAGACTTTACCCCCCTTGGCTATCTGGTACGCCCCATGTAGATCTTGGGATGACCGTACACCAGAAGTCCACGATGCCTATTTCAAGTATCCGCACGTGTTTCTTAGAATTTTTGTCAGGCTACACTGACCGTCGATATATTTACACCGATGGATCACAGAGCACCAACGGTGTTGGATGTGCTTATGTTTATGGAACCGAACCATATACATTCGGTTTTCCAAATAGCACTTCCATTTTTACTGCAGAGCTTTATGCAATTTATCGAGCCGTTTTGTATGTGCGCCGTCGTAAATTAGGTGACTGCCTGCTTTTGAGCGATTCCCTTAGTGCACTGCAGAGCCTTTGTCAGTTGTACAACCCCCACCCTATTGTACAACGTATCCAGGATGCCCTCTATGTTGTACACGCTTCTGGTGTTGACGTGGTGTGTGCATGGATTCCTGGTCACGTAGGTTTGCCGGGGAATGAAATGGCAGATTTGGCAGCGAAGACGGCAACTACAGAACCTAGTATTACCATCTCACGTGTTACTTCGGAAGACTTCAGGCTTGAAGTGCGGAGAGCGGTGCTGTCGTCCTGGCACGACGAGTGGTCAGCTCTCCGCGGTAATAAGCTTAGAGAAGTGAAAGAACTTCCGATAAACTGGGTAACTTCCTGTCGCACATCTCGTCGCGAGGAGGTTAGTTTGGCTCGATTAAGAATAGGGCACTGCAATTTTTTGCATGGTTACCTATTTAAAAGGGACCCTGCGCCTCTATGTCCGCTGTGTGACAACCTTTTGTCGGTTCGCCACGTGCTGCTAGAGTGTTGCTCTCTAGCGCACCTTCGGGATTCTCTTCAGCTGCCTGCCAGACTTGCAGAGGTCCTAGCGGACGACAAAACAGAGGTTGATAGAGTTTTTAATTTTTTAGCGGAGTGCAATATCAATTTGAGGATTTAAAATGTTTAATTATCTGTTTCTGATTTTGGACATATTTATCACCTTGTTTCATATCTGGCTATTGCCACTGCTTTTTACCTTTGTATATTTTTCTTGTTGCTAGTATTTTTATTTTTTGAGTGAAATTTATATCTGGCTATTGCCATGAATCTGTTAAGGGCGCTGATAACCTAGAAGTTGAGCGCCCTTAAACCAAATCAAAAATCAAAAAATCAATATACCAGCTAAAGTAATAAAACCGCTATTTTATTTTTAAATGAAATTGCCATGCAACAATCAGAATGTTTTCTAGAAGTAATTTATTATAACATCTTCCTGTCACTGTTATAGGCTGCCAAAAACACAAAGAATATTAATTCAAAACTAACAAAATAGGTGACAACACATAACGACTATAAAAGTTAAACACTAAAAATGATAAAGAAAGTGTAATCTCTTACAGCAATAAAAAATATCATGATCTGTATGCATGATTTCTAAAAATAGTCCCAGAGCCTTTGAGTGTCGACATAGCCATATTGTACATGAAACCTTTGGATAGGCCAAAACTCTTGATAAATTCTGCAAGCTGCCTCAGCATTGTCCCTCTCACTCCAACCATAAATCCTGTTACAGTGATGGTAACCATTAATGTACTTAGTGAAATAAGACATCAGGTGGTAATTATTATTTATTTATGCCAACAAACTTACTGTTGGTGTTTTTAAACACACAATCCGTGTGTGTTGGTTTACCAGGAAAAATACGAACTGGTTTGAGAATTCAATGCCATTCTGGCAGATTGTCACAGTAGCTCAATGGTTGGAGTAGCTGCCTGGTAAGAGGAAGGTGTGTGGTTCAAATCCTAGCTCTGGCATTGAATTTTTAAGGGGACAGGGTAGTGATTTGGGCTCAAAAAGTCAATTTTTTGTCTTTCATCTTTAAAAAAAGTAGAAACCTCCCTTTTCAAAATAATATATATATATTGTAAGGGTACCAGCACATTTAAAGCTTTAAATTACCCCGTCAAAATGTGGCGGCGCGCTGGGCCATGCTGGGTTTTGAAGGTTTCAGAGATGACACACTTTTCTTTAAATGTAGTTTTCTGTAACTTGAATTTTTCAAACTCAGGTACATGTGTTTTCAAAACCACTGAACCTATTTGAATGAACATTTTACAGTAGTTCCAGAAGCATGTACTCTACAAACGTAATCCATTCTTATTGGAAAAATCCAAAACAGAAAATTTGAAAGAAAATATTTGTGCAAAAAAAGTGTACTTTTTTTACAAAAGTTAAACATTTTTTCTTTTGAATATAGCCAGATATATTTAAGTAAATTTAGGTTAACAGTTATAAATACACATTGCCTAGTGCACTACAAAAGTTTCAACACATATGCTTATATGTTGTAGAAGGAATTTGTACCGATAGTACTATATATATTATATTTTTTTCAAAAACATGTTATCAGTTTTTGCCTTATGACATGCCGATTTTAAATAATTGTTTTGATGTTCTCTATATCAATGTAATCATAATGAATCACTAAATATTCATCCCAAATTAAATTTTTATCTGAGCAGCAGGAGCTTAGATATCCTCAACTAAAATTATGGTTTGAAATACTGAAATAGTGTACGAATCACTACCTTGTCCCCTTAAGTTCCAGTTCTACCTCTCAAGACATCAGGTTTTTACTCATTTTTCTTACTGCCATACTGTATAGGGTCACAACCACTAACAGTGACTCTTGTGAAATACAGAATTTAAAATTCAAAATTCAGGGGTAATTACACAAGAATGTGTCCATAGCTGTTTATTCTTATTAATTTTGTTCTGCTAGAATATTAATTCCACAGCAATAATAAAAAGCAAGTTATGAGATCTATTCTTCAATGCAAACCTATAAGTAAAATAAGAGACTTAACATTGTTTATTTTGTTGGAATAAGGAAGTACAACAGTTCAAGATCTGGAGTGCTGCTGTCCATCAAAGAGTACCCTAACAATTATTAAATCAGAAATGAATTATAAGTTAGATTAGTTAAGTTCAAAACGTTATGGGAAAATGATTTACCTTTTTAACTTAATCACCTAACCCCACAAACAATCCATTTGTTACTTCCCCTCCCATCCAATCAAATATAGCTTACATATAGTGTCAATTGGCAAAACAAAAAATTATACTGAACATGTTCTATGCTTTTCTGCATTCGTGAATGAATTTATATACAAATGAATACAAGTATAACTTTAATAGAGGACTCTGGATTCTCAATACAAGCTACTTCTATTCCAAGATGGAGAAAGACTGAAATAATTCTCCTGTAGGCTGTCATATTTTTTGTATAATAACTTCCTTTGTGACATCATATGGATCAACAAATAAATGAAATTTAGTCACTGATACTCGTCCTCTTAGGATAAGGGAAAACCTCCTCTGAAAAATACCTTATCCAGGTAAATCATCCTCAACAAGATTTGACCTCAGGACCTCTTGGATGTGAGGCAGACACATTATCACAGAGACGGGCTACTATGGATAAATCTGGAACACTAGCAGCAGCGACTTCATTCTTTATTACTAATAGTTTTGTCAAGTCTGGTACAAAAGTTAGTGAGATTATTTGTCCTTTCACAGCATTCTTGAGATCTATCACAGTCTAGAAATTCACCATATACATTTTTCTCATGTTTATTTTAAAGAACTACTGCTGCATTGTGAATCTCTTTGTCAAAACCAGAATTTAGAAATTGTTGGATAATTATTTTGAAGATAAGGTAAACACTATAGATATCCTCAAATCTTGTTTTCAACTATGCTACAATAAGGTCCAAACAAATGTCAAAAACAATGGTATGAAATACGTTGTTAAATCTAATAGCCACTTGTTCCGACACAACCTATAAAAACGTTACTTTTACTTTTTGACTCTTATTTTGAATTGTGGTCATATACTCCATTTCTATGCCAAAGTTGTAGCTTATGACACTGGTTCTTCAAAACTATTTTGATGACAAGATAAATTATCAGCTGCTTCTGAACTTTACCAAGCTCTACATTTTCCATATTTATAATTGCAGGAGCTAAATTAGTACACTCCAGAACACTTTATTGTAACAGAATCTTAAAACTGAATTCAATCATTCTAATTGGTTTTGCAAATAAACTGCTAATTCTCTTTATCCCTTTCTTCCTAAATATCAATATTATTTTTCACATGAGCTAAAGCACAATATACTAAGATATGTGCTTAGGCATTCATGGCCGTTGTTAATACAATAGATGGTAGATTTCCGGCTTGTAGGCCATGGTCCATTGGATGAATTTTCTAACGTTTTGCCCAACGCAGCCTTGAGCGAAACGTTAGAAAGTTCATCGACTGGACCACGCCCTACAAGCCTGAAATGAACCATCCATTTGAGGATTCTAAGTTTTCGCCTTTTAATACTATGATTGAAAACAGGATAAGTTCTTATTGTGTCGTAAAATAACCTAAATTCTTGAACTCCACATGAAGCACTGTTAAGTACTATGATTAACTTATGCACTGCAAAATGCATATGCCTTGTACTTCCTTGTCTTTGTTGAATGCTGGTTCTAGTGATTCTATTACTCACAAATATGTTGTTGTTGTTAGCTAATGCTGGATTTCTGACAATGAAGTCATTAATCCTCTTGCTCTCCAATATTTTTCACTGATGGATGGGGCACTAGAAATGGCCGGGCATATTTGAAGGTGGTCTCGATCCATTTGCTCTTGCAGATCACATAGAGGACAGAGTGGTGAAGAATATATCCCAATTCTGTTTAAATGTTTTGCCAGACAATCATGTCCTGTAATCAACCTGAAGGTTGCAACTGCTGTTTTTCGAGGATACTCGGGAATCACTGTTTGAATGTTTGGTAGTTCCCATCTTTTATTCTTTGATTTTTCATAGTAATATTTTGCAAAAATTTTTTTGAATTCAGAGTTGACTAATCTTTTAGCTGGATAGAATGGTAGATTAACTATAGATTTTTGTACACCGCTGGTACCCTTTTTTGGAAGAAAATCAGCTTTCTCATTACCACTCAGTCCACAGTGAGCCAGTATCCATTGGAAGACTAGGTGTTTTTGAAGTGCTGTTAGATGGCTAAGCATCTTCCAACATTCTATAATAGTTTGGTTTTTTGGTGACAACTTGGAAGTAATTGCTATAATTGCTGCCCTGGAATCTGAGACAATAACTGCTTGCTGAAAATGTGAAATTCTGTACAAAAGATTTTGTAGGGCCATTCGAATTGCTTCAATTTCTCCATCAAAGTTAGTAGTTCCATAACTTAAAGATTTGTAATAGGAAAAGAGGTGACATGTGACTCCAGCACCTGCTCCATCTTTGTTTGATATAAATGATCCATCAGTATAAATATGGAGCCACTCATGTTCTGGAAACCTAGTATGGATTGTCTCTAATGCCAATAATTTTAGAACACTAGTTGGAGTATCACTTTCTTTAACTTCTTCTGTCAGGTGTAAATAATATGTGATGTCTAATGTATGTGTTGGATTGACTTTAGATATGAAGTTTTCCTTTGAATTAGGAAGGTGTACATCCTTCTTGATGTCTTGAATTTTGGAAAGAAAGCTCTCCTGAGTCTTTAGTGTATGTGTAAAATTTCTCTTGTGCCATGTATTGAATGGGAGTCTGATCAACTTTTCGTGTTGAATAAGAGCCGCTTTTTCTATTTCATATTCAATGGGATATTGGTTGGTTAGTATTTCCATAGCTGCTATTGGTGTGGTTTTGATAGCACCTGTAATTAATCTCAGACTTTGGTTTTGAAAGATTTGAATTTTTTTTGTGTTTGCTGTTACAAGAACTTCGCTGCAGTAAGTAAACAATGGTTTTATATATATATTATATGTTGTGTTAAGCGTTGCTCTGGAACATCCCCAGTTCATTCCTGTTAAACGTTTTAACAGTGAAAGGCACCTCTCTGCTCTTTGTATTACATTTTCTATTTGTTTGGTCCATGTAAGTTTGGTATCAAATGTAACTCCTAAATACTTTGCTTCCTTTGTTTCTGGTAATTGTTGACCCTCAAAATTTAGTTTTATTTCTAGTGGTTTTTTTCTTAGTGAAAAGATTTGGTAGTTTGATTTTGTTGTATTAACAGTCATTAAATTTTCTTTGGTCCACCTATGTAAGTTGGTTAAGGATTGTTGCATGGTTTTTTCTAGTTCTGTACTTTTGCTTTTTGGTTTTGAAGTCCACATTACTAAATCATCAGCAAATAGTGCACACTTCACACCTGATTCTTGTATTTGTTGTGGTAGATCATTAATAAATATATTAAAAAGAGTAGTGCTGAGCACAGCACCTTGTGGTAAGCCACAGTGTACTTGTTTATATTTAGATATATTTCTTCCATATCTGGTTGCAATAAAGCATTGTGTTAGGAAATGACATAGCCATGAAAACATTGGACCTTGTATCCCTATTTTTTTTACTTTCTTTAGTAGTTTTGTTCTGCATATAGAATCATATGCACTTTGAAAATCAATAAAAACTGATAAATTATCTTCTTTTCTATTGAAGGAGTCTTTGATTTCTTGACTGAGAAGTAAGACTTGTTCATTTGTAGAGTGGAACTCTCTGAATCCAGCTTGACATGGGGATATTAAATTTTGTGATTCTAGGAACCAATTTAACCTGTTTGACACCATTCTTTCCATCACTTTTGCTATTATGCTGGTAAGAGCTATTGGTCTATAATTTTTTATTTCTGATGCTGTTTTGTCTTTCTTCAAGAGTGGGACAATTATTGCTTTTCGCCATTCAGCAGGTACAGTGGTTTTCCAGGATAGATTGTAGAGTTTCAGTAGTTGTTGTTTTGCTGTTTTTCCAAGGTTTTTTATGATCTCTGGATGTATGTGATCTGGTCCAGGAGACTTTTTGTTTTTTAGATTATTTATTGCAATGTTCAATTCTTGCATATTAAAATTTTGAAAAAAGATATTGCACTGAGTGTTAGGATTACATTCTCTTTCTTGTTTCGAATCTTTCTTATATTCTTTACGTGACTTTTTATTATTTCTTGTTACTTTGTGTGCATTAGCATAATATTTATTGAATGTTTCGGCTATGACTGCATCATTTACTAACATTTTATTGTTGTGTATGATAGGTGTGCTGTTGTTTTCTTTCCTGTCCTTGACATTTTTTATGAACTTATGAGCTTTGTTACCATCTGTTCTATAATCCATTCTTTCTAAGACATTATTAAAGTGATTCCTTTTAGCAGTATTAATTTCTTTTTTGAATGAGGCACATTTCTTCCGCCATATTTGTGTATCTGATATGTTTTTTGTTTGTTCGGCTATATCCCTTTGCTTTTTCAGTTCTTCTAACTGGGGGTTCCAAAAGGGTTTGAAATTTTTAATTCTTCCACGAGGAATATGTTTTTTTGCAGTTTCTAGGATGACTTTACAGAATTCTTTGTTCATATGATCTGGTTGGTCATGCAGCTGTGAGTTTGTTTGTTCTTTAAATTTATGTTCTAATTCAGTTTTATATTTGTTCCAATCTGCTTTTTTGAAGTTCCAATACAGATTCGTAAGACCTTGACTGTTATTTGTATTCTCTAGTTTTATATCAGCAATTACCGCTCTGTGACCAGAACTTGGATCTTCTATAACTTGTTTTTTAATTTTTGAAACAATATCTGTTGTAGCTAACAAGAGGTCTGGGATACTGCCCGCTCAGAATAATGTATGAAGGTTGTGGGATCTTCTTTACTATAAATCAGTTCAAAAGTTGTGGTATTCAAAAATTCTTCCACTATCTTCCCTGTAGAATCCACTTTTTCATAACCCCATCTTTTGGAATGGGCATTGAAATCCCCAATTACGATTGTTTTATTTAATTGGTCAATAAGTGAGAGATCCGGTACATTCCTGGGAGGATTGTAAATACTGTATAAATGTAGATGTGTTTTGTTATCCCAAAAATTTAGCTTTATTAATTCACTTTTATCTGTGTTATCCATTTCTTTAACAATTTCAAAGGAGGTTTTAATATCCTTTTTGACTCCAACTAATATTCCACTACTTATCTGTCTATTTTTGGGTAGTAAGTGCAGTAAAAATCCAGTAAAATTGAAGTATTTAAGTTGGTCATTTGTTAGATTTGCTTCTTGTATTACAAATAACTCACAAATATTATAGTACTATAGCTATTTGTTCTAGTGAATTAATGTGTCTTTTCAAATTTGATTACTTTGTAGGAGCCTTCTTACAAATGTTACATATGTGCGGCTTTCATGAATCAATTTACGTGATTTCAAAGGTGATGAATAAGCAAAAGCCTTGTTACAAACTTTAGGCCTGTGTGGCTTTATCTTCTAATGAAGGAATTTGTGTTTTTTCAATTTTGATATCTCAGTAAAAGCCTTCTCACAAAGGTTACACTTATGTGGCTTAAGGGCTTCATGAGTCAATTTGTGTGTTTTCAAACTTCTTATCTCAGTATAAGCCTTGTTACAAATATTGCACATGTGTGGCTTTATACCGTCATGATATAATTTGTGCGTTTTCAAATATGATAACCGAGTAAAAGCCTTGTCACAAATGTTGCACTTGTGCGGCTTTATACCCTCATGAATCAATTTGTGTCTTTTCAAACTTGATATCTGAGTAAAAGTCTTGTTACAAATGTTGCACATGTGTGGCTTTATACCGTCATGATACAATTTGTGTGTTTTCAATTTTGATAACTGAGTAAAAGCCTTGTTACAAATGTTGCACTTGTGTGGCTTTATACCCTCATGAATCAATTTGTGTCTTTTCAAATCTGATATCTCAGTAAAAGCCTTGTTACAAATATTGCACATGTGTGGTTTTATACCGTCATGATATAATTTGTGTGTTTTCAAATGTGATAACTGAGTAAAAGCCTTGTCACAAATGTTGCACTTGTGTGGCTTTATACCGTCATGATATAATTTGTGCGTTTTCAAATATGATAACCGAGTAAAAGCCTTGTCACAAATGTTGCACTTGTGCGGATTTATACCCTCATGAATCAATTTGTGTCTTTTCAAATCTGACATCTGAGTAAAAGCCTTGTTGCAAATGTTGCAGTTGTGTGGCTTTATGCCATGATATAATTTGTGCGTTTTCAAATATGATAACTGAGTAAAAGCCTTGTCACAAATGTTGCACTTGTGTGGCTTTATACCGTCATGATATAATTTGTGCGTTTTCAAATATGATAACCGAGTAAAAGCCTTGTCACAAATGTTGCACTTGTGCGGATTTATACCCTCATGAATCAATTTGTGTCTTTTCAAATCTGATATCTGAGTAAAAGCCTTGTCACAAATGTTGCACTTGTGTGGCTTTATACCGTCATGATATAATTTGTGCGTCTTCAAATATGATAACCGAGTAAAAGCCTTGTCACAAATGTTGCACTTGTGCGGATTTATACCCTCATGAATCAATTTGTGTCTTTTCAAATCTGATATCTGAGTAAAAGCCTTGTCACAAATGTTGCACTTGTGCGGCTTTATACCGTCATGAATCAATTTGTGTCTTTTCAAATTTGATATCTCAGTAAAAGCCTTGTTACAAATATTGCACATGTGTGGCTTTATACCGTCATGATACAATTTGTGTGTTTTCAATTGTGATAACTGAGTAAAAGCATTGTTACAAATGTTGCTCTTGTGTGGCTTTATATTGTCATGAATCAATTTGTGTCTTTTCAAATATGATGACTTACTAAAAGCCTTGTTACAAATGTTACATTTGTGGGGCTTTATACCTTTGTGATTCAATGTGTGTCTTTTCAAATAGAATGAATAACAAAAGGTCTTGCTACAAAGGTTACACTTGTGTGGGCTTCTGCCCTCATTATTCCATTTCTGTGTTTTCAAGCCTTGTGAAGATATATCAGTAGCTGCAGTTTTCTGACTCTTGCATTTTCTATCACCTTCACATTCTGGGCCATACTTGTTCATGTTGAAACTTATGTCATTTCCTAAGTCTTCATTGGAGAATGAATGTGATATATAACTGGAAACCTGTCTGTACATACTGAAATATAAAAATAACGCAATCAGTAATTACTAGAACACAGCAATGAAAACAACATACACATGAGAGGTAGAATGACTTGAAAGAGAGTTAAAAGTGTTTGAATATGCTGTTATTATGGGTTCAATTACAATTTATATGGGACTTCTTATTTTAAACATTGTAGTAAATGTAAGCAGCTATTGAGTCTGTCTGCTTCAAAATATTCTCTTGCTTAAAAGTGTATGAACATATGTTTGTGCAAATATAGGTAATGGGAAACGTTTTTGTACCTAGTTATCTGATTTTTATTATTTTATGTAAAATGTGTATTTTCTGTTTGTGTGGTATCAGAGGTTGAAAAGATGTAACCTGCAATTTTCTTTTTGTGCTTTAGCATATTTTTGAAATTATATGTTTACTATTAATGGGAACGGAGGAATGAATATTTCAGAAATCTGTAGGGGATAGGCTTGTTATATATACTAGGTAAAATCTACATAGAATACTGGATAATGGGTTAAAAAATAAACTGCAGAAGAAGGCACATTAATAGAATTCCAAGCAGGTTTCAGAAAGGAGAAGTATAACACAGATAACAACATGAACCATAAAAGACAATTCATAAATACTTAGGTGGAAAAAGGGATGAATATATTCCCTCTTTGCATAATAAGGCATTGCACACAATAAACAGAAATGTTAGCCTGGAAATTGTGGGAAATAAGAGTGAATAATAAAGAAACTAAATAATTCAATGTAATGTAAACCCATAGCATAAGAGCCCATCTGAGGCAATGCCTATCACCCAACCATTGTGTCCTCCATAGGCAGCATGAGTGGGTTGCAGTATTGGAGGATGGGAAGTGGTCAGTGCACTGTCCCTGCCAGCTGATTATTTGAGCTTTGTGACAAAGAATAACTCAATAATTATAATGAATATTTAGAGGCTAAGCTTCCGTTATCTCTTCTAAGTTTGGAATATGTCAAAAGAGAGACAAAGTTTTTATGAAGAATTCATTCTCATCTTCACTGTTAGTCTTTCTTATTAACATAACAATAAATTGACTTTTGGCATATATAGAAAACATACTCCTAGGCATATCTGCACCAAAATAAATTTTTTAAACCTTACAAACATAAATTTCTTTTTCTAATAGTTTAATTTATAGGTTAATACCCACACCAACTAATAAGGAAGAATTTATCAGAGAATGTAAAAACTTTATCAACACAACATTAATTAATGTTTATAATGCCGATTTGGCACACAGAAAGACAAAGAAATTTAAATATCAAAAGAGCAGAAAAGAAGATTGTACCCACAAGAAAATACAAGATGATTGCATTTTGGTTTTAAAGTTTACTTACTATCCTTAGTCTAATAGAAAAACTTGCCAAAAATGCTTAAAGAACAGGGAATAATCTTGCTTGCTCCTAATAAATAATCTGGTTTAGATTAGTGAAAATACACATTATTTCTTAACCACAATAAAAGAATATTTTAGAAATATTAAGTATAAACAGATTAGTAAATCAACTAACAGAGATCATTTTTGGTCATTTAATTATGAAACAAATCCACACATTAAATTATTAAAACAATTAAATGCACCCATAGATTTAAAAGATGCTGAAGATATTTCTTGTGAAGAAGACAACTATGTAATGAATTTTGAAACACCATCCAATGTACCTCAACAAACTTGATTTTCTTCAATAGTTGCTAATACGAGTACGATAGAAAAAATACGTCACCTAGTTCCTTTCATAGAAGTTTGAAAACAGTGTTGTTGTAATTAATTTAATTTAAAAGGTGAGTTAATTAATAACACTGAACAACACTTACAACATATTTTTCCGGGACGCGTTTCGAAGGTAACTTTCCTCCATTATCAACCGGACAATAACTGGGTTTCCATGGTGCTTGATGGTGCAGATGGTGATGCTTCTTCTGGTGTTTATTCTGGTGGCGGTTCAATGAACTTACTGAAAATGTCTCTCTGAGGAATGTCAAAATTAAATACTCGGTTTCTATTTTTTAAAATAAAGATTTGTTCCCATGTGGACAGTTCTTGTTTTCCGGTTATGTGTTTAAGAAGTTTCGGTTCTAGCTTTATGTCATGATTTTTTGTCCAAAAGAGAAATGCAACCGCTGATTTTTCTAATTGTATAGTCTTAATGTTTCTAACGTGTTCCTTGGATCTAATTTCTAAATTTCTTTTGGTTTTTCCTATGTATATTTCATTACAATCACTGCATTCAATTTGGTATATGCCAGATTTTTTGTGAGGTGGAATAGCATCTTTGATGTTTGAAAGTAGTAGGTTTTTTATGGAGTAATGGTTTACTGCCGCTAGCTCAATGTTGTATTCCTTGAACACCTTTTTAAATTTATCAAAGGCCCATGGATGATATGTGAATTTTTTGAATAACATTTTTGTTTTTGCTGCTGTGAGAGTTGTAGTTTCTTTTAATAATTTTTTCTTTTCTGCTTGTTTTACCTTTTTATCTACTACTTCTTTGGGAAAGCCGTTTTTTGTGCTATTTCAATTATTTTGTAATATTCTGTTTTATATTCTTCTGCTGAAAGAGGGATGTTCACCAATCTATGTGTTAAACTATTGAAAATTGGTTGTTTGTGGCTTCTTGGATTGTAACTATTAGCTTTTACGTAGTTGTCTGTCTGCGTTGGTTTTCTGTGAATACCGAAATTTATTCTATCCTTGTTTTTGATTAATTTTAGATCTAAAAATGGTAATTTATTATCTTTTTCTACTTCCACTGTGAAATTTATACTTTTGTCCTTTATGTTCAGAAGTTTTAATGCGTCACTGATGTGTCCTTTTGGAACTATTGCCAATATATCATCCACATATCGCTGCCAGAGTTTGAACATCCACGGGAAACCTTTTGTGGTCCTTATTTCCAATGAACTCATGTAAATATCTGCTAAGAATGGCGAGAGAGGGTTGCCCATTGCTAAACCTGAAGTTTGACGGAAATACTTTGTTTGGAACTGGAAGAAATTTTGTTCTGTGCATAATTTGGTGAGTTCTATGTATTCTGCAATTTCTGGCGATGACATTCCAAGTGATTTGAGCCAATTTTTGATCAATGATGGGAGCTTTTCTATTGGTATACTGGGAAATAGTGACTCTACGTTAAAGGAGACAAGGGTGTCCTCTTCTGTTAATTTGAAGTCTTTGATATGTTCTATTAGTTCATAACTGTTTCTTATTCTTAAACTTTCAAATTTAGGAAACGAATTAAATTTATTAGATAGCCAATTTGCCAGTTTGTAAGTTGGTGAATCTTACAAACTGGCACAAAAAACGGCTTTCCCAAAGAAGTAGTAGATAAAAAGGTAAAACAAGCAGAAAAGAAAAAATTATTAAAAGGAACTACAACTCTCACAGCAGCAAAAACAAAAATGATATTCAAAAAATTCACATATCATCCATGGGCCTTTGATAAATTTAAAAAGGTGTTCAAGGAATACAACATTGAGCTAGCGGCAGTAAACCATTACTCCATAAAAAACCTACTACTTTCAAACATCAAAGATGCTATTCCACCTCACAAAAAATCTGGCATATACCAAATTGAATGCAGTGATTGTAATGAAATATACATAGGAAAAACCAAAAGAAATTTAGAAGTTAGATCCAAGGAACACGTTAGAAACATTAAGAGTAAACAATTAGAAAAATCAGCGGTTGCATTTCACTTTTGGACAAAAAATCATGACATAAAGCTAGAACCGAAACTTCTTAAACACATAACCGGAAAACAAGAACTGTCCACATGGGAACAAATCTTTATTTTAAAAAATAGAAACCGAGTATTTAATTTCGACATTCTTCAGAGACATTTTCAGTAAGTTCATCGAACCGCCACCAGAATAAACACCAGAAGAAGCATCACCATCTGCACCATCAAGCACCATGGAAACCCAGTTATTGTCCGGTTGATAATGGAGGAAAGTTACCTTCAAAACGCGTCCCGGAAAAATATGTTGTAAGTGTTGTTCAGTGTTATTAATTAACTCACCTTTGAAATTAAATGTCACCTAGTGTCCGAAACAACTTCAACCATAATAAACAAAGTAACACTGAGGCTGTGAATGTATGATACAGGAAATTTTGGTTTGTCTTTTTAATATTCCCAACTTGCCAAAGACATCTTAGTCTCTAAATATTATATCTTTCCGCTATCAATAGCTTCACGTCTTTAATTACTTTCAGTATCTGTGCCAAAAGAGCCTGAAGGTTGTCCTCTTGTGTGGCACTCATTGCTGACAGACACTACAAATAGAGAAACTGCAGCCTACTAGTGACACACATACTGCTATAGTGTGCAGCGGTGTTCTAAATGCTATGCAAGGAACACAGATATTATGCACCTCCACAGTAGCAACACCAGCACTTGTTCACCAATCAGCTGCAGAATGCTGAAACATCACAAAGATGCAACCAATGATTAGGCTGCAAATAAATTTCTTGTAGACAGATGATTGAAGGCGCTCGCTGAGAAACTAAGTGGTATACGACCAGATCACATTCCTGGAACCCATTAACATTCCACTGAACTATTTTCATGGTACAGGAGAAATTCATGGACTGTCTTGAGTTTCCATTTTCCTTTGTTGACTTCAAACCAATGGTAACATAAGTCCCATCCTCCTGGAACTCCTCAGTGGGAAGATGCTTGTAGCGCACTGAGGGAAACAAGGACTTCTTTTAAGATGTGCAACTACTCGCCCTATGTTTAGGCCAGGAGCTATGTCTGATGACAGGATCGCTAGTGCTAAAGGACAGCTTGGGAACTACCGCCTGCATGTCTGAAGGTCTATTTGTTGGTACAGGTGTGGCACAATACAGTGGAGAGGTACTTGCTAACAAGTCAGTCTGTGCCCAAGCGTTGGCAATGTGGACATGTTGTATGCCAATGGTATTTAACCTCTTCAGTGCTATAGACATGATATCACGTCCATTTAAAATGACGGATAAGTGCTATGGGCGTGTATACACGTCCTGTGCATTTGTGCATTTAACCCTTATTTATCCCTTATCTAACTTAACTTATTTTAATTTTCCCTTTATGAAACATTTAAGTAAAGCCTATATACTTTACTGGCATACCTTTATATGTTCCTTGTGCAGTGATATGCCTCAAAACAGGGATAAACGCACAAGGGTACATCTCCACATTCGCAAATTCCCTTCTTGCGGCACACGAAACACTTTCGAGATGGGCAGGACTTCTTTGCTGTTGGTGGTATCCTTTAAGGATAATGTTTTCCTTGAAGTATGAGGTGTGCAGGGGTTCTGGATTTTCTACCCCCAATATGGTAGTGTTCAATTAGGCTGTGAGCTATTGAGTCGGAAATCCAGGTCGGTCATTGTCCTGTGTGGGTTTAGAGCTCTCCAAATTACCAAACAATTGTATATGGTTATATCCAGTTGGAGAAACAATACCTTTTTATACCACTTCCCCTTCAGCTGCAAGCAGGAAAGTATATGTATGTATTTCAACAAAGATATGGAGTCTACTAAGTTACAAGGAAAAGTTGCAATATTGCTGTATTCTCATGACTCACAGACCATGCATACACTAGTGCTTTATTTCATACTATGCTCTGTTTTGCTGCTGCAAGGGCTACACATACAATGGGTCGACTACTGTTTCTTTCAGAGAACTTATATTAGATGCGTTCGGCAGCGCAAAGTTAACTTTTCACCACAGTGAAAGAAAATAGTGCCATTTCAACATTTTGTAAATGCAGCTCAACTTTGCTGGTGACATGAATGTATACGGCATATAACGAGTTTTATAACAGTTTTTGTTTCATTAAAATAACTTAATATTTGTGCAAAATACAGCTGTGTATATATGAAGCACTTTTAGTGCATTTAACAATTTAAATGCCCTGCGCTGGATATTGGGTAGCAGTTCTCGGCTCGCGGACGTTTTAAATGGCCAGTGCTCAAGAAGTTAAAGTATGGCATCCTACTGATGAATAACTCATGATGGTAGCAGATTTCACTTGTTCAAACCCTGGGAAAGGACCACCGAGATACCAAATATCCCTGCTGGTGAGATACGAGTTAATGAACCTAAAACCTTATGAACTAAAAATCACAATTGTCCTAAAAGATGATGAATAGTGGCACCCAAAGCAGCTACTTGTGGCACATTTAATAGTGGTGGAGGTGGTGCACGGCAGTGATTGGCTCGTAGTCATAGACCCCTGAGGGAAACTGATGAACAAGTATAGCTAAGAGATTATGGAATGTATTTGAAAATTCACTCATTTCATTGCAATTCATATACTAGAATTGACTCAACTATTTCTCATGCAAATTTCACTCATTCCCGTTCTGCCCTCTATGTAATTCTTTTTTTTTTTTTTTTTAATTAACGTCCTCCAACATTGTGTCATATCGGATGAAGGCATGTAATTCTCCCATCAATGTACACACAGAGATGTGGATCTGAAACTATGTAAGAGAACTTAAGGTGAGGACTGACTTGCGAAGAATTAGCAATTACACAAAAGAATCAGTAGATATTAAGCAAAGTTGAAGTATCCAAATATCTATGCCATTATGAGGGCATAAGAATACTTAAAGGTGCCAAGTGAACTTAGAATCGCAGTGAGGCATGTCAAAATGTATCTCATTTATCATGGCAATGAGTATGTGATACCAATATTTGAGAATACAATCACTCAACACTCACTAAAACTGCTTAACTTCATGAGTGAGACTGATGCAATGTATGCCAGACTGTCTGTTGACACATACAGTTCTTACTAAGACAACAATATACACTCACATGCACTGCTAACAGCTCTCCCATACGAACCAGTAACTATTCTTCCCTTTCTGTCTCAAAGGCTTTCCACTCTCTCATGTTCTGCGAGCTTTTACACCAGGAATGACGTATGTTGGGTCTTTCTCAAAATTTATACGCAATCTGTCGGAACGGACATTACAGAACTCTCTTCCTTTCATAGAAGTTTGAAAACAGTGTTGTTATAATTAATTTAATTTAAAAAGGTGAGTCAATTAATAACACTAAACAACACTTACAACATAATTTTCTGGAACGCATTTCAAAGGTTAACTTTCCTCCATTATCGGGCAATAACTGAGTTTCCATGGTGTCTCATGGTGCGGATGGCGATGCTTCTTCTGGTAACGGTTCAATGAACTTGCTGAAAATATCTTTCTGAGGAATGTTGAAATTAAATACTCGGTTTCTATTTTTTAAAATGAAGATTTGTTCCCATGTGGATAGTTCTTGTTTTCCGGTTATGTGTTTGAGAAGTTTCAGTTCTAGCTTTATGTCATGATTTTTTGTCCAAAGGTGAAATGCAACTGCTGATTTTTCTAATTGTTTACTCTTGATGTTCCTAATGTGTTTCTTGGATCTAATTTATAAACTTCTTTTAGCTTTTTCCTATGTATCTTTCATTACAATTAATGCATTCAATTTGGTATATGTCACTACTCCACAGTATACCAATAGAAAAACTCCCATCACTGATCAAAAATTGGATCAAAACAATTTCTGATGTACTTGAAGACCTGTGAAGCATTAAGATCAGAAGAAACTACAGTTCAAAAGTATTGGAAAGCACGAATGCTAATGGCTTCATTGCCAGATGCAAGGCACTAGAAAACAACAACAACAACAATTTCTGATGTCATCATCAGAAATTGCAGAATACATAGAACTCACCAAATTATGCACAGAACAAAATTTCTTCCAGTTCCAAACAAAGTATTTCCGTCAAACTTCAGGTTTAGCAATGGGCAACCCTCTCTCGCCATTCTTAGCAGATATTTATATGAGTTCATTGGAAATAAGGACCACAAAAGGTTTCCCGTGGATGTTCAAACTCTGGCAGCGATATGTGGATGATATATTGGCAATAGTTCCAAAAGGACACATCAGTGACGCAATAAAACTTCTGAACATAAAGGACAAAAGTATAAATTTCACAGTGGAAGTAGAAAAAGATAATAAATTACCAATTTTAGATCTAAAATTAATCAAAAACAAGGATAGAATAAATTTCGGTATTCACAGAAAACCAACGCAGACAGACAACTACGTAAAAGCTAACAGTTACAATCTAAGAAGCCACTAACAAGCAGTTCTCAATAGTTTAACACACAGATTGGTGAACATCCCTCTTTCAGCAGAAGAGTACGAAACAGAATATTGCAAAATAATTGAAATAGCACACAAAAAACGGCTTCCCCGAAGATTTAGTACATAAAAAAGTAAAACGAGCAGAATAGAAAAAAATTATTAAAAGAAACTACAACTCTCACAGCAGCAAAAACAAAAATGACATTAAAAAATTCACACATCATCCATGGGCCTTTGATAAATTTAAAAAGGTGTTCAAGGAATACAACATTCTGCCAACACCAGTAAACCATTACTCCATAAAAAACCTGCTACTTTCAACCATCAAAGATGCTGTTCCACCTAACAAAAAAATCTGGCATATATAAAATTGAATGCAGTGATTGTAATGAAATATACATAAGTAAAACCAAAAGAAATTCAGAAATTAGATCCAAGGAATATGCTAGAAACATCCAGAGTAAACAATTAGAAAAATCAGCAGTTCCGTTTCACTTTTGGACAAAAAGTCATAACATAAAGCTAGAACCAAAACTTCTCAAACACCTAACCGGAAAACAAGAACTATCTACATGGGAACAAATCTTCATTTTAAAAAATAGAAACTGATTAATTATTATTTATTTATGCCAACAAACTTACTGTTGGTGTTTTTAAACACACAAGCCGAGTATTTAATTTTGACATTCCTCAGAAAGATATTTTCAGCAAGTTCATTGAACCGGGGGGCTGTAATGACCTAGCTGTTGACGGGCCCTTAAACCCTAATCACTCACTCACTCATTGAACCGTTACCAGAAGAAACATCAGAAGAAGCATTGCCATCCGCACCATGGAAACCCAGTTATTGTCCAGTTGATAATGGAGGAAAGTTAACCTTGGAAACGTGTTCCAGAAAATTATGTTGTAAGTGTTGTTTAGTGTTATTAATTGACTCATCTTTTAAATTAAATTACAGAACTCCTCTGTTCTAGCATACTAATTGCTGTCAGTCACATATTCACAAGGCAGTCTGATCTTGGTTCTCTTTCATGTGCACTGTCATCACACAATCTTTCATTTTTCGATTCTCCAAATGTTTCAGCAGCTACCTAATCATAACATATTCTTAAGGCATCGGAAATGTCAAACTTTACCTCATATAAATCTTATCCAGAAAAGCTGCATTTCTGTGTGTTAAGTCTTTGTTGATATATCATTTGGGCAAGTGTTATAAAATTGATTCAGAATGAATCAAGTTCACAGTTCATTATGACCACAGTTCTCTTCTAGCATTAACAGGGAATATGACAATGTGTCTGGTGATAGTTACTTATACAACTTCATCAAATTATTGTGTTATACTCATTATATTTAGTGAACAGTTCCATATCTAACACTAACAGGGAATGTGACATTGTGTCTGGTAATGGTTACTTGAGCAACTTAAACAAGCAATTTCCATAGTGATGATCAGATATTAAAGTCTTACACTTAACACTAAAAGGAAATATGGAGCAATTTGTACAGAAATAGGTAGTCTCTGTACAGATTAACCTGACGACTTACCTTGGTGGTTTTGTGGAATAAAGTTCTTCATGTGTTTCATCCTGTAACATAATAATTAACTTGTCAAACACATGCTCTGGTTTAACCCTATGACCCTTATCTTTAAAAAGAGGAGTGGAAACAAACAGGATACTTTTCATATAATCTACAAAGAAGAAATTACTTGACGTAAAAACCATAGGATCAAGATAAACAACATTCTTCCATTAAAACACATAAGCCATTTTATTATATTGTGGATTTCCAAACATGCTGTTCATAAATAGCTTAAAATATGTATTATATTCATTGTCTTTATCATTAATTGGGTAATTATATCTCTGAATTAAATACAGTTACTTTGAACACTGTATCTTGCCAGAAAAGTCAATGCTTTTGAACTAGAAATTCAGCTTAGTTGTGTGGTGAATCACATTGTATAAATCTTCCACAACTATTATCCTCCATATGTTTTATGTACAATAGTGTTGATAATGGTGGGTGAGGTTATGTTGGGTTTGTGGTGACTTGGACTATACAAAGCACTATAGGACAAATCATAAAGGATAAACATAAATCATTTAGCCAAAATAAAGTTATTTATTGTTAATGTTTCAAGTGTGTTTTCAGTAATTTGATGAGTACATTTAAGACAATGCAATTGCGTTTATCCACTTTCCTGATATATGTTTCTCCACAGTCATGGAGGATTCTCAGGAATGTGTTTCTTAAAAGTAATATTTTCTTATACTTGTAAGAAACAGAATATTAAACGTTTATCTGGAAACAAACTACAGTGTCTGCACATAGCATCATAAACCCTCTAGTACAATGCTTTAGTTATTTGTAACAGAAGTTGAATAATCTTGTGTTTTAATTGTTTTATGTAGAAGAAGACAACCAGTTAAGCATGAAAAGTTTTAGTTTGCACACTAGCCATTCCCTTCAAACGTGGTTTTCTTTACAATTCCTTTGAACTTAAAGTGAAACCTCTTTAAGTTGTAGGGATATACCTTTGTCCATCTAAAGGCCCTCACACACTTTAGAAGAGAGGCAGAAAGACACAAAAGTATGTAATAAATGTGTCAGTTGTACAAAAACTGTATATGGGATAGAGTGGCAGTTAAACAAAGATAGACTTCAAATTAAAATGATTTAGATGAGTCCACTGCACTTCAAGAGTAAAATGTTTAACTTAAAAAAGTCACATTAAAAACAGATCTTGTTATATAAGATTATATCATTTTAATGACAGGAAATTTTCAAGGATTCATAAATAGATTAGTCAGAAACATCCCATACAGTTACATTGAAATGCTAAAGTAATAGTTTGTGGACATTTTAACGGAAACTCACTAAATGTTTGTAAACTGAACACTAACCTCACCTCCCTGCTACACACATTTAACTTGGAATATGATTCACTTTCTGACCAGAATTCCTATGAACACTGTAAAAGCTACAGGTAATATTTTCTAGACTGAGAAAAAAATTCCACATTATAATGTAATTCCCATTGCAAATGACATGTCCGATAACAATGCTCCGATGCTGTTAGAAACATATTGATAATAGGGAAAGTAAATTATAAGAATAATAATTAGTTATCAGTATGCCTAGAAGTTTAAATTGGTATTGAATGGAAAGTGAATTTACATGTCAGCACTGAAGTAAACAACAAATTTGATGATTTCTTAAACTTATGCTATTATTTGAAGTTATTTTCCCTAAGAAATCAACGTTATAGCAGATAATAATGTTCAAACTCTAGAGAACTTAAGTATAATAAAGTCCTGTGCAAATAAAAGAAACTTGTTCTTAGTATATCACACAATTTATGACCCATACATCACAGTACACTACAGTGCATATTGTAAAATACTTAAAAGAGCAATGAATGAAGCAACAAGAAGGTATTACTCACTTGCTATTGATGAATATAATACTAAAATTAAAGCAATGAAGAACCCATGTTGCCCTGTGTTGCTTTCAAGTGATAATAAGCTTTGTGAACAGTTTATGGCACATATATTTTATATTATACTAGCAAGTATTATAAAATATTAACTTTAGCTTTATTATATTATAAGAGATATATTTTCCATAATTGTCATACAGTACTTATAACAAAAAGTGATGCACTTGTTTTGTACAACTTACCCTAATATCATCATTAATACACGAATCTTCTCTCTCTAACCACAAATGCTCTTCTTTAATATCTATCTTAGCTTCAATTTCACTTTCTTTGATGGTTTCTTTAAGTCTCTCTAGATGGTGTTGTTCATTCTGTGAACAACATTCAGAATCATCAAGTTCTGGTTTGATATCACTGCTACTGGTAACAGTTTCTATCTTAACCTTCTTCACAAGGTCTTTGATGAAAAGATGTCTCTCATCCTCTGAACAAATGTCCAGGAAAGAAGATTCCCCTTTAATTTCTTCTTTAATATCCATTTTATTATGGTAGCTGTATTTGAACAGTTCTGTTCTTAAACTTCAGTAGCAAGTCTGTAGAAAAAGAAACAAATTAGTAACATCCATGAGTTCGCTTCCAGATAATTGAAACCACATTACATTTCAACAGACAACATAAGGTAGTACAAAGTTGTTGTTAGCTAATGCTGGATTTCTGACAAGTCATTAATCCTCTTGCTCTCCAATATTTTTCACTGATATTGAAGAGAGCAATAGCAGTAATAGTAACCGTTTTTTAGAGAGCACCATATTTTTATGTTTTGGCGGTCACATCACTCTCTCACAACCCCCAGAATGTCTGGAGGACCACACCTGTTGTTGGTTTGCGGGTCTCACTGACCTGACCGGGAGAATTATCAAAATAAATTCACCGACCATATCCTCTGATTACCAATCAGAGGACGTATTACATGCCATGACAGGTCAGCATGTTAGGGGTTAAGAGTTAGAGAAATTAGAGAAATGGAGAGGTTGGAAAAATAAAGACTCCCTAGCCCTCGGGAACCCTAATAGCATCGGGGTCGGAAGAGAACAAGAGATGACCAAGGTAAGGTCAGATAGAAAAGTTACAGTGAGGAGCAAAACACCAGTAAATGGAAGTAATGTTCTGCTCAGCTTGGGTACCTTGTGGTCGCCATTCACATATCCCCTAGACAGAGACCCCTGAGAACGTAGATGAAAAAGTAAAAATGAGCATGTGAACAAGTTAGTAATTATAACCAAATTTTGTGATAATTCAGCAGAGCAGAAACCTAGGAAAACAAAGCCCATTTTATGTAAGACTAGTAAGGATATACACAAAACAAAATGACTAACATGATATAGGAAACAGAAAAGTATGATATCCTAAATTTATTACGTATTAATATGTTCTCCTTTGTCTGGTCTCTTTAACACATTCAATTTAATTTCCATTGTCACGTTAATGTGTCTTTTCTTCTCGTTACTCATTACTGAGAGAAAATGTACTGTATTTGTGGTAGATTTTCTTTTCACTACATGCAATATTGGTTGTAAGATATTATTAGTGCAGTCTTGCATGCAGTTACTTGTAGCCTCGGTAAAGGGTAAAGTACATTATCCCATCCCAGGCAACTGATCACTGAGTGGAAGACAGACATAAGTCAGCCATTACATCTTATAACTATGTGAGAGAAAGTAGAGACCAGATGTTTCTGTTTACCGTGAACTTTCACTATAAAAAACTGCAGCTCAATGTGTGACATCACTGTGACAAGTTCCATGTTAGAGCATGCACAAGATTCCAGAGAACAAACAATAATTTCACTAAACTTACAGGCTTGTTTACAGGAAGCAGCTGAAAAAGGATTTGCCAGTGTGACCGCTGGACTAAGAGGACTAGGAGATGCAGGCGGCAGTGGAGGAGGGGGGGGGGGCAGCAGGTGGAGAGGACAGAGTACAATTCCAGATGCTTGGGCTCCAAGGACCTCATTCTTACAAGTTTGGTTATGACACTGGAAAAGGGTACATATCTTTTTACTAAACACTTTCCAATTTCATTTTAAATTAAAATTATAGTTTGGAATTTAACCACTACTCTATAGTAATTACTCTCAAGACTTTATTCTTTAGGTGTTATAGAAACTTAGGAATCCTAAGCCATATGCACATGTGTTAAATCCAAGTATCATTGCACAGATATTTACTTTTTCTGCCATGTACATAGTAGGCAGCAAAGGTATTGCATCCCACAGAAAAATACCACTCCGAGACTTCATTGGAAATAGTTTTGAACAGAGTGGCTTCAAAACAAATAATTGGTTAAATATAAACATCACATTTAGATTCAACAACTTTAAGGAATGCAACACGATTTTCAAGAAAATCCCTCCCACATCCCAAGTTGACATTTAAGGGATAATTTTCAAAAACTTTGATTTTCTCAAAAATGGCTCCAACAATCCTGGTTAAAGTGCTATACACTTAAGATATTTTCATATGTAACATCACATTTTTCACTGAAGGTCTCCTAGGAAAAGTGGATTTTTAGCATTTGCTAGGGAAATTTGCTCTGTGGAAGCAATGCATGAAAAAATCCTTAGTATTGTGTCAGATACTACAAATTAACACGGTTTATACTTCTTTCTGTTCTCTTAAGGTAGATGCACATAAACATTCATTAGATTAACATGCAGAATAAAATATCAGCAAAATATCCTCTAATTTTGAGTTTGACAACTTGTTGATCATCACGTAGGACGGTATGATGTTTAGTTATTATTATTATTACCACAAAAAATATTTTGCTTTTAATTACCATTTCATGTTTTTCCTACTGTCACCTCAGGTACAGCAATATCACATTAGGTAACACCGTGGACTAAGAAAAAAAAAAAAAAAAAAAAAGACCTCGATTGATCATAGAATCTTCAGTTGATTTACTTGTCATTGAGCTGAATACAGCAATAGACAACGTCACAAGAAACATGTTATTGCATACAACAACATACATATGGTCCATTAAGCTACTGTGGTGACAACCTGCCAGAACGACACCGAATTCCCCAACCAATTCGTACTCATGCCGGCAAACCACAAAGACAGTCTTATATCCGAGGCAACCACCCGAATGGTGACTTACCAACATAGGCACCCTACGTCCCAGGATCAAATAACCTTCAAATGATAATTACTTGTTTCCGCCAACAAACCTACTGTTAGTGCTCTCAAACACACAAGCCATGTGTAGGCAATGTACAGATATCTTTTTCACTCCTCAAACCCTTCTTTAATGACAAATAAAGTTTCACTGCAGACCTCAGGATATTACTGGTCTATTACAACAGCAGTATTTGACAATAGGGCGAGTTGCTAATCTAACATTCTTTCGTTCTTTCTTAAGATTTAAATAGCGCAGTACAAATAAGTAATAATGATAAAATATAAAAGTTATTATTGATAATTAATAAACTACAGACTTCAATAATTAATAACTAAAGAATTACATACTAAACAATAATTAAAAGGTGAACTTACGAGTGAGTGACTTTTGTTTAAGGGCCCGTCAACAACTAGGTCATTAGGGCCCGAAGTACAAAAATAACCTCACCCTAGAAAGCTAAAAAGTGAAAATTAAAATAACCACAAATGTCAGAAGATTTAAAAACAAGAGCTAAAAAAGCTGAAGGTTAAAAAACTGGTAGAAATGTAACTTTCTAAAAAGGGAAACTTATAAAACCTTTAAAAGGTAAAAAACAAAATAACATGACAAGTTGTTGTTAGCTAAGGCTGGATTTCTGACAATGAAGTCATTAATCCTCCCGCTCTCCAATATTTTTCACCGATGGATGGGGCATTAGAAGTGGCCGGGCATATTTGAAGGTGGTCTCGATCTATTTCCTCTTGCAGATCACATAGAGGACAGAGTGGTGAGTATATAACATGACAAGTAAAAACATCCTAAGAGTTCATATCCACCAAGATAAAAGAAACCTTACACTTGCATACCAAAGTCGATGCTGGCAACAAACCGCAGTACTGTATTTACAGCTACTGGGTCGTTGCCTAAATCGGTGCACAGTGTAAGACCCAGGCCAAACGACTGGCACTCACGAGCATACCGCGGACAATCAATAAGGACATGTGCGAGGGAGAGTGGAATATTGCACGTCGCAGACAGGCTCCATCACTGCGCAAAAGGTGTGCATGTGTGGCTCGAGTGTGGCCTATCCTCAACGGGTTAAAATCACCTCCTCACGCCCGGAATTCCTGCAAGATGTTTGCCAGGGTTGTACCGTGTCCTTGATTCTCTGTAATTGAGTGCCAGCTAACACTTCCCAAGACTCCTGCCAGACAGCATATACCTGGCGACGGAAGTTCTTCTGCACGTCTATATAAAGGAGCATACGTGTAGAATACTCCGGCAGGCGAAATGCAGACTTAGCAGATGCATCTGCCGCCTTGTTGCCTGGAATACCTACATGGCCTGGTCACCAGGTAAAAACGAACTGGTATCCGCGAGATAACTGAAATAAAAGTGTCTGTATTTGAATAATTGCCAACAAAATGTTGCAGCACCTGAAGAGCGCTCAGCGAGTCGCAACATACAATAAAATGTCCAGGAACTGAACAGGAGATAAAAAGTAAGAAATTAAATATGGCAAACAGTTCGGCGGTAAATAATGAACTGGTGTCTGAAAGGCGGTATGTGAGTTTCACCGTTGCATATAAAAGGGGAATCCATCGCACTAACCATCTGGGAACCGTCAGTAAATACCGGAGTGTAAGTCCGGTATCGGCACAGAAGTTCAGAGAAAAGTTGGCGAAACACTGAATGAGGTAGCTATTTTCGAAGAGTGGACGCTGGACGCTGTAAAATTTCGACAGTGACATGATCGAACCTTTCTTATGGATTTTGCAGGCATGATTTATCCTAAAGGAGTATTTAGATTTAAAATAATATAAATAAAATAAATAAGTTTAATATAGTGGAACTTTTGATACACCATTTTGTGCCACAATGTTGCACTGCATTTGTTCACATTTTACTTATTTTCAAGAAAAAGCGCAATCAAACTTTAGAATGTAATTAAATAAGAAAATAAGCTGTTAACTGTGAAGCAACAAGAATCTAAAGTAAGAACAAATTAGAAACTAAAAGCTACACTTATCTTAGTAATATTGCAAGATAAGTGAAGCTTTTAGTTTCTAATCTGTTCTTTAGATTTTCAGAATGTGATATTCACAGTATTACAAAGCATAATACATTTGGATAAACCCACCTTTAAGTCCACTGCACTTGTGGATTTCTTGCAACAACAAAGTTTCAACAAGTTTCTCAAATTTGCTTCCATAAGCTATACGCACAATGAGTATACTAGGCAGCTGGAAAAATTTGATGGTAGCTCAAACTATGCTGACAGTGGAACACCACCTTGCAATACATTGGTGGCTTTCCTCCTCTCAGGTGGACTGTATATTGCCCAGTAAAGCACAAGTCATATGGCATCAGTGTTCCAAAGTTCCACCCACTGTTATAAAGTTGTCCTGGTTTATGGTACATTCTTTTGCAAAATCGTTCAAGTTTGCAGCAGTTAAGTGTGTAATGGTTGCTGCTTCCATCTAGTGTACATTACTGCAGCAAAATTTCATCTTCATAAGAGTTGAAAATATAGCCAAACTATTTGAGAGGTAGAACTGGAACTTAAAAATGCAATGCCACAGCTGGGATTTGAACCACAGACCTTCCGCTTGCCAGGCGGCTGCTCTAACCAACGAGCTACTGTGACAATCTGCCAGAATGGAAAAACATGAACTGATTTGCCATTGAACACCCCCCACCCAACGCCAAGACACTCGACAGGACCCAGCCCATCGGAAGCTCTTTCACCTCTCCAAGCCTACCACCACCGAGAGCTGACCACCCCCGCGCCAGGACAGCACCACCCTCCGCAACCCAAGCACAAAGTCCTCCGAAGCAACACGTGAGATGGCAATACTCGACTCTGCAGTTGCCGTCCCTGCCGCCAAATCCACCACCCCACTCCCAGGCAAACCCACACGACCATGAACCTACACACACATCATGCCAACTCCAGAAGTGTACCCAAAAAATGGAGGGCATCCTGGACACACTGAACAAGGGCGGGGGCTGCACAGCTCACAAAGGCTCTAAAGTACACTAAGGGAATCACTCAAAATCAGGCAGTCATCCAATTCACGACAGCCCACATACAAAACAGCTCGGCAAATTGCATAAAGCTCTGCAGCAAAAATGGAAGTGCCATTCATAAACCGAATGTATTTCGTTCAGTCCCACAAACACAAGCACATCGCTGACACTCCCCAAACCATCTGTGCAAACACATCAACAGTCAGTGCAGCCTGACAAAAATTCCTAAAAACACGTGCGAACACCTGAAATAGGGATTGCGGATGGTGTACGGCCATCCCAAGATCCACACAAGGCACGCCAGACAGCCAAGAGTTGCCCCCTTGCCTCTCGCCCTTGGCGTACATCCTAGGCAGTTCCGTTTCATGCTTCTCTAGAAGATCTTGGAAATGAAACCCTGCAGTCTTAGGACGAAGGGTGCTATTCGTATTCCGGTTCTCTTAGCATGGTGGTGAAAAAAGAAGCAAACGTTGGGTGCTTAGGCGAACATCCAAGTGCACAACCAAATATGCCCAGAGAATCTCACGCCAATATTGCAGAGGAGGTTCCGCAGACTCGGCGTAAAGGCTCACCACTGGGCTTGTTGGAAAAGCTCCTATTGTAATGTGAATGCCCCTATTGTGGACCACATCTAATCTTCTCAGCACAGATGGTTGTGCTGACGAATAAACAATACACAGATAGTCTAGTTTGGATAGGATCAATGCGCGATACATTCGCAAAAAAATTGTCAGATCTGCTCCCCATGATTTGCCATTTAGTACTCGTATGGTATTTAAGGAATGGTCACATCGTGCTCTTAGCTGTGCAATAAGCGACAACCAACTAAGCTACAAATTTGCTCCAAGATAACTTTTTGCTATCCTTAATGACTTGCCTGGACCTGGCAAGCATTTTCTTGTATTGGATTAGGTTATCCAAAGTAGGGTGATGGAAAACCCTAAGAGCACGCCTTTGAGCACGAATGTCATTCCAACATTCTTCCGTCCACCAGGGGACGGGAAATCAACGGGGGTGTGAAGTCGACCGTGGAACTGATTATTCAGCAGTAGAGAGAATCGTCTCTGTGAGATGCTGCGCCAAATCATTCCCTGAGTTGTGGTCGTACATAAAGACAGCCAACTGGGTGTAAAGGTTCCAGTTGGCATGGTCTGAATGCCATCTGGGCATAAGTGAGGAACCTGTATCTTGCGTTAAGAGACTAATAAGACATGGGAAGTGGTCACTAGAGTGTAAATCAGAGACGACATTCCACTGTAAGGAGACTGTCAACTGAGGTGAACTAACTGCAAGATCAGGGTGCCAGAAACTATTTTAAGAGTCAGAAATGAATGTAGGCTCTCAACTGTTGAGGAGAGCCAGGTCGCAACTGTCCAGAAAATCAGCGAGGTTGCCTCTCGCACAGGCGCAACGTGAGCCCCAAAGTGGGTAGTGAGCAAAGTCTCGCACCAGCATAAACAGTGTTGGTAAATGGGAAACTAGATCGAAATCAATGTACCTACGCGAAGTCATGGGACGGAGGCAAATATATGGTACAAATGGTGATCTGGATGTTTTGCAGTAGAATCCTTACAGCAACTGATTGTATATCAGAGTGTAATGGTACAGATTGTGTGTACATGTCATCTCTGACAAATACAGTGCTGCCATGTGCTGGAACATCGTCTTCTGGTGTGACGGTGTGACATCACACCATACTGGGGTGTGTCGCCTTAAATGGAAAGCGTCTTGAAGACTCAGCTTAGTCTCTTGCAAACATGCGACCAGGAGCTTGTTCTCTTAGAGCAGCTCAAGTTCCGGTCGTTGTGTTCTAATACCGCATGTGTTTCAATGTAGGATAGCCATATTAATATCTCTGTGGAATAAGTATTCCAAGGTAACTATGCATTACCTTGCAGTTGAACGGTGGTGGTCAATTTAGCCCTTTTGTGATCTTTTGGGCCTGATTCTTTTTCACTGGGTTTCTCCCAGCATAGGCAGGACCTTCTTGCATCTCCTCTACTGTGGAGGTGCGTCTCCCCATAGCAAACTTCAGTTCAAGAGCCTTGAACCGATTGCTCATGGATACCGGCGAAGATGATAGCTGCCGGTCTGTGTCCAACCCAGAAGAATCCTCAGAAGAGGATCTTCGAGGGCATGAACACTGGCAAGAACAATGGCAAGAATGAGCCCGTTATTTATGTTGCTTCACCGAAGAATTTCAAGAATAACTATGTAAAATCTGACTTCCTCAAAGAAGAAAATGTGTCGGTTCCCATTAAACCACAGGGAAAGGTAGTACAAAGTAGTGATGGTAATTTGGTGTATTATATTTAGAATAACATTTTTAACATTCAAAGATCCATGGAAGCTATGCAAGTTAACGTTATTTTAATCTGAATCTGATGTATATTATTAAGGTAAAACATGCTTCCAATTATATTGTAAAAGCAATTTTATAACCTTGGACACAGAGGAGCTTACAAGGATTACTCGGCGGCGCCGTGGCCGAGCGGTTAGCGCGCTCGCCTACCACCCAGGCGGCCCGGGTTCGATCCCAGGGAGCCGCATGTGATATTCGTGGTGGACGAAGCGGCGTCAGGGCGGGTTTTCTCCGGGTACTCCGGTTTCTCCCGCCATCTCATTCCACCGGTGCTCCATCTTCATGTATCATCAGTGTCACCGCCTGCGGTGCCGTAGTAGTAAAAGCGGGCGTTAAACACTACAGACTACAACTACAAGGATTATGAAGTTAAAATGCATATTTTGCTCATCTGATGCTATTCCTAGCCATAAAAATCTATCAACTTCAACTACTACAAGAAGAAAAGCTGCATAAATATAAGACATTGCATTTCTGTTTGAACCACATAGAAAATTGTATGAATTCTTTGTAGAAGGGGGAGTAGAGAACCAAGTGTGATCCTGTTTCATAAAAGACTGATATGAGAATATCATGTGAATATAATTCATTGCATTTAATTTCTATCATATAAAATTATATGCACTTATGTTGCAGGATGAGCAAGGAGAAATTATGTGAACATGATATGTACAACAAAAGCGACTACAGAAAACCACGTGAATGAAATACATTGGATTTCTATTTTAATCATCTAAATTGTATGAATAGTATGTTGTTGTTAGCCAATGCTGGGTTTCTGACAATGAAGACATTAATCCTCTTGCTCTCCAATATTATTCACTGATGGATGGGGCACTAGAAGTGCCGGGCATATTTGAAGGTGGTCTCGGTCCATTTCCTCTTGCAGATCACATAGAGGACAGTGATGAAGAATATATCCCAATTCTGTTTAAATGTTTTGCCAGACAATCATGTCCTGTAATCAACCTGAAGGTTGCAACTGCTGTTTTTCGAGGATACTCAGGAATTACCGTTTGAATGTTTGGTAGTTCCCATCTTTTATTCTTTGAATTTTCATAGTAATATGTTGCAATAATTTTTTTGAATTCAGAGTTGACTAATCTTTTAGCTGTATAAAATGGTAGATTAACTTTAGATCTTTGTATACCGCTGGTACCCTTTTTTGCAAGAAAATCAGCTTTCTCATTACCACTCAGTCCACAATGAGCTGGTATCCATTGGAAGACTAGGTGTTTTTGAAGTGCTGTTAGATGGCTAAGCATTTTCCAACATTCTATAATATAGTTTGGTTTTTTGGTGACAACTTGGAAGTAATTGCTATAATTGCTGCCCTGGAGTCTGAGAGAATAACTGCTTGCTAAAAATGTGAAATTCTGTACAAAAGATTTTGTAGGGCCATTCGAATTGCTTCAATTTCTCCATCAAAGTTAGTAGTTCCATAACTTAAAGATTTGTAATAGGAAAAGAGGTGACATGTGACTCCAGCACCTGCTCCATCTTGGTTTGATATCAGTGATCCAACAGTATAAATATGGAGCCATTCGTGTTCTGGAAATCTAGTATGGATTGTCTCTAATGCCAATAATTTTAGAACACTAGTTGCAGTATCACTTTCTTTAACTTCCTCTGTCAGGTGTAAATAATATGTGATGTCTAATGTATGTGTTGGATTGACTTTAGATCTGAAGTTTTCCTTTAAATTAGGAAGGTGTACATTTTTCTTGATGTCTTGAATTTTGGAAAACAAGCTCTCCTGAGTCTTTAGTGTATGTGTATAATTGCTCATGTATTGAATGGGAGTCTGATCAACTTTTTGCGTTGAATAAGAGCCGTTTTTTCTATTTCATATTCAATGGGGCATTGGTTGGTTAGTATTTCCATAGCTGCTATTGGTGTGGTTTTGATAGCACCTGTAATTAATCTGAGACTTTGGTTTTGAAAGATTTGAATTTTTATTGTTTGCTGTTACAAGAACTTTGCTGCAGTAAGTAAATAATGGCGTTATATATACACAGACACATTGTATGTTGTGTTAAGAGTTGCTCTGGAACATCCCCACTTCATTCCTGTTAGACGTTTTAACAGTGAAAGGCGGCTCTCTGCTCTTTGTATTACATTTTCTATTTGTTTGGTCCATGTAAGTTTGGTATCAAATGTAACTCCTAAATACTTTGCTTCCTTTGTTTTTGGTAATTGTTGACCCTCAAAATTTAGTTTTATTTTTAGTGGTTTTTTTCTTAGTGAAAAGATTTGGTAGTTTGATTTTGTTGTATTAACAGTAATTATATTTTCTTTGGTCCACCTTTGTAAGTTGGTTAAGGATTGCTGCATGGTTTTTTCTAGTTCTGTACTTTTGCTTTTTGGTTTTGAAGTCCACATTACTAAGTCATCAGCAAATAGTGCACACTTCATGCCTGAGTCTGTATTTGTTGTGGCAGATCGTTAATAAATATATTAAAAAGTGTTGTGCTGAGCACTGCGCCTTGTGGTAAGCCATGGTGTACTTGTTTGTATTTAAATATATTTCTTCCATATCTGGTTGCAATAAAGCATTGTGTTAGGAAATGACATAGCCATGAAAACATTGGACCTTGTATACCTATTTTTTTTTTACTTTCTTTAGTAGTTTTGTTCTGCATATAGAATCATATGCACTTTGGAAATCAATAAAAAGTGATAAATTATCTTCTTTTCTATTGAAGGAGTCTTTGATTTCTTGACTGAGAAGTAAGACTTGTTCATTTGTAGAGGGAACTCTCTGAATCCAGCTTGACATCGGGAAATTAAATTTTGTGATTCTAGAAACCAATTTAACCTGTTTGACACCATTCTTTCCATCACTTTTGCTATTATGCTAGTAAGAGCTATAGGTCTATAGTTTTTTATTTCTGACGCTGTTTTGTCTTTCTTCAAGAGTGGGACAATCTATGGACACTTATAGTTTCACTTCCACTTATTTTTGTCCAGATGCATTCTAAGACCAGTGTGTTCATTCTTGGTGGTTTCTTGACTGAGAAGTAAGACTTGTTCATTTGTAGAGTGGAACTCTCTGAATCCAGCTTGACATGGGGATATTAAATTTTATGATTCTAGAAACCAATTTAACCTGTTTGACACCATTCTTTCCATCACTTTTGCTATTATGCTAGTAAGAGCTCTTGGTCTATAATTTTTTAATTCTGATGCTCCTTTGTCTTTCTTCAAGAGTGGGACAGTTATTGCTTTTCGCCATTCAGCAGGTACAGTGGTTTTCCAGGATAGATTGTAGAGTTTCAGTAGTTGCTGTTTTGCTGTTTTTCCAAGCTTTTTTATGAACTCTGGATGTATGTGATCTGGTCCAGCAGACTTTGTTTTTTAGGTTATTTATTGCAATGTTCAGTTTTTGCATATTAAAATTTTGAAAAAAGATATTGCACTGAGTGTTAGGTCCACATTCTCCTTCTTGTTTCAAATCTTTCTTAAATTCTTTACGTTCCTTTTTATTATTTCTTGTTACTTTATGTGAATTGGCATAACATTTATTGAATGTTTCGGCTATAACTGCATCATTTACTAATACTTTATTGTTGTGTATGATAGGTGTGCTGTTGTTTTCTTTCCTGTCCTTGACAATTTTTATGAATTTATGAGCTTTGTTACCATCTGTCCTATAATCCATTTTTTGTAAGAAATTATTAAAGTGATTCCTTTTAGCAGTATTAATTTCTTTTTTTAGTGAGGCACATTTCTTCCGCCATATTTGTGTATCTGAAATGTTTTTTGTTTGTTCAGCTGTATTTCTAGCTATATCCCTTTGCTTTTTCAGTTCTTCTAACTGGGAGTTCCAAAAGGGTTTGACGTTTTTAATTCTTCCACGAGGAATATGTTTTTTTAGTTGAACTGTATGTTGACAACAACTAACCCAGATTTCACATTGATATTCCCTCACTTATTGGAAATACACATGGCCACATTGTAGATGATCCTGGATGTGGTCACAAACCAATTGTTATAAAAATCAAACTAAGGAACAAGCATGTAAAATTTTTTAAAGAAAAAAATTACTACTGGAATTATAAGAAAGCCAACTGGAAAATATTTACTAAACAACTAGATCAAACACTCATAAATGTTGTGTTAAAGAAAATAATTCAATTGATTACATTACAAACAACTCCAATAACAGACTTAATAACTGCAAAACATGATATCCCTAGTGGAAAAGTATGACATTATATCACCTTTTGAACTGAAAAGTTTCACAAAAGAAATAAAAAAGGGAAACTGCTAGACTCAAGCCTGGATCTACAAGGAACCCCATAGAGGATCAACAATGGAGAAATTTTTTGTAAAAATGAAGAAAAAATTCATTACAGCAAAAATGGGACGTTAAAGCAAGTTTCTAGACACCACTGAACACAGAAAAGACATCGGTATCGTCCATCAAAAATTATTTTGTTGTTTAACCATATGTCAACTGCCAAGATCATATCAGCGTCGCCAGTGTGGCAGAATTTCGTCCCACTGGAGTTCTTTTTCATGCCAGTAAATCTACTGACATGGAGCTGTCGCTTTTAAGCACACTTAAAAACAATCAACCTGTGTAGGAAGTGAACCTGCGACCTTGGGATCAGTAGGTCAGCATCTAATCCACTGAGCCACCCAGGACAACATCAGTTTATTAGTACATTAAATAAAACCTCTGCAAATGGAAACAACCCATCATACTCAGAGATAAGAAAATATCAGAAACCTTTAATCGAACATATACATGTAGAATACCCAGAACCAAAGAAAAAGAAAAGAAAAAAAGGCCACATCCTTTAAAAAAAGGAAATAAAAGAAGCATTAAAAACACACCATATTACTTGAGTACTTATTATACTTGTGAGTATTTGCTTACAGTTAAACAGAGAAATTAAATAATTCCTAGCAATAAGTCCACTTCATTATGTGAAGCAAGTTCGTTAGCAGTTCTGATGATAGAAGCAAAAAAAGCACTAAGTTATTCATAGTGGACCAGAGAAATGGTGTAAAATGTGTACAAATACTTTCTGAGAAAGACGGAAAACAGTTGTAATGCAGCTCCTTCTCTGTTACCCCTACCTGCATGTTATACGTCATTTATTGCCATCATTTCTGATGGCAACTTAGTGGGATCTTATATCTTGACTATCCCACTTGCAAAGGAATTACCCTTATTTTGTGTAACCTTGCTGCATCCCCAATAACATTGCAATTACTTTGAAATCACTTTATACCTTTAACTTATGCTCATTGTAGGTACCTAATTAGTTTGAGCATAGTTGCTAATACCGCATAACTCTCTTTATATTATTATATTTATATGAGTGCATCAACTTTTCTTTTGTTTTCTTAAGTCATTAAACATTTCATTTACTTGAGTGTTTACATAGACAACGAAAATTGCTCCACTCTAAACTAACCTTTACATGGAGGATTTTTCAAAATTTTTTATTTTCTTGAAAATGGCTCTGGCGCTTTTAATTAAAATGACATATGTTTCAGATATTTTTATGACAAATGAAACAAATATTTTGAATTTTCTGACTACAGCCTATGTAGTCCTGTTTGCTCTGGATGACTTTTGAATATCTCGTAAACCGTAAGAGATAGACAAAATCTTACTGTACAAAAAATGTACATCTCGCTAAAACACACTTTTTTTTTTGGACTCAGGGGTCTCCATCTAGGGGATATGTGAATAGGAACCACAAGGTACCCAAGCTGAGCAGAACATTACTTCCACTTACTGGTGTTTTGCTCCTCACTGTAACTTTTCTATCTGACCTTACCTTGGTCATCTCTTGTTCTCTTCCGACCCTGATGCTATTAGGGTTTCTGATGAGTCTTTATTTTTCCAACCTCTCCATTTCTCTATAAAATCTTAACCTCTAACATGCTGACCTGTCATGGCATGTAATACGTCCTCTGATTGGTAATCAGAGGATATGGTCGATGAATTTATTTTGATAATTCTCCCGGTCAGGTCGGTGAGACCTGTAAACCAATGACAGGTGTGGTCCTCCAGACATTCTGGGGGTTGTGAGAGAGCGATGTAACCACCAAAACATAAAAATATGGTGCTCTCTAAAAAGCGGTTACTATTACTGCTATTGCTCTCTTTATATTCGAGAGCAAGAGGATTAATGACTTCATTGTCAGAAATCCAGCATTAGCTAACAATAGCTTTTGAAACACAAGAACTCTAAAGAGGTATTTTACAACCTAAATTACACAAAAGTCCAAGATATGATAAAATTAGAGGAGTAATGATTAAACATTTTGGTGCAAAAGTACAAACTATACTACTGAGACAGAATATTGGAAGACCCCAAAAGAAAATCGTTTGTGAATATGTGTTAAAAGTGTAATTTGTTTTTTGATATTGGAATGAGTTGTTTAAATGACGAAAATGTGTTGCAAATGTTCATTATTACGAACAACTAAGTTTGCCCAAAGACGTCATAAATCTTTCCATGTTTGATTTTAATATATATGTATGAATATTAGAATTATGTGTGTTCCATAATAAAAGTAAGGGAGGATGTTTAGGGATCGCTTCCCTAACAAGAGAGAACTATTTGATGGACGCATACGCGGATGAATACGAAAAAGGCGGTATCACGTGAGGTGATGCCAGAATCTACCCACTCGCGTGTGTATCTTGAAGGTGAAAGGACATATTTAGGTAGTGGGAACATCGTAGAACATTTATCAGACTTTCATCAAGCATTAGTTCCACTAAATGAAAAAGTGGAAAGGTTTTAAATCATTAATAACGGTGCTAAGAACAATTATTTAATGTAAAATATCAAAAGAAAAACGTGTTAATAAAATCATACATTGTGGTGAAGAAACATCGTGTGATTTTTCATTCCATCCATTAACACGCCCTGAGATCACAAAGATCTCAATAGCTCAAAGACACAACGCTATTAATAATTACAAAAACAGCACCAAATGCCTTGCCCAACGTGGAGCACGAATTTTGGATGGAATGGAAATTGCGGGGAATGAACTTACGCGAAATACCAAGTGACGCCATATCTTCGCGCCAAAAAGAAAGAAGACGCCATTAGAGCATCGTTTGAAATATACCATATCAGAACATCGATGAACGGATACTCAACGCGGGAAAACACCAGAGATCGTCCAGCGAAGCCAAGCGCACAGGAGACGCACGTAACCGGATAAAACAACGAGAGAAAAAAGTAGGACCAAAAATTTTTATTTTTACATCCAGTTTATTTCTATGTTACTGCGAAGCGCCAAATAGTGGGACTTTTAAGCCAAAGTGAACTGAATAAAGAAACTAAAATGTCGCAAAAAGAGAAAGATCTAGTAACAGGAGTGGGGGAAGGGGTAGATAGGCCTAGTTATCAGATAGGAACAGAAAGTGAGGAAGAGCTAGCAGTAGGAAAAGACCAAAGGTTACTAATGATAATGTTTGAAAGACTAGAACAAACACTAGAACAAAATAAAAAAGAAATAAGTGAGAAAATGGAACAAAATAAGGTAGAATTAAAACAGGACATAGAACAAAGTTTAGGTCAAAAACTAGAACAAAATAAAAGAGAGATAAGACAGGATTTAGAACAAAATAAAAAAGATATAGGTCAGAAAGTGGAGGAAGTGAGAAAGGACTTAGAGCAGAAAATAGAATTAGGAAGACAGGAGTGTAAAGAAAATATGAAAGTAATGGAAACTAATTTAAAATTATTACATAAAAACTTAAATGAGACAAAGGAAGCTTTAGAAGCTAGGATAGAAACCATAGGAGATAGGATGGGAAAAATTGAATCAGAAATGAGAGAAAATAAGATTGTATTAGAAGGAGAAATTGGTAGATGTAGAGATAAAATAACAGAATGTAATGCAAGTGTAGACTGTAAGATTACAAATGTAAAAGCAGAAATAACTGAGGGATTAAGGAAAGAGATTGAGGTAGTAAAGAAAAACATTATTAATGAAACTGTAGAACAAATTGTAATTCCTAAAATTAAGGCTATGACTGATGTACTACATTCGCAACAGGATGCTATAAATGATATGGAACAAAGTCACTTAGAAATAAAGAATGATTTAAAATCAATTTGTGAAGAAATGAAAAAAAGAAAAGAAAGTTTGGCTAGTGTAAATGATGTGAATGCACTACAAAGGCAAGATGATTTAGATGAAAGTAATGTACAAGATGAGAGTTATTTGAATGATGTACAAAATGTTGACTCACCATACAGAGAAAGAGGTTCACAACCAAACAATGATACTACACACAACACATGCTACACCAACAACATACTACATGAAATCACACCACGAGGAGAAGGGAGACGATCCAAAACTCTTTGTTAAAGAGATGGAAGAGTATTTTAAAGTGAAAAGGATACCGAATGAGCTTAGAATGATGATAGTTAAGAAAAGCTTAAAAAACAAGGCATTAGAATGGCTTAGGTTAACACTAGCTGGTCATGAATCGTATAGCTCATTCAGAAATCTATTCCTATCAAGGTATTGGGGCCCAGCAAAGTAAAACCAAACTAGGGTAGAGCTAGCGACAGGTAGATATGATCCAACCAAAGGGTTATCGCTAGTCGATTATTTTATGAAAGTAGCCAACAAGGGAAAGCTATTAGACCCCAACCTGTTGGAAGCAGAGCTAATTACCAGCATAACAAGACATTTCCCAAACACAGTGAGAACAGGGTTAATTGTTGCGAGGCCAGTGGACTTTGCAGACATGATAGAATTACTGACAGCCTTCGAAACACAAAATGGTCGGCCTAGTGAGCATAGACATAGGAACGGTCACCCAAACTCATCCATCTTAAACCGGAGCACGGCAACGAACAACCAGAATGAGGGAGAAGATAGAAATACTAGGAGCACCCATGACAGAGGGAGAGGGGCACACCATTTCCCACAACCACATAATCATGGCGAAAGAATGGAGAACACAAGACAGCGGTATCACGACACAATACCGAGGGGTGAATCGAGATATCAAACATATACATATGATCGTGGAAGACCAGGAGACCGTACCCATCAGGTGAATCACATACGATTCTGTAGGGAATACTTCAACAACCAAAGACCGTCATACAACAGGGGTTCACGCCAAAGGGGCAGAAACCAATAGTACACTGGCAACATAAGACAGCAGGAAGTAGATGAAAATGTGCCAAATTGGGCTGATGTTGCACAGAATACAGAAACAACAACCACCACCAACACTCAGGGAAATTACCACGACTAAGTTCGTCCTAACCGAGTGGATGACCAACAACACAAACCCTAAACAACTTACAATTGACATCGACAGCATGATGGCTACACAAAGAGAAAGATGGAACTACTGTATACTGGACCACTGGTCATAACAAAACAGCTGGGTGACCATACGTATGAGCTACAGAATACGAATGGCAAGTTGGTAGGAAGATATCATAAAAATAAATTAAAACCATACAAAGAAAGGACCAAATAGTCTTTGCCAACAAACGTGTAAGGCAGGAATAGTAGAGATGATGGAAAATAATAATTTTTAATGGGTTACTTATAGAAGATTATGTTCAGATTGGAAAGTACAAGAAAGAAAATCAACATAGTCATTGGCTATATTGACCACCAGGAGCACTGTCAACAAAGACAGATGAGGACACTGATTGCCATTAATGAAGTGAATTATAGCGACGGAAAATAATGTGTTTTTGACATAAGGATGTCAGGGGAAAAAAAATAAAAAGGAATCAATTGTGATGACAAAGATAAAATATTTTTGACACAAAGGTGTCGAGGGTGAATTGAGAAGAAAAATAATATGTATGTATGTATGTATGTATATATTTTCTGCGAATGGGTATTACCCGGTGGCAGAGTTAAATGTACAAATTAAGGTTACAAACAAAGTGCACAAACAATAGTAATACAATCATAATACAATAAAGAACAATAATAAAAATATAAGATGAAATGCACTAAATACTAATTAACACTCATTAATTAATTATAACCAAATTAAATTTAGCATTAGTATTCACCATCAGTCCAATAAATGTCAAAAATACACGTGCGTAAACTTTATAGTAAATTACACAGCACTTACTTGATTTACGATATTTTTCGAAAATTTCTTCACAGATAAAGGACAGCCCTGAAAGACTGCTACAGGTAATTCATTCCATTCCTCAATGGTTCTATTAACAAGGGAGAACTTTCCTACGTCGGTTCTGTGCCTTCTACCTTTAATTTTATACAAATGATCCTTTCTTCCGTAATATGTAGGGTTGTCCAATCTTTCACTAATACCCACCCATGCATTTGAACCACGATATGCTTGAAATAATGCGCATAACCTCTGCCTCTTACGCCGGACTTTTAGAGGCTCCCATTCAGTCTCCTCCCCCTTTTGAGGCCCAAAAGATTTACCTCGTTTTATAAATTTTATAGCCCTTCTCTGTATTCTTTCTAGCGAATCAATTTGACTAAGTCTATATGGGTCCCAGCATACTGCTCCATATTCCATAATCGGCCCCACCAAAGATTTGTAGGCAATTTCCCTGGACCTTCCGCTCCCCTTTTTCAGTACCCTCATTAAGAAATGTAACGCTTTCCACGCTTTCCTGGATGTAGAATTTACCTGGTCGTCCCACCCAGCGTTACTCGCCAGGTACACTCCCAAATACTTGCAGCTATCTACCTGCAGAATTTTTTCTCCGCCCATGTGATAGTTATGAACAATTTCCCTCTTAGATCTTCTAAATGCAATGGACTTACTTTTCTTAGCATTAATCGTCATCTTATTTGTAGCAGCCCAATTACTAATTTCATTTAAATCACCCTGAAGCAGAGACTCATCTATGGCATTCCGAATTTTATTATAGATAATGCAATTGTCTGCAAACAGTTTTATCTGACATTTAATATTTACACTTATATCATTAACAAAAATAAGAAAAAGTAGCGGACCCAGTACTGAGCCTTGGGGTACTCCCGAACTAACTGTGCCTCTCTCGGAGATTTCTTTACCTACTTTTACCTGCTGTGTTCTCCCATCCAGAAACGCTTTGACCCATAAAACCACTCGTTTGTCTATTCCTGTGCCAGCTAGTTTCCCAATAAGTAAATTATGCGGCACTACATCAAATGCTTTAGAAAAGTCTATTACCACTGCTTCAGTTCTTCCTCCTGCGTCCACTTCATCTGCTAAGTCTTGAAATAAGGAAGTTAATTGACTTTCGCACGAGTACCCAGGTCGAAACCCATGTTGCGCTTCCTTGAACCATTTTTTGTTTTCTAACTCCCCCCTTATATATTCTGCTATTAAATGCTCCATCAACTTACACACTATTGACGTTAAACTAACTGGTCGATAATTATTTATTTCTGTTTTATTACCCCCTTTATAAATAGGAACTACAATAGCGGTTTTCCAGTCTTCTGGCAAGTCACAGTTATTGATTGACATGTTAAACAAAAACATTAGATAGGGAATCACAGCTTCTCCCCCAATCTTCAATATTTCAGTAGGTATGTTATCGGGCCCCCTCGACTTTCGATTCTGCAACATCTTGATCCTTTTGCGCAATTTGCAAGCCATTATTTGAAAAGTAGATTCCCCACTATCTCCAATTACCTGTTCAGCATTATCATCCAACTTATGAAAAATAGATACAAAATGTGAATTTACTGCGTTCGCTTTGTCCTTATCGCTTACTATAGCAATCCCATTTACGCTAAGATCTGGTATACTCTCCTTATTACCCCTGCGTCTATTTACATAATTGTAAAAGGATCTCCAACAGTTATTTGCCCCACCAAAATTTTGTTCAAAAAACCGTTCTTGTGCTTGCAACTTTTCGTCTTGTAATTGTTTAGACAATTCCTTAAATCTATTAAAATGCCATTCGGATTTCTTCCTTTTATTAAACGCTCGCCTGGCTTTTCTTTTAAGTATCCTAATAGATTTTGTATAAAATTCTGGATCAGCGTTTTGTTTAATAATTTTGTATGGAACGTGCTTTTTAATCGTTTCCGAAATCAGTGTTTTAAAACTAACCCATGTTGCATTTACCCCGGAAGCAGATTGTACAAATAGCCTATATTGTTCACGGAGGAATATTTGAATAGCGGTCACGTCAGCACTGCGAAAATTCCAACTAATTACTTCTTCCCCTTCAGACCGGTTTCTCCACCCCTTCCAGTTCAGTTCTAGTTGTACACTGCTGTGGTCACTTATACCTGGTAAAACCGCGTATGAGGAAAACAATGATTCCGGCCTGCATAAAAATACATCCAGTACAGCTGATTGCCGGGTACCTGTTTTAACAACTTGCAGTAGCCCCTGATCCCAGATGAGAAGGTTAACCAGATTTTGAGCTTCGCCTCCTATTAACTGTCCGTCCCAGTTCACGTTTGGCAGATTTAAATCTCCTGCTAAGATAATATTATGTCGTGTTTCAGAAGCGATTTTTGCTACTAGTTTATGGAGAGTTACATAGTCGGATTCGCCAGGTGGTCTGTAGCAAGCTATTAAGCTATTATTGTTACATTGTTCCCTTCATTTCTTTGATCGATAATTTCTATTGCCATGATTTCTACATCCTCTTCAACCCACAATACTTTGCTGCTTAATTCTGATTTAGTACAAATAAAAATCCCCCCTCCCCTGCCATCCCTGTCCCTTCTGAACACCCTGTAATCTGATCTAAATACTTCCGCGTCATTAATATCAATGCTCAGCCATGATTCCGTACCTATAATTACATTTGGATTACATATTTCTACTAAATTCCAAAATTCAACAGTCTTATTCACAATACTACGACAATTTACCTGTAACAGCCTTAAAGAATCAGTCCTTACCTCTGAATTGTCGTTTCCTAGAAGTTGATGTCACTGCCGTTCCTGCACCTCGATGCCATCAGTCCACTTGGTTACTCTCTCGAACAACGCTGCCAAATTTGAAGATCCTCTTCGATTAAGGTGAACACCATCTCGTCCAAAGTCCCAGTTACTAATCCACGAATTTGGGTCCAAAAACTGTACGTTAAGTCGCTCCGCTACCCATGAAAATGCATCATTCACTTGCATCACTTTCCTCCAGTTGACATCGCTTCGCCTCAAAACTCCACTAACAACGACTTTTGCTGAAGGAAACAGTTGTTTTGTCGTGTTAACGAGGTCGTACATGTCCCCCATTGCATAATTAACGCTCCTCTTTAGATCATTACTTCCAACGTGCAGCACAATCGTCCGGTAGTCATTTTCCGTCTCGTTTTGCTTCCTCTCGATTTCCCTCTGTAGACCATCGGCCCTTATGCCAGGATAGCAAACCAACTCCGCATTTGGGTTTCCTGCATGTCTTATAATGGAGTCTCCTATTATTAGACATGATTTCTGATCTTTTTTTCCACCCTCCTCTTCTCGTGGCTTTCTTAGTTGGCGATTTTCTTCTTCAAGCATCTGGATTTTTTCTTCTGCATCTTTCAGCTTCTCTCTTAATTCCCGCACTTCCTCCTGTAGCTGCTCCAGTTTTTTCTGGTTTGTAGTTACGATGTCATTACCCCTGCAGTCTTTGCATGCCCAATTTTCTTCAATGTCCTGGTCCCTCTTTATTTTTTGGCAGCCCAAATGGTACCATTTCGCACAAGTGCTACACTGAAGACCTGACCTCAGCGCCTTGTTGCAGTTCCCACATCTTTCATCAGCTGTCGTGTTTCCAACAGGCCCAGGATTTAATTCGATTCCTCCTATCACAAGTAAACTTGCCAATACAAAAACCATAAAATATAATTGCAGAATAATTGTAAGTATAGCAGTTTTCTCTTATAGAGATAAGAGATAAAGAGGTGACAATTAGTGAAGTAAGAAGAACCATAGTTAGAAAAGCAATGCCCATGAATTAAGATGGATATAGCCAATGCTAAGCTTGAAGAAATGTCGAACTAAACAATATGAATAAGAACCCAATTACAATGGTATTAATAGTAACATCAGAGTTTAAGACTTGACTCAACGACCTGCCTATACATAATAAGCTTACAAGACAAAGAAGGCAAAGAAATGAATAAAATATTGTCATAAATATGATCATAATCATTAGCTCAAGATTTGTATCCTGTTTTTCTCTCCTCATAACAAGGAACATAAGTCAAAAGCCACACAATAAACCATGATACACTTAAATTATATTTATGTCAATGTCAAATATAAAATCTTGGGAATATGTGTTGTATAAAACTGAATATGTGTTGTATAATAACTGAACATATGTTGTATAATAACTGGATATGTTGTACAATAACTGAATGTGTTGTACAATAACTGAATATGTATTGTATAATAACTGAATATGTGATGTATAATAACTGAACATGTATTGTGTAGTAACTGAATATGTGAAATTTATAAAGACATGCTGTGTCATGCCAAAACAAAGGACAAAAACCAGCGAAGAAGACTGTAAAGAAAAAAAAAAAGCTGTTGTACAAAGTGATTGTATCAGATGAGTAGGGAGGAGTATTGTATTGTGTTTCAAGATTGTAAATATAGGTGACAACTTGAAAAACAAAACAAGGAGCATGTGAGACAGAATATTGGAAGACCCCAAAAGAAAATCGTTTGTGAATATTTGTTAAAAGTGTAATTTGTTTTTTGATACTGGTATGAGTTGTTTAAATGACGAAAATGTGTTGCAAATGTTAATTATTACGAACAACTAAGTTTGCCCAAAGACGTCATAAATCCATATTTGATTTTAATATATATGTATAAATATTAGAATTATGTGTTCCATAATAAAAGTAGGGGAGGATGTTTAGGGATCGCTTCCCTAACAAGAGAGAACTATTTGATGGACGCATACGCGGATGAATACGAAAAAGGCGGTATCACGTGAGGTGATGCCAGAATCTACCCACTCGCGTGTGCATCTTGAAGGTGAAAGGACATATTTAGGTAGTGGGAACATCGTAGAACATTTATCAGACTTTCATCAAGCATTAGTTCCACTAAATGAAAAAGTGGAAAGGTTTTAAATCATTAATAACGGTGCTAAGAAAAATTATTTAATGTAAAATATCAAAAGAAGAAAGTGTTAATAAAATCATACATTGTGGTGAAGAAACATCGTGTGATTTTTCATTCCATCCATTAACACGCCCTGAGATCACAAAGAGCTCAATAGCTCAAAGACACAACGCTATTAATAATTACAAAAACAGCACCACTACTAAAGATATTTAATTTGATATGGAATTCACCTATACCAATAACCTGGAGAAAAGTTGTTATAATTGCAATACTCAAGTGAAATAAAACAGCAGGACAACTTGATAGTGACACACCAATTTCTCTTACTAGCTCTTTAGCAAAGTTGATGGAACGCATGTTCTGCACACGTCTTTCATGGAATCTCGAATCAAAAAATGTAACCTCTCAAGCACAAGCTGGATTTCAAAAATATGTCTCAACAACACAACAAATGCTCACTTCAACCCAAGATATTGAAGAGGCTTTAGGTGAAAAGAATCAGTCCTAGCGGTCTTCGTGGACCTCAAAAATAGCTATGACTCAGTGCCTTGTTTAAACCTATTCCATAAAATGGTTAAAAAGGATTAATGATAAAATGTTGAAATGGTTTCATAACTCCTTATCTCAGAGATTCAATGCAACTACGTATGGAAACAAATTATCAAAATTTAACCCATTCGTATCATTTGATGACCAGGACTTGTATGTGTCCTTTTGTGATATGAATCATACAACAAGCTCAGCTCACCATTAGTCCACATAATTGCACATAGTTTAGGTTCCTTCACATAAATGTCATTTGTGTATGTCTGGAACGAAATGCTAATATGTGGTGTTTGTAATTCTAATCAACATGACGTAACCTACTATTTCAGTTAGGGAAAAACAATATTATCTTAGCATTGTTTCAGTCACCATCATGGCCATGAAGGAAATATGTGTGGATGACGAGGAGGGTTTGAGAACACTCATACAAAGTACATTAGAGTGACAGCGATTTTTCTGAATATGAAGCAGTCTCATGAAGGTTCTGGTGACAGTGATAATGAATCCAGTACACAAAGCAGTGAAGAAAGTAATTATGAAGCCAATAATGAAATGCTAGGCCCTTTGAAACACATTTGCATTGCAATGCAGAAAAAAATAAGTGTAACTGGAATTGGGTAAAACTGACAGTAGCCACATTGTCTACCCTTTTACTGCAAATACTGGTATTTGTATAAACTTAGTGAACAGGCATGTGTAAGAGATGCTGATATTGGTCTTCTAATCCCAACATCTTTATCATTAACCCCTTCATGAAGAACAATTCCATGAAATTTAGTTATTAATAAGCTCTATGAAGAACTTTAAATTACTGTAATTCCAAGATTTTCTGAATACATAGAGCATTTATTTGATGAAATATCTGGCGATATAAATGCCTATGCAACAAGGCAGTTGAACAGTCCCAACAGAAAAGTGTTGAAAGATGAAAAATGGTTTAAAACTACAGCAGATGGAATCAGAACCTGTATTGCTTTAGTTTACTTTGAAGTCGCAAGTGCAAAAATTGTGTATTCAATTGTACTGAAGCAAAAACGATCACTTGGTACCCCAATTTTTCGTGAAACAATTGAGTGGGGAGAGTTTCAAACTGATTTACCATTTCTTTCACACACAACAACCATATTAGAACAAGAGTACTGGTGAGTTTATGCTTTTAATGTTGTGCTACAAATGTTGAGCAAAAACCTCTTAGTGGTTGATCTTAATGATGTTTTAAGGATCAAACTGTTACCACACTTACAACTAGGGGATTTAAATCTGAGCTGATGGTTAGTTGCCAAGGCATTTAAATATGATGTGATTGGGTAAAACAAACTCATACATGATTGCTCCAAGACCCAGTTTCAAGACTACTTTAATATTTTCATAAATGATATTTTTTTTTTTTTTTTTTTTTTTAAATTAACGTCCTCCAACATTGTGTCATATCGGACAAATTCATAAATGATATACCTCCGCAGTTGAACAAAATCACAAACCTAAGATGTGCACTGTATGCTGATGACTTAGACAGTGGAATCGCACAAGTAATAGGAAAATAAGAAAACTTATCAGCACCCATGGATCAGGCACTGGAACAACTTTCTGAGTGGTTTTGTTTTTATTAACATCCTCCAACATTGTGTCATCGGTTTCTGAATGGTGTATACAGAATTAAATAAGTAAATATGTCAAAAACGGACTTCCAAATTTTTACTCATCATCACACTAAACCAAGTCCTTCTTTTCTCCTTAATGGAAAACAGAAACACAAAGTTACCTAGCAGTTAAACTTTTATCTTAATTATCATGGATTCTAAATTATCAAATACTCTACAGAAAAAGTTACAAAGAGACTTCCTTTGCCCAAACCATGCTGGCAGTAAATGCGGAAGTACAATAAAATACCGTAAATACTACATACAAAACTTACCCTTTATGGTAGCAAAGCTACAAACATGGCTATCCAAACAAAACTCAACCAGTTAGAAGTAATACAAAATAAGTCCCTCAGACTTATTACTACAAAATAAGTCCCTCAGACTTATTAGAGAGGGAGAGGATGGAATAAAATCAACGCTTTTAACAGGTCTTCAAGTGGCTACAAGGAATATAACACTACAAATTGAAAAAGCAAACCAAAGGTCTACAAATGTATGCAAAATTATCTTGCTTGCCTCACAATATGAAGCAGAATATTTACAACCTCTCACCCACAAACAAAACTCTTATTAACCAAATCACGAAAGTGCAATAAAAATAAAACCTACCTACAGGGAAATAAATAGAAAAACTAGCCCTCCCCATATACCCCCTGAAGGAACAAATTGCTGATCACAAAGAAAACTTCTAGGAATATGTACAACCAAAAAAGATGTGTAGATAATAATATTCAGAAAATCACTGCCTTGGAAACAGAAGGTTAGCCAGAAGGAGAATGGCTTCACATTTATACAGATAGATCCGTAACTGAGAAAAGGAGAGGCCTATACAGCAAGCTCTTTCCCCTCTTCATTTCCCTAAGACCTCTAACATCCCATTATGATGGAGAACTAGAAGGCATAAGAACTTCCTTGATCCAATTATTGTGCCACATAAATACCTCTAAAAAGCTGTAATTTGAAGTGACTCAAGATCAGCCATTCAGGTAACAGCCTGCCCATTCCCAATAAACAACCAAATATTAGACATTCTACAAACACTTAAAATTTTACAAAGCAGAAAGAAAAAAACAAAAGAAAAAGAAAATAAATTTGTTTTCAATGGATCCCAGTCCACTATGCCATTCTTGGAAATGAAAAAGCTGAGAAAGGATCAAATATAAAACAAATTGGTTCAAGAAAAATTTCTTACAATAAATCAAAATGATATATAAATACAGATATCCATACACATTGGCAACATAATTATCACACAAAAGTTACAAATAATTCATTGAAAACACTCCTGGAAAATACTAACACTACACCAGAATCCCAAAGAAGCTCAGCAGTTGCCCTTTTCTGCTTAATGACTGGACATGTCTGTGGCTGCCCACCTGTTCAAGAGCAACTTCTTCAATTCCCCAAGATGCAAATTATATGACCCACAGACAGTAATGAATAGAGACCACCTACTTCAATGTATTGCAATGACAAAAATTAATGTGAGTGTTCCAATTCAAGTGTGTAAATATTATTGGGAAGCTCGTGGAAAAATGGAGAAAATCCAGTTAGAAGTGCATTAGCAACAACACATGCTGAAAGGAAAGAAGAGAACATGTAAATGCATTACGTAGAAGAGGAGTACAGAAAACTATGCGAGTGTAATACATTGCCTAGTAAAATGTATGTCATAAAAACGTCCATGAAAAAACACCCTGATTTGCCAATTTTCATTCTGATCGTCAACTCATAGTTTGTATGACTTGTATGTTAAAGAGCATGCAGAGAAGAACATGTCATGGTGTTACATAAAAGCTTGCATGTACTGTATGCTGAAGGACTAGTAGAGGATATGTGAATGTCCTGGATCAAACAAAAGTGAATAGAGAAAAGCATATGAATGGAATATGCTGCATAATACAATGGATAGCATATAAACCTCCATGAAAGAAAACTTGCATGTGCCAATTTTCATGGTAATCGGTAAACTAGTGTTGTAATTTATGAACTTCTTATATATCAATATGCATTTTATATGTATAGATTGTATGACTGGTAGGCTGAGAACAAGTACAGAAAAACATGTGAATGTGTTACATAAAAGAGAAGCAAACGGAGAAAACCATGTGAATATAATGCATTGCATTTGTATTTCAACCACATGAAGATTGTATGAATTATATGACGGGTAAGTGGAGAAAACTGAAGGTAACACACAGCCATTCTATTTCAATCATAGAAAATTGTATTAGTTGTATGTTGAATGGCGAGTAAAGAAGGATATGTGTATGTCTTAAGTAAAAGAAACTCAAGTAGAGGAAACAATGAGAGTGTAACACATTGCAATGTAAAAGGGATAATATAAAAACAGTTTTCCATTAGGAAATGTATAAATGTGCCAAATTTTGGGATTGGTCAATGGTTAGAGGAGAGTAGCGGCTACATACATATGCACACATGCATTTCTATACATATATATAGATAATCCATAAAATTCACTGATGATCAACAAGAGCACAGTACCTACAATTTAATTCCTACAAAACAACTAATATGGAGCAATTAATATACTCCTGTATCCAATAGTGCCTATTGCCTAATCCTAGACAAACCATAATCATGAATGAATTAAAATGATCATCTAGCACCGTGGTCGACCGACCAAACTATTGCCAGACAATACGCATAAACTGGGCCATATAAAATGAAAGAGAGATTCAGAGTTTGACTTCTTTTTTGCATATTAACATCCATCAATGTAATGTTATCTCAGACTACAAAATGAATAAAATATGTGAAATGATGCTCAAAAAGAGCCCGAGGTCCACAGAGCTTAAGGTTACCTGACATTCATCCCCTCAGGATAAGGGAAAACCTCTGAAAAATACCTTATCTGAATAACTCACCATAACCGAGATTCCAATTTTGACCTCTTGGATGTGAGCCAGACATCCTACCACAACACTGCACAGACAGGCCCCATTTAGAGGGAGGAACAACAGTGGAAATAGGCAAGTCGAAATCCAGGCATAGAATTACTGTGGTATTAACATGAATGGGCAATCGCTGTTTCATGGTGTACAACATGATGAATGCTCTAACTTCTTCGTTGTATGGGTGAAGCCACAGACAGGGAAGCCATTCCAGACTCTATTGCCTTCTTGAGGATGAAAAGACTGTGCTGTGCTTTCCATATACACTACAGCTTGGTGGGAGGGGCTTGCGCTGCCCACCAAGCTGGAATATATTCGGAGTACAGTCATTTCATCCTGAAAAAGGCCATGGAGTGTAAAATGGCTGAAAGCTCAATGTACATAAATCTGACACTCCTCATCACCTGTGAAGCCTAAATTAATACTACTGGGCTTAGTCTAAAAATGGATTTTACCCAGCTCAACAATAGTATCTAAATGCTGGAAGTGACATGATGCACTTCAGCATAAAAGCTTCTGGTATCACTGAGTAAACATTCCATTGATTTTTAAAGTACTGCTGCAGTTGGCAAAATACAGCAAGAAACCATACAACAACTGGCACAACAACACCTTCCCATACACATCGATATGGCTTAAAATAAATGAAAGTGCTCCAATCCTCCATCCCTATCTTCGGAAGAAGAAAGATGCACTTCACAGGTTACTTAATGCAATACACACATTCCCCATGATTGCAGCATTTCCTAAAGACTATCCACCTCAAGTTTCAAGTCATTATGTCTTCTGCAAACCTTATTAGCTATATTTCTTCACAAATTTCCAACAATTTATACAGAAACAGCACATATAAAATTAATTTTATGACTGAGTTTCATATGTGGTTTATTACCCTTTTAAGTTTAATATTGCCAACAATGAAATGCAAATGTAGTGCTGTATTTTGTACTGCAATTAAAATTTTACACAAAATGTTTAAGATTGGTTACCAAGTTACATTGCTCAAAATTTCCAAAGATTTATGTAGGGGTAACAGCGATGTCAGTGTTACATCTGTTTCAAACCTGAATCATTAATAACGATGATAGAGAAATACACATATATTGTTTTTGTGCTTGAATTAAAACTATGCGGAACACTTAAGTTAGGTCATTTGATTTCAAGCGTTCACAACTTTTTAAAGCATAAATAATCGTAAACATTGAAATCAGTATTGTAGTTTTTTGCTTATGTGAATTAATCATATACTTATAGATTAAGTAGCTGGTATATAAGCATACATACCTATGTATGCTTGCACTGAAACATTAAAACATTAAAATTGGTGTGATGTCTACTAACTACATCTTGAATCGCACAATTGATTCCCTCTCGCTCTGACTTTCCTTCAAATGTTAGCAGCTCCTACTTTAAACAGCTGAGCAACAAACTGCCCTCTACCGGCCAAAGAGTGGGTCTGTGTTTCAAGATAAGGATTACACATTTACTAATGATTGAATAACTCACACCAGAAAACGTGACTGCAAACGGTGCAATTTCGCTATTTAAAAGACCAAAATCCGTACACTGGTGCAAATTTTAGCGATTTTTCTTTGCACAAAGTTGCCTGTCTGAAGTTGTGCAGAACCCAGCATAATAGGTACACGTCTGCAGCAAGATTACCCCTTATTCTAGTTTCGGAAAAGTTTGTTGAACTTTAAACCATTTTTGTACTACTGTATTCACATTACATTAGTATATTGCGTATTTCCTAAAATACTTCACATTGATTCTCCCCCACATTTAACACTGTATTGAACCGATTTACTGCACAAGTACTAACAATGCACATTTAAGAATATCAATTTGCACTTATATTATTGTATTTACACACACACAGATATATATATATATATATGTAATATCCACTGAATTGACCCAAGGTGCACAATTTTCGGGCCCGAAATACATGGTGGGAACGCAGTTTATTTCTTATCTAAGCAAATTCATAAAAAAAGTTCTTTGGGTAGTTCTAGGATTTTAAGGAGGGAATATCATGTTCTAAAACAATATTAATGTACTCGGGTTATTTATGCAGGTACGCAACATTCACTAACATTTGTATTTCTTAAAAAAAATGGCATTTTAGCAACTACGCATTTGTATGTGGTCCAATAAACGATCTTATTGTGGGTACGTTTTATTAAATCAAGTAGTAACATTGAAAAATACCTGATAAGTATAAGCCTAGGAAGTACACACACAACAGTATTCTTTCTCTGCTTACCTTGCAACAGAATGGTTTCGCAGGTTCAATATTATAAATGTGAATGTTTTCGTGTGTAAAGAGATGCACATTACCATTTACTTTTCACATATTACCCAAAGTTAAATATCACTGAATACTTGTGATTAAATCAGATGAAAGTATAACACTTAATTTTACTCACACTAATGAAGAGATATGCTCTAACACCGTCTCTCGGCAAAATTTACTCTGGTTTGGTATTCGAACATATGAGAACAGCGAACGCTTGCTTTAGCTCTCGCAACGTAAGGCACGCAACCCATGAGAAATAAAATTTGTGACATTAAAATATGAGTTTAGATTAGATAGCAGTCTGTAAGTTGCACGACCTTAGAGTTTAGTTCTGAATACTTAACTCTATCTTAGAAGAGTGAGGCATGTCATTGGTTTCTTAGACTTACCTCGGTACAGAAACGATTTCTCGTACGTTGGCTGCCCTAAGTAACACGGCCCTGTATGTTTCTGCTGCAACGCTGCCTGCTTGTCTTGTATTCAACTCGCTTAATTCCCTGACAAAGGTGGCGTGCTGAGAAAGTTGTTAGAAGCTATTTCATCATTATTGTAAGTAAAGAGAAGTGTTATGCTCTCATCTTATTTAATCACAAGTTTCCTGTATAATTTAGCTTGGGATTGTAAGTGAGAACTACGGTTAAACAAAATATGCATGTACTTTACAAGACGAAGCATTCTGGTGTTTAGGAAACTTGATACACGAATCGTGTCACATAACGTTCCCTTGATTGAAACTTAAAACTAACACGGCTGTACGTTTATAGAGCACATAGTGACAATTTAATAGTGGGCTGTTGATAATCAAGTGCTTGTTCCATCCGCTGTCTGCTTTGTTCATTTTACTCGCTATCTAACTCACAAAGGCACTGTTAACTTTCCAACCTCCAAACACAGACTGGAGTGGTTAAGATTGTGTATGTCCTGAAACACTTCATGTCACTTGTCGCATACATGTAGTAATATACGTAATTAATAATAATTCACTCCAATGATGTGGTAGTTATACTGGACATTCTATAGTTTGCCGGCTGAACTTCACTTCGACCTGTGCAACATCACTGAAAACACGCTGGTTCTCTTAAAACTGCTTATATGTACCTAACCTAACTTCTGAAACGTCACTAAAAACATGCTGGTTCTCTTTGAACTGCTTATAGTATATACCTAGCCTTACTTCAGATATAAGTTGTTTTATCATAAAATAGTAGTAAAATAAGCATCAGCTTTGTTAAAACTGCTTATAAAGTCCTAACTTAATCCTACGTAATCTTGGTAAGCTCTGTGGAAGAACATCTACATATTTACTGTGCTAGATGTGTACACCAGGATTACCTGAACTCCCTAAACACTTAAGAAGGTATTGTGTCTCCATCTGTGTTATTAGAGTGAGTGTTTGAAGCATGTTGATGTGACGAATTGAACCAGCATAATATTGAATATTCGTCATACTTGGATATTGTGTTAAACATATTTGCGCTTGAAATAATGCAGTAACACTGCTTATGGTTGTGTATCGCAGACGAGACTCATGTTTGCTTACTGTCCACATGTAGTGTTATATTGCACAACTTGTAGTAATACATGTAATTCACGTTAATTCACACTCAGGATATGGTAATTACAGTTATATACACAGTTATGGATGTATATGCTTGAAACAAAGCTATATGATGGAGGTCACTTAGAAGGGAGGGTGCATAGCCCCAATGACTAATGATGCAATATCATGTTCTTAAACCACTCCTTATTAACTCAGGGTCATTTTCCACCTACTCGGGACATCATGATGTAAGTATCTGATGAAACTGCTTTTTGCGCATACACAATATTTGGATTGTGGCATAAGAAAAACACTTAGCATTGCTTATTGCACACCTGCAGCATTATATTGCACTCATTTATTGCCTAACTTATAACAATACACGTAATTAACAGTAAATGACACTCAGGATATTGTTTTTAAACATACATCAGTAATAGGCACTGAAGTCCCTGCACAAGATGACAGCTATGGATAACACATATTCCACCTGACACATCATGGGAGTATTCTCATCTTCATCTCCGCCTTCTACTGCCTTGCAGTTGCCAATATTGGCACTCCAAATGCAACTAAATAGCGCTGTGAGTGTGTCCAACATCTAAAACTGAAACAACACAATTGTTAACGTCCTCCAACGTAATGTCATATCAGACGGTGAATGAGTGAAATGGGTGAAATGATGCTCAAATGCACCTCAGGTCTATAGAGCTTTTAAGTTACCCGACATTCATCTTCTGAGAATAAGGGGAAAGCTTGGAAAAAACCTTATCTGGATAACTTACCCAAAGCAAGATTCAAGCAGCACAATGATCCCCATATTAGTGCATGTATAAATGAGTATGATGACAGAATAGTGTAATGTTATGATCTAATAATTATTTCAGGTTATGTGTTAAATTAATTAGCCAAGGGTTCTTTCATCACAAAGTGAAGGGACTCTCATGTGTACTAACATATGCCGACGTACTTAGTACTAATTTTATTTCTCATAGGTTGGCATCTCTATTTTACGTGGCCCTGCATTCTTGTGGTGTTCTTTCTCTGATAATCAATTTCCAGGCAACAGTGAATTGTGCTGAGAGACTGTGTTGGAACATATTTCTTGATTACTGTAAGTAAATTTAAGTGATGTACATTCATCTGATTTAATCATGAGCTTCCTGTGATGTTTAGCTTTTGACAATGTGTGAAAAGTAAATAATAGTGTCCATCTCTTTACAGATTTACAGTTATATTTGCCTAATAGACATTTATTGTAATATTGAATTATGAAACCTCAGTGTTGCAAATTTAGTTCATTCTTTATTATGTAGGGGAACAAGGCGAACAACAATGTGTTAAGAAAAATAGTCAGGCTGATGGTTGTGCGAGGTTAGCTTCTCCACTCAAAATTTGATTGCTTGTACTCCCCATGAGATCAAGCTGGACTAAAATGTTCATTTTCTGCCACACATTTGCATATTTTGAAAGAACAAAGGAATGGATATCTTTTCAGGGTTATACTGTATAATAGCAGTCAGGGCATGGTGTAAACTGTTGGGACATTACCAAACGGTGAATTAGATACTCGCTGGAAATACCAACGATGCCTAGCTAAAGTGGCAATACATGAATATGTGATGAAACATGAAGAAATAATATATGGGAATAATAGGAATAATAATGTAAATAACTCTGGTTCATATAATTCCATATTTTAGTTTCTTGTAATTCTTTAGAAATGTTGGTACAGTTCTGTAGAAGGCAGTAGTGTGCTTCAGTCACTTGTTGATGTAGAGGGGCTTTTACATAATCAAATTGCGTAAGCTTTCAAGGACAGTGTCATAAAATACAAAATGATTATCCGGATATGTGGGCCGTGGTCTAGTGGAAAATCTCTTTCCATACATTTCGTTCAAAGTTGCATTGAACATCCTCAGTGGTGTGACCATAATATTCCGCTAGTCTTGGAGACAACTGATACGGAGCCATTTGGTTTCACAGGTTTCATACGCTTAGCATGTGTGGGCATATGATGGTTGGTCTGGTCTTTGTTTATTGGTTTGGCTGCTGCATGGGATGGGTTAAAGTGGGGGCTGCTTCCATTGACTATGATTGATGTTGAGCTGCCATTTACTGTGGCTGAGCCGTTGTTCGTGTATGATCCTGAATTTGTCTTCTCCAGTCAGGTTTTTTGCGTGCTGGAATGCTGGATGCCAAGCTTTATTTAAGCACTTAGTTTCCTCATTCGTATTGACGTTATCTTTATGTTTGAAAATCTCTATGGCTTCGCAACTTAACCAGGCATAATAATGAACTGTGGAAGGCAGGATAGCTGTGTCTGATAATGTGTTCCCCTGGCACTAGTAATGCGTGTTCTGCAACCTCACTTTACCATTTGTCCCAAACGGCAACATCTCTTGTGTTCTGTAGTGCGTGTTTACCGTACTTTGTGCGGTTGCTATATAGACAGAGCCACATGAGTACAGAATTCTCAGAATACCCTCAGAAGACAGTGGCTCTTTTTGATCTTTTGCCTAATGTAGCATGTTCTGTATTTGTTCTGTGGGTTTGTAGATGGCGTGAATGTGGTGTTTTTTAAGAACTTTGCAAATGTGATCGGTAATACCTTTGATGTGTGGCAGATATACTTTATTCTTCTCTTTGGGGTCAATTTTTTTTGGTGTAGACTGGGGCTTCCTTCTGGGATGCAAGGCACGTTTAACTTCCTGGCTGGTGTAACCATTGGCCTGCAAAACACTATTAATGTGAAAAAGTTCCAGGGGACTAGTTGTAGTTGGCAGATGCAGTTGGTATGATCTACTAGTGTTTTAATGACAGCTGTCTTCTGGCCAGAATGGTTGTTGGAGATTTTGTGCAGATATTGGTCTATGTGTGTAGGTTTGTGGTAGACTGTGTGAGAGCCATCAGGCTTCCTGGCTCCGAGTATGTCCAAAAATGGAAGTTGTCCATTGTACTCCATTTCTGTTATGTACTATATGTGTGGATGAATAGAGTTGATATGACGTAGGAAATATGTCAAGGTCCCTTGTCCGTGGCTACAGGTGACAAACATGTCATCTACTTAGTGAAGCCAGCATATGGGATTTTATGATTTGAAGCTTTCCTGGCAACGAACATGTTCAAGTTGTTCTCGGGCTTCGAGCCAGGTGTAGTGATGAAGAGCCATCAACGTTTCGGGAGTGTACATCTCTTGCATCATCAGGATGATGAGTGACTAGCAAGAGTGAAGGGACCAGTATATGTACTGTCCGCTAGTATGTACCAAGTAGAAAATGCCCAGCCTAATGTGGAGTTCGTTCATCACTCCGTTGGAATCTGTGTTTTCTGAGCTGGTCAATTTCCAACTTTAAGGCTGGTTTCCAGGAGGGACTAAACTGCAATCCAGCATCCCGGTTCAGTGTGCTCTTCTCAGAGGAGATGGACAGAGTCTCCTTAACCCTCAGTTCCCAGAAACCGCTACATTTTGCCACAATGGTCATTTCTTTGAAGTTAGCTCTTTGGTCTTTTTCAAAGCAGTGCTCCGCCAGTCCTGACTTGTCAGGCTGCATTAAGCGTATGGAGGGTTCGTGCTCCTTGACTCTGGTGGAAATGGTCCTGCCGGTTTGCCCTATGTATGGCATCCCACATTCACAGGGGATACGGTATACCCCTGGTACATTAAGGTCCAGTTTGTCCTTTACCAGTCTCACAAAGGGTTTGTGGATGGTTCTGATATTGTATTCGGTGAAAATTCTACTGATTCTGCCGGATAGATTGCCAGTATATGGGATGCAGGCAGTGGCGGTCGGCTTGTCTGGTGTTTGCTGAGATTGTGGTTTTTCTCTCTTGGCCTTGGAGATTGAGGTTTCAATATTATCTATGGAGTAGCCCTTTTGGTGGAAAGTGTATTTTGGTTCCTGTAGTTCTTGCTGGAATCGGAGACAGACACAGCTGTGAGGGCCAGAGGGTTGAGAACTCCGAGCTGTTGTGATTTATGATGGAAACTGCGAGCATTCAAATAGAGGTCAGTGTGTGTTGGTTTGCGGTACAGTGCATGTCCCACAGTACCGTTGTTGTTTCTGGAGAGCAGAATGTCCAAACATGGCAGAGTTCTGCCCTTCTCCACTTGCATGGTGAACTGAATTTGGGGTTGGAGGCTGCTGAGGTGTGCGAGGAAGCTCGGCAAAGTGTCTAGTCCATTTGGCCATATAACGAATGTGTCGTCATTGTAACGGTAGAAATGAGATGGCTTAAGTGGGTCTATGGCCAGTATTTCGTGTTCCAGGTGTTCCATTAGAAATTTACTATTGCTGGTGACAATGCAGAGCCCATTGCCACACCGTTTACTTGTTCATAGAATCTACCACCAGACTGGCAGTTCTTTCTAGCAGATATTTTCGAGACTCTCACCAATGGATTGGGATAAGGTGGACCTCTCTACCTTTGCACAAGGTCACGCCATGCTTCTCCAGAGCACCAAGTAACAGACAAGGAAAACTCGGTGCATTCCAAGGAGGCCGTGCCTCCTCTACCACCGATCTGGATCATAGTGAACCTCACAAAGTTGGATTTAGACGAAGCCACTACCTCCATGCTGTCCAAAGGCCTAAACTTTGTGGCAACACAGAGAATTCTTCCAGTGGCTGATATTGTCAGCAGGGTAGAATCCGCTATACAGGAGCTCATGGTAGATAGTGCAGAGGAAATACATATGACGGTGGCTGCTGCCATCATCCGAAACTCGCTTCCTAAGCTGAATATCAACTGAGACAAAAGCTTTGCGCTTAGGAGACTGCGGAATGATGAGAACTTGGTCGTCTTACTGGCAGATAAGGGGAATGCAACTGTGGTTCTCCTCACAGCCCAGCACATAGAGAAAATGTAGCAGCTCTTAGACGATCCGACCTACAGAATCCTCGGGAAGGATCCTACTACCTCCATTGAGCGACAGACCACTCAACTAATTAGAAGATCCAGCCTTTCTCCAGAAACCAAGCAGTTTATATCACCCTCGGTATCCAGACCTCCTAGAATGTAGGGGCTCCCCAAGATCCACAAAATGGACATCCCATTACGCTCCATTGTTGACGCCACGAGCAGCCCTACATACCGGCTGGCACGCCACCTGGCGGATCTCTTACAACCTCTCGTAGGGGATTGCCTACACCATGTGACGAACTCCACACAGTTCATACAGTCCTTGGACAACATCACTACTGGTCCTTCTGATCTTCTCGTCAGCTTCAACGTGGTATCTCTTTTTACAAGGGTACCGTTACAAGAAACCATCATTGAGCTCTTCCGGCACACTCTGACAGCCACTTTCTTCCTGTTTGGTGGCAGATTTTATGAACAAGTAGACGGTGTGGCAATGGGCTCTCCATTGTCACCAGCAATAGCAAATTTCTACGTGGAACACCTGGAACACGAAATACTTGTCACAGCCCCACTCAAGCCATCTCATTTCTACTGTTTACATTGACAACACATTCGTTATATGGCCACATGGACTAGACACTTTGATGGGCTTCCTCACACACCTCAACTGCCTCTGACCCCAAGTTCAGTTAACCGTGGAAGTGGAGAAGGATGGAACTCTGCCAGTTTTGGACACTCTGGTCTTCAGAAACAACAGTACTCTGGGGCATGCAGTGTACCGCAAACCAACACACACTGACCTCTATTTAAATGCTCGCAGTTTCCATCATAAATCACAATGGATCAGAGTTCTCAACACTGCCCCACAGAGCTGTGTCTGTCTCCAATCCCAGTCATCTAAAGCAAGAACTACAGCATCTGAGGCACACTTTCCGCCAAAATAGCTACTCTGTAGCCGATATTGAAGCCTCAATCTCCAAGGTCAAGTGAGGAAAACCACAATCTCAGCAAACACTAGACAAGCCGACTGCCACTGCCTGCATCCCATATACTGGCAATCTATCCGGCAGAATCAGTAGAATCTCGCAAAACACAAAATCAGGACCATCCACAAGCTGCCTTTGTAGATCAAACACCTTGTGAGACCAGTAAAGGACAAACTGGACCTTAATGTACCAGGGGTATATGGTATCCCCTGTGAATGCGGGATGCCGTACATAGGGCAAACCGGCAGGACCATTTCCACCAGAGTCTAGGAGCACGAAGATGCATACGCTTAATGCAGCCTGACAAGTTAGGGCTGGCGGAGCACTGCTTTGAAAAAGACCAAAGAGCTAGCTTCAAAGAAATGACCATTGTGGCAAAATGTAGCAGTTTCTGGGAACGGAGGGTTAAGGAGACTCTGTCCATCTCCTCCGAGAAGAGCACACTGAACCGGGTTGCTGGATTGCAGTTTAGTCCCTCCTGGAAACCAGCTTAAGGTTGGAAATCGATCGGCTCAGAAAAAAAAAGGATTCAAACGGAGCGTTGAACCAAGTCCACATTAGGCTGGGTGTTTTCTACTCGGTACGTACTAGCGGACAGTACATATACTGGTCCCTTCACTCTTGCTAGTCATTCATCATCCTGATGATAGGAGAGATGTACACTCCCAAAACGTCGATGGCTCTTCATCACTACACCTGGCTAGAAGCTCGAGAACATCTTGAATACAAGGGTTTTTGTTTAACAGAATCCAAAGCAGTGGCCTCAAAATGTTGCATGTTATAGTTAGCAATAACTGGACTCTCCAGACTGCCCATAGCCACTCCATCATTCTGTTCCAGCCGAATAAGTTTGATGTCCTCAGGGAATACTTCTAGTAGAAGAATGCAGTCTCCTGGATGGGTGCCATTGTGAACAGAGAAGTAACATCAAAACTTAAAAGGTCACTGGGGTGCATGTTCAAGGATTTCAGTTTTTCAACAAAATGTGCAGAGTACTTGATGTAATAGTTAGTGGCTGTGGCTGTGGCTGCGGGAGTTTTGCCAGGTGTTTCACTAATTAGTTGATGGGATTGAGTATGGGGTGGAGTAGTACTTCCGGTTTGTGAACCTTTGGTAGTCCATGTAGTCTAGGAGATTGGGCTTCTGTACTTGTGAGATATCATTGTTTTCCACAATACTAGTGCCAGGGAACACGTTATACAGTATTAGAAACAGCCATCCTGTCTTGCATGGTGCATTATTTCACCTGGTTAAGCTGCGAGGCAATAGATATTTTCAAACATAAAGGTAACTTCAATGGGAAGGAAGAAACAAAGCACTTATATAAAGCTTGACATCCAGCATTATACAAAGCATGCAAAAAAAGTGGAGACAAATTGAAGATCATGCGCCATCAATAGCCTCAGCCACAGTAAATGCCAGCCCATTGACAACATAGACAATGGAAGCAGCCCCGACTTTGGCCCATTCCACACAGCAGCTGAACCAATAAACAAAGTCCAGACCAACCGTCATAAGCCCACACATGCGAAGTGTATAAAACCTGTGAAAGCAAACAGCTCTGTATCAGTTGTTGCCGAGACTAGCACAGTACTATGGTCACACCACTGAGAATGTTCAACGCAGCTTCAAACAAAACGTCTGAGAGGAGATTATCCACTAGACCACGGCCCACAAGCCTGGATAATCATTTTCTGCTCTAACGTGAGTTCATTAGTTAATTGTGATAGTGCGTTCTTTGCAAGACAGGATATTATTCATGTATATAAAGCTTTCACTCTTTCTTTCAAGGTTAGGTTGTTATTCAAGAAATTTCTTCTTCCATAACAAGTAGTAGGCCATAGGACCTGTTGCAAAGCTAACTAGAACAGTTCTATCCACCTTCATCGTTGTTACCCTATGTCTGTTCCTCTGGTGGACTTGTACAATAATGCTTGCCTAGAGATGTTCCCTTCAAGAGTTGCTCCCACATTAATTCTATTGCATTTGTTATATTTGATGATATTTTGATATGGAAGAGTTGGCACTATTTTGAAGTGGTGGAGATTTCATCAGCAGCTGCCTAGGCCACACTGTTTCTAGTGGTAGAAGGAGCCACACCGCTATTATACAGTATAACCATTATACTTACATATTGAGTTAAAGATGTACATGCTTGAAATAATGCTATTGCTCTCTTTTTTTTTTATAATTTGTAACATATATATACAGTGATATTTTTTAGAGGTGGCGCGTGACCTTGTCACTCGCGCATATCCGAGCATCACGCAGAGCGAAGGTGGGGGTAAGTTTCCACCAGCAGCCAGCTGGCTAGTAGGCTGGAAGTCGAAGAGATACTAACCAGACACCCCTTTTATCTTGCAATAGACCATTGGACTCGACCATGAACTACTGCGCAACATTACGACACACACCACCTCTAAAAAATACCTCTGTATATATATATATATATATATATATATATATATATATATATATATATATATATATATATATATAATTCACTGGAATTTATAGTTATGCATATCTTTAAATGAGCAACTCTTGTATACATATGTTCCACATATCTTGGACACAACACTATCGATTTGGATCAAATTTTGTATTCAGATAAGGTTTTGCTTTGTAAGATTATCTACACAGGATGTCTTTCCTGAAAAAATGTGATTTTACACAAAAAAGCTTCTTTGTTCTCTCATCTAACAATAATTCACGCTATTTTCTTAATGTTTGGAATAAAAATGTTATGCATAACATTCATATTGTTTTGTCCACACACTTTTAGGTAAAACAATAACATCGCTCTCTGTAGTAATTTTTGTATAAAGGATTTTCCAGAAAAAATGCAATTCTTTACAAAAAATAAATTTTTCCCGCATCTACAAATAAATCATAAAATTCATCAAAGTTCTAAGGCTTTCACGGCCGGTGTCAATACTAGATGCAATATTAACCGGGCTTGTGGGCCGTGGTCTATTGGGTTCCTTCTTCTTCCCAAACGTTTCGTCTGCGACTATGGCAGACATCTTCGACCTCGCCGCCACTGAAGATGTCTGCCGTAGTCACAGACAATACGTTTGGGAAGAAGAAGGAACCCAATAGACCACGGCCCACAAGCCCGGTTAATATTGCATCTAGTAAATCATAAAATTTTCCGTGTGTTTGAATAGAAATGCTACGTATTACACTGACACTTTTCTGTACTCACCTTTAGGTAATGTATTCACATCTCTGTCTCTTTTACACACAATTCCTATTGTCTGTATACCTCCAAAAGGGATGTTTGTATATATGTAACCATTAATCTCGGAAAGTACTTGACTGATCACCACAACATTTGGCATGTATATGTACTTTTCATAGAGGTTTTTATGATATCCATTTTACTATATCAATGCCACATATTACATTCAGACGGTTTTCTCTATTTGCTCTTCTTTTATGAGAGTCATGCTTCTTTCTCTACTTGCCCTTCAAAATACAATTGATACAATTTTCTATAAGTGTAAAACAGAAATGTAACGTATTACATTCACACTATTTTCTCCATTCACTTTTTTTTTACATAACAATCCACATATTACATGCCCTTCGACATCATTCATCCAACTATATATATGGACGTTGGTGCGTATGAGGTTCATAATCAACTCCTAAACCAGTGGAGCAATCACCATGAAAATGGATACATTTAAGGATTTTTTTATGGAGAACGTTTTTATGCAATCCATTTTACTACACAACGTATTACATTCACATGATTTTCTCTACCACTTTTTCTTCTACATAACACATTCACATGTTCTTCTCTACTGCCACTTCTTCAAAAAATTCATACATTTTTCTGTACGTTTGGAATATAATGCAATGTATAACATTCACACAGCTTTTTCTGCTCATCTTTCTTTTACAAAATACAATAATACTTCTTTCTCTATTCCCTCTTCTACAAATAGTTTATACAATTATTTCTATATGTTTGGAATAGGAATGCAGCATATTACATTCATATAATTTTCTCAGCTTAGTTTTCTTTTACTAAATGCAATCACATTTCTTTCTGTACTTCCTCTTCAACAAACAACTTTCACAATGCTATATATGATTGAAATAGAAATATGTATTTCATACATACGTCTTTGTCTACTTTTCTTCCTGCAGTTTTGTTGTTTATCAGGGCTCATGCATAGTATTATTCCAAAGTTTTATAAAAATAAAGAAATAGAACTAAAATTGCCAGAATTGTCAGGAGTGTGGCACAAAACAACAATATGGAGCAGTTGATGAAACAAGTATTAGTCAAGCTAGATATAACAGGAAACAAAATGAATTCTGGAATGAAAAAGATGAAAACAGGAATGTTAAATATGATAGAGCTCTTTGAGAGCATAAATAAGCAACTAGGTGGGGTTAATGAAGACATGTAGGAACTCAGCGGAAACATGATGGACCTTGGCCAATGTGTTAATGCCCTGCAAGTTAAAGTCCACAGCAATACTAAAGAACTGAACTCCATGGTGGAACAAATGCTGAACAAAAGATTCATACTAGGTCAGTGTTTATAGGGGAGGCCGATGTTCAGCAGTGGACCTCTTATGGCTGAAATGATGACGATGCTTATGACGTATTTATATGTGTCTCCCTATATCTCATGTACCTCAGAAGTGACTAACGATTGCACCGAAAATTTACATTTAGTTTGTTTTAAGTCCTAGGAGGTGTTAGTCATACATAACAGTGTGGGTAATCTGTAGGTAAGTTAACAATTTGCTTTTCAAATTTATATAAATAAGTAGAACAATAACAATAATAACCTAACATGTCCCTTTAAGGGCAAAGGGCTCCTGCTAGAGGGTAGCTGTGTTTCACTAACGCAGTGTGCTACTCTGCGTTAGTTGTGTCTAATGTTTCTATGTCTGATTTAGGTTGATTTCACTATCACTTTGAGTCAACTTGGGATGTTATTTGTAGGTTGGCACTGTGTTCATTAGGCCCCCTCCCCCCACCAAAAAAAGACCACACAGCGAAGCTCAGTTCACCAGGTACTGCTTGAAACAGTGCTATTATAAGTAAGGTCGCTCAACTCCAAAAGGACCAACGCTGACTTGCTAGAAAAGGACCAACAACAGTTATTTTGCCTGGTTCCATTTAAAATCTGCTTTTACCTTTTCATTGTGCATTTAATATATTTCATAGTATTTTGTGCATGAAACAGTACATTTACTCACATTTTAAAGGAGTGCCATGCTGACAAACACAGGAACAAATATATTCAATTGCATCACTTTTTTTAGCGCTTTGAACTATCTTCGAAACATTGGTAACATTGCACTGAAGTATTAGTATACATCAGTCACACAATCAGTTCAATGTTTTGTGTTTAGTTACTTCCACCAATTGGTTAAAACACTTCATACACGTGTGCTGAGCATTTCCTGAACAGGGACCAAATAGAAACTTCTCATGCTTCATGCATGTGTTGTTGATATTACTAGGACCTTTGCAGCCTACAATTGGACACATACTTGCCTTACCTTGTCTGTGAACCTAACAGTGGCATGTGTTGATCCTTTCCTCGATAGTATGAGGGTGGTTTGAAAGCTCTCGGAATCACCACAAAAGGTAAGCGCTCGCACAATCGTGTTGTTCACATGATATTCATTTGATTGTTGCCTGTAAATACATGCAACAAAAGTGGTCTTGGAAGAAACCTCTGGCAGTGAAGTTGGCTGTATTGTTGTTCCTAATTAGTGATTTGTGAAGATGGAAAAAATCGAGATTCGAACAGGGATTAAGTAATTTGTAAAGAAAGGTATGAAATCAAAGAAGAGTTATGCGGGACTCTGCTCCTTCATATTCAACAGTTGTCAAGTGGACAAACAAATTTAAATTTGGTCGGTAGAGGTTAGATGATAATCTATGTAGTAGTTGCTCAAGATGCGTCACTACTCCAGAAATCATTGCAGAAGTGCAAAAAATGGCAATGGAGGATCTGCAATTGAAAGTGTGAGAAATTGCACAAACTTGTAAGATATCCTGTGAAAGGGTATATTACATTTTAACTGAGAATTAGATATTAAAAAAATTGCAAAATGAATCAAAATCACATAAAAATGAAAATATTGGACCAATGCTTGACTCCTTGTACGAGGAACAAACAAAACGTCCTGCACCGTTCTGTGACCACACATGAAACTTGGGCCCATTACTATACCCCAGACACAAAACAACAGTCAAAGCAGTGGAAACATGCTGATTCTCCACCACCAAAGGAAGCAAAGACACTTCTTTTTGCTGGAAAGTTCCTGGCTGCAGTGTTCTAGGATGTGAAGGGGATTCTGTTTGTGGATTATCTCCCCACATGGCAAACAATTACTGGAGAATACTGTGCTAACCTTTTGGACCAATGACAACAGAAGGTTTGCAAAAATAAAAGGCCAGGTTTAGCAATGAAGAAAATCATCTTCCATCAAGACAATGCACACCCACACACATGTGCTGTTATCATGACAAAATTACACAAACTGAGATATGAATTGTTGCTACACCCACCTTATTCATCTGATATGGCTCTGTTAGACTTCCACCCCTTGATGGCTGGAGTTGACAACTATCTTGCAGGCTTGAAGGAATCTCATTTCTGAGATGAGAGCAAGCCATTAGAACATCGCTGGGCCAAGTACATTGATCTACAAGGAGACTACATTGAGATATAAAGAAGTTCCAGTGACAAATTTTTAAAACCGTCGTATATGTTCATACAAGAGTTCTGCTAACTTTCAAAGAAGTTCTTGTCTGGTTACCTTTTCTCCTCTGACATTCTCATACAGGATCCAAGTGCTGATACCAGCTAGGTCCAGCACAGTGAAGAAAACATTGTTGTGTGCTTCCTTTTCACCTGAACAGAAGTAAAAATGTTATCACAAGTAACTTCATCTTGAAGTGAAAGGTTGCATCAGTTGTGTGACAAGGTGCTCTGGTACTGACATGTTAGCTGGCTGCTCAGTATGTTTTCCCAAATAAGAAAACCATTCACCATAAATTTTGTTTCAGGCTGCAGCAAGCCAGAACTTGAAACAAAACTTACCTGGTTTGTTACTCATATATTGAGTGAAGCAACATGGAGCCTTGAATAGATACAGCTGCTCATCTGTAGTAATAATTGCACCTGGTTGTAGCTCAAAATGCATTTGTGCACAAATGGACTCCAGATTGCTGCAAAGTCTCTTGTGTGTATGTTTATCATAAAATCTCATGACCCTACTGATCACAATCTACTTGTTCCTTCACATTACCTGATAGGAAAATTGTGGTTCCATACTGTGATTATAGAAATTTCAAGGGGAAGTTCTTCCCTCCATGTTATCTATGGGCATACATCCGTATGGCTATAGTTACTTCAAGTTGGTCTTTTATGTTCCGGAGAATGTTAACATCTATCAACACTTGCCATACTCTGGCATATTTTCCAAGCTCTATAAGTTTCTTTGCATGATCTGTGGTACTTGGCCCCTCTGCCAGTGCATTGTGACACTCACATCTTCTAGGTATATTTTCGGATTCAATTCTGTAGCATCAACAGCAGATTCATTATTTCCCACAGCTGGAAAAATTGTTTCCTGTAGAGCTTGACATCCTCAATAGAATCTGTCTCTCTTGCATGGGGCAGGGACATGTGCTACTTGGGACAATTTGGCAACAGTGCTGTCATCTGTCTGTTCGTCTAGAGGTTCTTCATTTGTTATATTATCACCAACGTCCAATTTGAAATCTTTCACCATTACTAATGAAGTTAAATTACATACAGAAGCCAACTAAGGCACACAATCATAAAAGTTCCTTGTCTCATGCTTATCACAAGACATGTATGCAAAATAAGAAAATGTTTTTCTGAGAGGGGAATAAGAACTGAAAGAATTCAGTGTCACTGCAGGGATTTGAGCCACAGACCCTCTGCTTACCAGGCAGATGCTCTTAACTGCCTGGTAAGTGGAGGGTCTGTGGTTCATATCCCAGCTGTGGTATTGAATTTTTCAGCTCTGATTCTACATTTCAAACATCTCCGAGATGACTTGTGTGTTTAAAAGCATCAAGAAGTAAGTTTGTTGACAGAAATAAATAATAGACTTCTATAGTTCAGAGCTACTTATACAGGGATAACCAACCAAAAATAAACAAATAAGTCAACCTTAAATCCTGCCTCAGGTGGGAAAACAGAATAGAAACTTAACACAAGTAGTTATATGAATAGTTACTTGAGTAATTGTACAGGACCACAACCCGAAGTGAAGAGTAACAATTATTAGCCATAGTACCTTCATAAGTGATGACTCTTTGTTTTGTGTGAGTGAAACTGTGCTGTGCTCTTGTTGATCATCTAGTGAATTTTATGATCTATAATACAAAATCGAAGTTGACAAGCTTTGATGCAAAGAAATAGCATAAGATCAGTAAAATGAGTATGTTAATTTTGTAATGCTCAGTGTTAAGATTATCAAAACGTTCTTGGAATAAAATGATTTAAAGTGTGTTCTACTATTTATGATTCAAATAACCATAACTAAGGATGCTATGGAACTTTGTATGTTGAAAATGTTATTCTTAACATATTATACCACATTACCAATTTTACTATGTACTACTTTATGTTGTCTGTTGAAATGTAATGTAGTTTCATTTTATCAGGAAGCAAACTCGTGGATGTTGCTAATAATGTTCCTTTTCCCACAGACTTGCTACTGAAGTTTAAGAACTGAACTGTTCAAATACAGTAACGATAGTAAAATGGATGTCAAAGAGGAATTTTGTTTCCCGGACTTATGTTCAGAGAATGAGGGCGATACCAAAAACCTTGTAAAGACAGTTAAAATTGAAACTGTTACAAGTAGCAGTGATATCAAATCAGAGGTTGAAGATTCTACTTGTTCAGAGAGTGGAATACACCATCTAATGAGATTAAATGAAACCATCAAAGAAAGTGAAATTGAAACCGAGATAGATATTAAAGAAGAGAATTGGTGGCTGAGAAGGGCAGATTCATATACTAATGATGGTACTAAGGTATGTTCTACAGAAAAAAGTGCATCAATTTTATTTTCTTTCTTTTCTTATTTCCTTAGATGTGCAGCACTTATAAATATCAGTTTATTTTGTAGAAAGAAGTATCTTCCAGGCTGTTATGCCATGGTCTGCTGGAGATCTGTCTTCCAGACGTTTCATCTACAACTGCGGTAGACATCCTCAGTGGCGTTGTCGAAGTCTCCTCGTGGAAGGTATCACTGCGACTGATGCGTCGGCTGTCTGTGGGACTCCATTTATACCATGCGCAACGTGTGCTGATTGGCCCGGGGCGTCCAGAGGCGTGGTGGCTGGTGGAGGGGGTTCTATCTCTCTTATGCTGCAGGTCTCTTCTGATTGGCTTACCTTGCTATCCTGCTTCTTATGATGTTCTATGACTGGATGCCAGTTGCTGTTTAATCTTAAGGCCTCTTCCTTCTTATTAAAGTTGTTAGGGTGCTTGTAAATTTCAATAGCCTCTCGCTGTAGTCGGGCATGGTAATGTATGGTAGATGCAAGGATGCGCGTATAAATGGAGCCCCACAGACAGTCGACGCATCAGTCGCAGTGATACCTTCCACGAGGAGACTTCGACAACGCCACTGAGGATGTCTACCGCAGTTGTAGATGAAACGTCTGGAAGACAGATCTCCAGCAGACCACGGCATAACAGCCCAGAAGATACTTCTTTCTACAATTTAGACGCCGGCCGTGAAAGCCTACGTAGCTTTATCAGTTTATTTTGCCTCAAAAATAAACAAAGTATATAAACACTTTTCTTGCTATGTGATTAATTAACATTAAACTAAAAGTACATCATTTATATTTTCCTGTCTCTCGTTGAACATTGAATTTATCATTTACTTGTCAGTTGACATAGACATAAGTGTACTTTTCATTTTTCATCACCAATTTAAATTTATAGGTTTACTGATGACCAATTAATTCTTGTTGTAATTTATTTTTCCTATTACCAAACTGTTTCTTACTAACAATACGTAAGCATTGTGATCTGACACCTTATTTTAAATAGGAGTTAAATTATTATGTGGAATATTTTCTGAATCTAGAAAAATATCTATAGCTTTTGCAATGTTCATATGAATTGCGGTTGGAATGAGAGTCACATATTCCAAATTAAATGTATGTAGTAGGGAGGTGAGGTTAGTCTTCATTTTATAACCACTATGTGTGTTTACGTTAATGTATGAGATGTTTCTGTCTAATCTATTTATAAGTTCTTGAAAATTCCCTGTGGGAGTTCTATATCATTAAAATGATAAAATATTACCTACCATGTTCTGTTTTTACTGTGATTCATTTGAAACTTTAAACCACCCTTTGTTCATTTTACTGTGAAAGTATAGTAGACCATTGTAAATTGAACCCATTTTAAATTTATGTCCAACTTCGTTTTACTGCCACTCTATGCCATATCCAATTAGTGTACACCTGACTCATTTATTACATACCTTTGTGTCTCCCCAGTTCTCTTCTAAAGTGTGTGAGGGCCCTTGGAGCAACAAAGGTATATTCACACAACTTAAAAGGGTTTCACTCTAAGTTCAAATGAGATGCAAACAAAACCATGTGTCAAGGAGCTGGCTGGTGTGGCAGCTAAAACCTTTGGTGCTTAGTTGTCTTCCTCTACATAAAACAATTCAGTTCAAATATAACATTCTATAGTTATTCTTATACAGATAAATTAAAAACAGGTATTGTTGTAACAGCTCAATTTAAGAAACACAAGGTATCATTGAAATTCACTTACAAATAACTGGACCATTATACCAGAGGGTTTATTGCGCTATGTGCAGGGGCTGTTGTTTGTTTCTGGATAAGCATTTAACGTTCTTGTGTTACATGTACAGGTATTAGAAAATATTTATTTTAAGAAAGTCATTGCTGAGAATCCTCTATGACTGTGGAGAAATATACGTCAATGTTAATAAATGCATTCTACAAATTCTTTCTAGATAAAACAGACACACTTGAATCACTAACAATAATAACTTGACCTGGGGTTAATGACTTATTTCTCTTTTATGATTTGTGCTATAGTCCAAGTTATACCATATCTGACATAACCTCACCCACCATTACCAAGCCTACTGTACATAACAAATATGGTAGTTAATAGTTGCAGAAGATTGATATCATTTTATTCACCACACAACGGAGTGGAATTTCTAGTTTAAAAGCTTTGAACTTTCTGGCTGAACTGTGTTCAAAATAACTGTTGAATTCAAAGATTTGAATACATAATTAGTATAATTAAAGAAATTGAAGCTATTAACAGTGAAGCAACAAGATTCTAAAGTAAAAACAAATTAGAAACTAAAAACTTCCCTTATCTTAGTAATATTGCAAGTTGTTGGTGCAAAGCTGACTAAAGTTTCGAGTTGACTCCAATTCATTCTCTATAGCTTTGAGAATGAGTTGGAGTCAACTTGAAACTTTAGTCAGCTTTGCACCAACAACTTGCAATATTACTAAGATAAGTGACGTTTTTAGTTTCTAATTTGTTTTTACTTTAGAACATAATTAGTAATTAAAACAATTAATGTAATACTTATTTTAAGCTGTTTAAGAACAAAATCTTTGGATACCCGCAGTATAAAATGACTGAAGTGTTTTAATGGAGAAATGTTATTTATCATCATTGCATGGTTGTTATGTCAAGTAATTTCTTCTCTGTTGATTCTATAAGAAGAGCTCATTTTGTTTCTGCTCCTCATTTTGCAGATAAGAGTCAGGGTTAAAGCAGATCATGTGTTTTACAAGTGAATTATTATGTTATAGGATGAAGCAGATGAAGATGTTTATTCCACAAAACCACCAAGGTAAGTCATCAGGTTGAGTCTTTGTACAAGAGACTTCTTATTTCTATTAAATGTTCCTTATATTCCCTTTTAGTGTTAGGTATAGAACTATTTTTCATTCCTGATGATTATTGTGAAATAGAGACACATTGTGTTATTCGCTGTTAGAGTTGGAAGTGTTCTGAGCATAATGAACGGCATTTGGATATTTATGATATGTCATAATTTTTGTGTATGGTTGTTTTCCATAGAAAGTATAAGCAAAGCACGATTTTATCAATGGTGATTAAAATTATACAATTTCACTCCCTCCACCACTGCTAGATGTGCCACAAGCAGCTGCTTTGGTTGCTACTATTCGTCATCCCCTTTATCTTCTAGGGTTATTATTATTATTAGTTCATAAGATTTTAGGTTTATTAACTCTTATCTCATCAGCAAGGATCTTTTCTATCTCAGTTGTCCTTTCTCAGGGTTTGAACAATTCAAACCTGCTGCCATTATGGGCTATTCATCAGCAGTCTGCCTTACTTTAAATACCCTTGGCATCCAACACGTCCTCATTACGAATCCTGCCCGCCTCGGTAGTGTGATGGTGAGCGTGTCTGCCTCATGTTCAAGAGGTCGCGATTTCGAATCTCGCTTGGGGTAAGTTATCCGGGTAAGGTTTCTTTCCGAGCTTTTCCCTACCCTGAGAAGACGAATGTCGGGTAACTTAAAGCTCCATGGACCTCGGGCTCATTTGAGCTTCATTTCACCCATTTCTTTTCGTTCATTCGTCCGATATGACACAATGTTGGAGGACATTAATTAAAAAAAAAAAAATTGTGAATCCTTTGACACCGACTGGCTTGTCAGTGAGTGCCTCTCTATTGTATTGTGCCACACCTGCACCAACAAATACATCTTCAGCCATGCAGATGATAGCTCCCAAACTTCAATTAGCACTAGCGATCTGGCCATTAGACATAGTTACCGACCTAAACATAGTGCAGATAGTCTCACCTCTTCTAAGAAATCCTGGTCTCTCTCAGTGAGACACAGGAGATCTCCCAACTTCCATACATCAAAGGAGTCACAAGAGCATGGGACTTATGCTATCATTGGTCCAAGGTCGGCCAAGGTATAAAAGAAAATCAAGAGGGTCCATTAATTTCTTTTATACCATGAAAATAGTCCAGTGAAATGTTATCAGGCGCCAGCATATGATCTGGGCATACTCTATTTAGTTTCCCAGCGATTGCCTTCAATTATCTGTCTATAAGATATCCATTTGCAGCCTAATCACAGTTTACACCTTTGTAATGTTTCAGCATGTTTCAGCATTCAGCATTTAGCTGTAGCTGATTGGCGAGTAAGTGGTGGTGTTGTTCCTGTGGTGGCGTATAATATCTGTGCTGCCTGCATACCACTTAACACACTGCTGCAATGTATGGCAGTATGTGTACAGTTGCTGGTCCGTAGTTTTTCTATTTGCAGTATCTGTCTGCCAGTGACCATTGTTGTAGAAGAGAACAATCTTCAGACTCTTTTGGCACAGATACTAAAATTAATTAAAGAACTGAAGCTATTGGCACTCAACTTTTTTTTTATTAACATCCTCGAATGTAGATGGTGAATGAATGAAAATGGCTGAAATGAAGTTCAAATGTACTTGAGGTCCCTAGAGCTTTAAGTTATCTGACATTCATCTCAGGATAGGAGAAAACCTCGAAAGAAACCTCCGGATAACTAATCTTAAGCGAGATTCAAACTTGTGACCTTTTGAATATGAGGCAGACACGTTACCACCATACTACAGAGGCATGCTAAACAGTGCAACAAAATAGTATTTAGAGACTAATTTTCACTTCTGGTGAGCTGTGAATATTCAAAAGGCAGACCGAAGTTTGCTGAAACATAACTCACATCTTCAGTGTTACTTTGTTTATTATTTAACTGTGAGTCCCATAGTATCAACCATAAATTGTAATCGTTCTCAAATGGCACCAGTTTTTAAGTTTGGTGGTTGCATCTCCATACACAACCCCCAGTTTGAATGGAGGAGTGTACTGCACCACTGGACGTAGCTGAGAGATCACAGATCATCAGCCCATACATACACTCACACATATGTACATACTGAAATCCTGAAAACAGCTGTTTTAGAAACAATCCATTGCTGTTACCCAGAAGATGAATGGCTTCACATTTATACAGATTGATCCCTAACTGATAGAAAAGGATAAGCACATACTCCAAGCTTTTTACCTTTTTCATTTCCCTAGACCCTCTGGAGCACTAGAAGGCCTAAGAACTTCTCTGATCTAATTGTGCCGCATAAACACCTTCCGAAAGCTGTAACTTTAAGCAACTGAAGATCAGTCATTCAGGCAATAGACTATCCATTCCCATCAAACAACAAAATATTAGATTATGCACATTTAAGATTTCACAAATCATTCTGGAGTTAAAGCAGTCCGCCAATCGGATCTCCGGGTGGGGACATCTTTAGGAAAATTTCATCACAACAATTCCAATACTTTAAGAATTCTACAATGGAATGCAGGAGGCATGTCCCAGTCTAAAAAACAAGAGCTAATGGAAATATTAAAAGACCAAGATATAGATGTCTTCACAGTACAAGAAGCCAATATATCAGAAGAACAGGAAATACACTTTGAAATGGATCAGTACACTACACATATACTTCCAAAACCTCGTCAAATAGCAAGTGGTATTCTTACAGGAATTAAAAGAAATATGAAAGCTACTATTCAAATCCAAAAAACAATGGAAGAACAAGATAAATCAGAAATAGTTAAAATTGAAGTATGGAAAAGCAACTACCACTATAGAATTTGCAGTATCTACAATCCTCCAGACAATACACTAGATCTAAATTCTCTTCCCATAGAACCCAAAAGTATTTTAATAGGTGATTTTAATGCACACTGCCCTAGGTGGGGCTACAGATATATAAATTCAGCAGGAAGAGTCATAGAAGACCTATTAAACTCATCAACAATGGAATGAATATTTAATCCAAGTGATCCACCCACTTATCTTCATTATAATGGTTCGGGTACAAATCCTGACCTTCTGATGGTGTCATCTGACATAATTGACAATACAAAAAGAGAAATAATAGAAGACCCAGGTTCAGGCCACAGAATCACCATAAACTCCATAAGAAGTCTAATAAATAAAAGTAACAAACCAAAAATTAAAAAGTCTTGGAATTTTAAAAAAGCACATTGGTCCAGTTTCCAAAATAAGATAGAAGGGAAGTGTAATATACTGTTAGAATCAGAGTTCAAGTCAACAGATGAAATGAATAAAAAAATTTGTGAAATATTATTGACAGCAGCCGAAACACATATCCCCAAAGGAAAGTTAAAGAAATATAGGTACTTTTGGTCTCCATCTTTATCTAAGTTAAAACACGAAAGAAATATAGCAAGAGTCAAAGCCGAAAGAACCAAGTGTCCAGAAGATGTACAAAACTAGAGAAGAAAAGCAGCCATTTTTAAGAAAGAATTAATTACAGCAAAGAGGGCCAGTTTCACAAATTTTGAGCATATGGACTATAGGAAAGATGGAAATAAAATATACAAATTCCTTAATAAAACAAAATTATCAAAAAATAAAACTGAACCATTAAAACATAATAACAAAAGCTTAACTACAGATAGGGAAATAGCAGAATCCCTTAACAAGTTTTATGCTCAGTCACAAAGAATACCCCAAGCATATAAAAAACAAAATAAAGCTCTCCAAAAAACTATCAGAGAAACTAGTAAGCCAGAAGATATACGAAATGATATTTTTATTCAGGATTTTAACGAAACAGAACCGCATTTAGCAATAGAACAATTACAGAACAAAAAAATCTCCAGGATCTGACAAGATCCACCCAGAGTTTATTAAACACCTTGGCAGGAAAGGAAAAGAAATCCTACTTAAACTGTATAACACGTGTTGGAGAATGACTGTGCCTTCTGACTGGAAAAAAGCCAGTATCATCACGATTTTAAAGAAAAACAAACCCTCAAACAATATTAATAGTTTCAGGCCAATATCTTTGACCAGTGTTGTTGCAAAAGTGATGGAAAGAATGGTGGCATATAGACTTAACTGGTTCCTAGAATATTGCAACTTAATTAATAGTTCACAGACTGGCTTCAGACAAAATCATAGTACAAGTGAAAATGTACTCCTACTAAGCCAAGACATCAAGGAAGCTTTCAATAGAAAGGAGGATACCTTGGCAGTATTCATTGATTTTAAATCAGCGTATGACTCAGTCTGGAGAAAAAAATTAATTGAGAAGTTGCAATCAATAGGTGTGAAAAGTAACATGCTTAAATGGATAACTCGGTTTATTTCACAAAGATTTTGTGCCACAAAATATAATACATACATTTCCAAATATAAACAAACACACCGAGGACTTCCACAAGGTGCTGTTCTGAGCACAACACTCTTTAACATATATATAAATGACCTTCCATGAATAGTAAAAACCTTAGAAACCAAAATTGCTTTATTTGCTGACGATGTAGTCATTTGGACTCCAGGCTCTTCAAAAAAACCTGAATTAATTAAAGACAGAATAGAGACAACCCTAAACAAAGTACATGAATGGGGCTCCCAAAACCTCATGACTATCAATGTGGAAAAAACAAATTATGAATTATTTACACTAAAATACAAACCAGTTAATATTAACATACATTATAATGGTATACCACTCAAAGCAGTTGATGATGCCAAATACTTAGGCATCACTTTCGACAGAAAGCTAAGTTGGAAAAAAACATATAACAAACATCTCAGAAAAGGTTGAAAAGAAACTGCAAATCCTGAAACTGTTAGCTGGTGCTAAATGGGGCTGCTCAAGGAGAGTCCTTAACACAACATACAAAATGTACGTTAAACCAAACATCTTGTACTGTTCTGAAGCTTTAATAACAGCAGCAAATACTAACATCAATAAACTTGAGCAAATACAAAATCAGGCTCTTCGCCTAATCACTGGAGCAGTTAAATCCACACCTATTGATGCCATGCTTGCCTTAACACGGACCCCATCAATAACAACAAAAATAGAAGAACAAGCATTTCTCCAACACAAGAAAATGTTACGACTGCCAAACTAAATGGACAGAAGAGAACCTCCCCCCTTCAATCGTCGGTCTGGGTGGCTCAGTTGGTTAGACGCCGGCCTACTGATCCCAAGGTCGCGGGTTCAAACCCGGCCCAGGCCGATGGTTTTTAAGTGTGCTTAAAAACGACAGCTCCATGTCAGTAAATTTACTGGCATGTAAAAGAACTCCTGCGGGACAAAATTCCGGCACACCGGCGATGCTGATGTGATCCTGGCAATTGACAGCGTCGTTAAACAACAAAATCTTTTTTTTTAATTTAACCCCCTTCAATCCTTAAAACTCATAGTAGTTTCCTAGAAAAGGTAACACTGATTAAATCCAAATTGAACATTCCTAACACCAGAGAAAATCTACTTATAAGAGAAAATCCATTGGAATTATTGCAACCTACCTTCAGTTTGGAATTAATAGAGGAAATAAGTAAATCAGACACACCAAAATAAATTTAAAAACTTCTAGCACTGGAAACAATCAATGCTAGATATCCCACAGAAGAATGGCTGCACATATATACTGATGGATCCTCCACGGAAAACCTTACTGGAGCTGGAGTTACGTGTTCACATTTTTCCTTTTACCATTCTGTTGGCAGAGACACAACAAATTATGATGGAGAAATAGAGGCTATATGCATTGCTCTCCGAGAATTATTAAATCTTCCTTTAAATAAATTTAACAAGGCAGTAATTTTTTCAGATTCTAAAGCTGCAATTCAGGAAATATGTTCAAATACTACAAAGAAGTCAACAAAAATTAGAGAATGCAACAAAATGTTAACACAACTCCAAAAGGTTAATAAGACTGTTCATCTCCAGTGGATTCCAGCACACTGTGGAGTGGTGGGGAATGAAGCTGCAGACTCACTTGCAAAGAAAGGCACAACAATAAAACAAAAGTCTAAATTCAATTTCTCATATTCCTCAATAAAACGCTTGATCATTAAAAAACTTTCTCATTCATACCTACAAGAAATAGAAACAAATGCCAAAGATAAAAAATGGATTACACTGGTTTCCAACCCAGATATGATCCCCCGGAGACCAAGGAAAACAGCGGTTGCAGCCTTCCGACTACTGACAAATCACGACTGCTTAGCAAGTCATCTCTACAGAATAGGTATCTCAGCTTCACCAATATGTGTCCTGTGTAATGATTCAGCAGAAATGAATGAAGACCACTTGAAGACCTGTGAAGCATTAAGATCAGAAGAAACTACAGTTCAAAAGTATTGGAAAGGACGAATGCTAATGTCTTCATTGCCAGATGCAAGGCACTAGAAAACAACAACAGATTTCACAAATCCAAATGAAAATCAATTTGTTTCCAATGGATTCTGGTCCATTGTTGTCTTATTGGTAATGAAAAAGCTGACTTCCTGGCCAAGAAAGGAACAAATATGAAACAATTGAAGTCGACAAAAGTTTTTTACAGAACATCAAAACTATATATAAATTCAGAAATCCATACAGATTAGCAACCTAATCATCATGGAAAAAAATAATACAAATAAATCATATAGAGCACTTGATAAATACTAACACCATACCAGAATCTCCAAGAAGCTCAGCAGTGGCCCATTTTTGCTTAATGACTGGAGATGACTGTGGCTGCCCACCTTTTCAAGATCAACATCCTGAATTCTCCAAGATGCATACCATGCAATGACTCACAGACAGTAATGAACAGATACCATCTACTCCAATGTACCGCAATCTCAAAAACTGATGTCAGTGTTCCAGTTCAACTATGTAAATATTATAGAGAGGCCTGTAGAAAAATGGAGTACATCCAGTTAGAAAAGCATTAGTAACAGCATATGCACACTTCGATTATTATGGTCGCCATAATTACTGACACTAGCTAACATTTTTTCCTATCAGACTACATAATACCGAAGGTAAAACAAATTTGTTGAATTTATTGAATACGAGAGCATATACATCTTGGGCTCCCTGGCCCTTCTGTCATTGGACAGCCCTCTGAGGTTCTCTACATATGATGTGTACTATTTATTATTCAGCTACAATTTATTAGCCTTACTCAAACCTTTCTTTTGTCTTTCATCTTTTATTGCACTTATTTTCACCAAAATCTCTTATAGTTTCCTTTTCATAAACCCATTACTATTTGAAATAATCCATTCCAATCGAAAATTTAAGTTTCCCCCTCTTTTTCTTAGTCGGTCTGGACGGCTCAGTTGGTTAGATGCTGGCCTACTGTTCCCAAGGTCGTGGGTTCAAACCTGGTCCAGGTCGATGGTTTTTAAGTGTGCTTAAAAACAACAGCTCCATGTCAGTAGATTTACTGGCACGTAAAAGAACTCCTGCGGGACAAAATTCCGGGACACCGGCGATGCTGATGTGATCCTGGCAATTGTCATTAAACAACAAAATAATTTTTAATTTTTTCCCTCTTTTTGTCATGTTTCATGGTCGTTTACTAGTAATTTCTTACACCTCATGAACCCTGAACACATTTCATTTAATCACTTTCTCTCCATGTCACGTGGTATTGATCACCATTTTCCTCTCTCTCTCTTTTGACTTCCTATATTTAACACATGTTCATTATCCACTTATTTAATTTAACTACAGCAAGGAACTTCAGGATACACTTAAACAGATAGAATGATAGCAGTGATTAAAAGTATAAATTAAATAAGAAATTTATGAGAAATGTGATTAAAAACTGCAGTCAAATTATTCCATTGGAAGGTCCTACCAGTTATAGCATATGGTTTAGAATTAGTATGGGAATACATCACAACGTACCAACTTGAGAAAATAGAGAACATAAAAGCTACTTTCCTAAAAAGAGTGCTGGGTAATTCCAAACACAAGATCTAGATTGACGTACATGCTAACTGGAGAAAGCTTCCTCATTCCCTTCCAACTAATTCTAAGGGCTACTAGAAGCTACAATGAAGCACTTAGAAAACTAGAGCAGAAAAGGGAGGAAATATGAAAAGGGTTCTATTGCACAGAGGCCATGATAAAAGAACTGAAAAGAAGCTAACTACCAGCTGCGACACCTGGTGACAAGAATGGCAGTCCATGAGTTTCATTTTCAAGTGTGCAGTCAAAGGAAAGTACATGACCCAAACGAGAAATGCATGTGCATGTTATGCAATAACAGCTGTGAGAGGTATCACCTACTGAATTGCAGAAACAGGACAAAGTCTATAATGAAATATGCCAAAGAAGAATAACCGTCATGCACGAATGTGGAAACTCTCTCTCATCAATGAATACACCATTAGGAACAATAATTTACACTCATAATATGGTACTTATACATATATGTGTCTGTAACATCCACTTAATACAGGGGAAGACAGGTATTGCTGCTGTGACGTCAGCTCACTCAGCTCACGTGCCTGCAACGACAGCCAGTTACATGTGTGATGTCACGGGCGTGGAGGAGGATAGGCGTGCGCGACATCGCAATTTTAATGCTGACTGTTTCAATTATGGAATGGTCACAGAGTATAAATAATTAGATTTTGGCTTTATGCCATATAAATGAATTCTAGTTTATGTGAATAGTCATGTTATAACGCTAATAGAACAGAAATTGTCACTATTTTGCCTGAGCTAGAGGAGAGCTATGCAGAATAATTAAGTGGACATTTTCCGACATTTGCCGTTTCGCTTTTCTTTAATTAGTTTGTCAATGTTAGGGCGTAATGTATGGCACATTTGTAACCGAAGACTGCACGTTAGATTGTGATCTGACAATATGCTTCGGGATTTTGACTTAGAAAGTTTCATAACAGAAAAGACTTGTTTGTACACATACGTAGAACCAAACATACATAATATCCATGCAACAAGTGCATACCACCTCAGAAATTTGGTTTGAGGAACATTCTTATAAAAATCAGCCAAGTCTTCCTCGTGTTTATACTTGTCCTTCAGCAAATCGTTGCACAGTAAATTAATCAATTTAATTTGCTACCTGCTAGAAACAATGTTAACAACCAATGAATACGGGTTCGCAAAGATCTGAAACGTAGTTGACAATGTTTCTACATCTTGAAGCCTGGTCTCAAACTAGTGTGAAACACAGGGAACTGAACACAAACACAAAACCACTATACAACGTCAACAAAAGCACAAAATAAAAACAAAATTCGCACTAACGCCGTTAAGATCCCTCAAACAACAAATAAAACCCGTCAGACTAGGCTGAAGAGGGATCTCTCTAAATAGCCCAAGCATGTTGTAAACATCCCCAAATAACATTTTTCATATTCATTCAGTTTCGTGCAAGTAGCGCCACTGATCTATGCAGCACAGCAATACACCGCTCTTGCCTGACGTCACACGAACGTACAAGCTGGCTCTTCATTTAAATATGTCACACGGCCCAAAGTTGTCTTCCCCTGACTTAATAGATGCAAGGTGTACAATTTTCACAAACAAAAGAGATGGCGGGAACGCAGCGCATCTCCAATTTAAGCAAGTTCAAAACAAGGTTCTTTGGGTTGTTCAGGGAGATCAGCGAGGCAATATCATGTTCTAAAACAATATTACTGTACTCAAGCTATTTTTGCACGTACTCAACATTAGCTAACATAAGTATTTGTGAAGAAAATGGGATTTTTAACAAATATACATTTGTAGGTTGTCGTCCAATAAATGCTTTTATAGTGGGTACATTTTATCAAATCAAGTAGTAACAATGAAAAGTACCTAATAAAAATAAATCAAGAGAGTACACGCGTAACAGTATGGTTTCACAGATTCAATATTAGAAATGTGCCTGTGTCTCACTCTGACCTCTGGGACATCACTAAAAGCACACTAGTTTTCTTAAAACTGCTTATATACACCTAACCTAAATTCAGATATAACTTGTTTTATGATTAGAGTAGTAAATAAAATCATAATCGTTTTTAAAACTGCTTATATAGACTTAACCTAACCTAACCTAACATAACCTTGGTAAGCTCTGCGGAAGAACATATACATATTTATTGTGCTAATGTGCTTTTCAAATGGAAGGGGTTTGTCCTTGAGCACCTTCAGGCTGGCAACCAATCGGAGTCCTGCTGCTGTGTTATGATATTGCTTTCCCCTTAAGTGGGGCTGGTGCGAGAGAGAGAGGGAAATATGCAAAGGGTGGGGTAATGAACTTGCAATGCTGTGCATGCAAATGTATCTCATTGGCTGCAGATTGGGGCTCTTCCCATTTAAAATGCACAGTAGATCATTACACCGTTTTGTTTTTTGTTTTCGAGTGGAAGAAAAATCCATATATGAAGACCCACTGTGCTTGGAGGCACAGTGGAGACTGTAGGCTTTACCCGAAGGCACTACCCACTAAAAACCTCCACCAGAGAGAATTCAGGAAAGGAGGTCCAGCAGTACCGCTATTGCAGATATATTGGCTGGCCAAAGGGGCCTAAGCCAGGTGAAAGTTGGGTGCCAGGACGCAAACCAGACCAAGGCCCTGATTGCGCGCTTAGGAATTGATATGTCGGTTAAGTTGTGTCTCTGGACAGAGACAATGTCGTGCCCTTTGGTGTGCTAATGCAGTCCTGGAATAAGGAACAAAGTCAGTAGTTACTGGTTTGCTAATGCACAAATTTGTGTAGTTCTCTCAAACCTAGTGAGGTCCATAGTCGCTTAATAGAAATCAATAAATTAATGCGTGAATGTTTGTTTGGGCTTGGATGTTTGCCACATCATGTGTGCTGTTTTTTTATTTCTTTTAATTATTTATTTTATGTTTGATTTATGTAATACTATTTACAGAGTACATTTCTTGGCAGGAGTTGCCAAGTCATCTTAAACCTAATGTTTTGTGTGTTCATGTCTGTAGTATCGCTATTGGTCAGTATCAAATGTCCGCCTAAACCACCTGGCCAATCAGGGTGTGGCTGTGTTCAGACAACACCCAGAAAGGGAGACTGCCTTGACGGCTATGAGCAAGGACTTAAAGGGCCACTACTCGGGTTAAAAGATAGAAATGGAGTGACCATAGTTTAGTTGTGAAAGTGTGAAGAAGTTTATCTGTGTATAATTGCATATATGTTTTCTTTGATGTTAATCTCTGGTTCCCCCAGGCCAGTGAGGTCTTTTGTGCATGTCTCCTTCGTGACTATACGCACCTAACTTACAAATGAGGTGACTGTGGTTTTTTCTTTTGTGGCATATAAATTTGCACTTTACAGTTTAATGCATTGTTCAATCGAGTGTAGCTTTAACTCGTTGTGTATTAGAAAGGACAGAGCTACTGGTGGGATCTTGGCCACTATCCTGTTTTGGAGCATTTATAGTTTATTTAAATGGCCTTCTGCAGCATATTCCCAGATGGGTCGCATATGTTAGAATTGGTCTTGTCAAGGTTTTATATAAAGTAAGGCCCATATTTAGCTTAACTCACTGTTATGGTTTACCATTGGGTAGAGTTTATGTCGTTGCACATTCACTTTTGCTCTAATGGTGTTTACATGCTTTCTGCAAGTAAGACCTTGGTCCACAGTTACACCTATATAGGTGGCTTGGTCTTTCCATTCAATTCACTTGCCTCTGTATGCCAGAGGTGGCTGTGAGTGCCTGGTGTGCCTATGCTGTATGCGTTTAGTGAAAATTATTGTTTGGCATTTATTAGTGTTTATTTTAATGTCCCACTTTGTAAACCATGGGTCCAGGTCATTTAGAGCATTCAGCAGGTGCTGGTGGATGATCCACGGTTGTGTGGATTGTGTTAAGAGTGATGTATTGTGAGCATATAATGTATTTTTCTATTCACGTGAATTCTGGCATATCATTTTTATATACATTAAATAGTGTTGGTTCCAGTAAACTTCCTTGTGGGACTCCTGTCCGAATGGGCCTTAGAGAGGAGGAGCGGTCCTCCACTCTTACCCAGAAGTGATGTGTGCTTACGTAATCTTTGATTAAAGCAATTGTTGAGTCAGTAAAATTGTAAGTGCGATACATCATCAAAAGTTTGCTCACTATCTAAGAATATGGTGTCAGTCGATTTGTGTTATACCCTTTTGTAAATTGCACAGTTAGTTGCAGTAGTTAAAGTGTCATGGAGTGTTGCAATCTAAATGTGAACTGTTCTGAAATTAGTATGTTGTGTTTTACCATATTGGAGTTTCTAAAGTAAGAACAAATTAGAAACTAACAACTTCACTTATCTTAGTAATGTTGCAGAAACCAAAAATAATGGATGCCTTCCCTTCCTGGACTTAAAAATTAAAAGACATAAGAATAAATTCAATTTTGGTATTTATAAAAAATCTACTCACATAATTACATAAAAAATTAAAGTTTTAATCCTTTTGCACATAAATTTGCTGTTTTCAGTAATTTAATTCATAGGTTAATAAATATACCCCTTAATAGACAAGAATTTGACACAGAATATAAACCTATTATTAACACAGCAGTAATTAATGGTTTTAATACAGATTTTATACATAAAAATTTAAGTATCAATAAGCTGTTAAAGAAGTTTCTACCCTCAAAAAAATAAAAGAGAATTGTATTTTTAAAAAGTTTGCTTACCAATCCATGGGCCAATAAAAAATTTGTAAAGATTTTTAAAGATTATGGAATAAATTTGGTCCCTCAAAATAAATTTAATATACATATTTCTTTAACTAACTTAATATGCAAAATTTACTAAATTTTTCTAAAAACTATAAAATAACCTAAGTATAAAAACTCTGGATTTATCAATTTAGCTGTTTGGATTGTGATAAGATTTATATTGTTAAAATTAAATATCATTTAGAAACCAGAATAAAAGAGCATTTTAGAAATATTAAATATAAACAAACTGAGAAATCAGCAGTGGCAGATCATTTTTGGTCATTTAATCATGAAATTAATGCAGAAGTTAAATTATTAAAACAATTAAGTGTACCTATAGATTTAATCGTTTGGGAAAAAAATATTTCTTTTAAAAAACAGGAACCGTGTTATGAACTGTGAATTACCTCCTATAGATTGTATTTATAGATTTTTGCTTTCAGAGATTGGTAATTAAAATGAGCAACAGTATGTTTTTTGTTTTCAGAGATTAGTGATTAAGATGAACATCTGTAACTTTGGTAACAAATTTGTTTGTATAGTTTTGAGAATGAGTTGGAGTTAGCTCGAAACTTGAATCAGCTTTGCAACAAGAACTTGCAACATTACTAAGATAAGTGAGGTTTTTAGTTTCTAATTTGTTCTTACTTTTGAATCTTGTTGCTTCACTGTTAATAGCTTCAATTTCTTTAATTATATTGGACTTTACTATTCTGAGCATTATTTTCCTAAATACCTTTCCCAATGTGTTTAATAGGCTAATGGGCCTGTAGTTAACAGGTAAGGAGCGATTTTTCTAAGAGTTTGGAAGTATGACAATATTTGCTGTCTTCCATTTGGTAGAAATCCACCCTTATCGAGAGAGTAGTTGAAAATTTTTACTAGGAGCAGATGTACTGGTGGTAGATGATTTTTAAGCACCACATTTGGTATTTTATTGGGCCCCAGGGCCTTCCCATTGGTCAGATGTCTGATAATCCAACCTATCTCGCCAACATTAGTTTTGTACATTTTGTGTGTTGGAGTAGTCTGTTTCATTCACTCCATGTTCAGTATTTCATATTTCCTCTTTGTTTCCCTGTTCCACTATAGACTTAGTTTGAATACTTCTTCCAGTGTTGAGGCGAAGACCTTAGCTTTGGCCTGAGGCAGCTCAGCAACAGTGCTATTGTTAAGATTTGTAATTGGCGGAGTTATTGTTTTTGTGCTTGTTAGGCATTTTCCTATTTGCCAAACCGAATTTAATTGGGAATTGAGATTCTCTTAAGTTTGATTCCATTCATTTCCCTTATATTCCCTAGTTCGGGTGGTTGTGTCGTTCCTGGCTTTCAGGTAATCCTGTCGATGAATTGGATTCCTGGTCCTTTGCCATTTGCGGTGTATCCAATTGTGGTTTTGCTGCAATAGTTTAATGTCATTCAGATATCGGGCATTTATTGCTGACCTCTACCTAAGTGGTACATAATTTGTTGTCACAAGTTTAATTGCAAGCTCTAATTTTTCTATTGCTTCATCAAGGTTTTGTGGAGCATTTATCTGAATACCAGCTATTTAGTTTTTGACTGTGTTCCTGAAATCATCCCAATTAACTGAATTATAGTTTAACGTAGGTGCTTCTGGTTTAAACCTAACAGGCAACGTAACTTACGTTAGCACTGGAAGATGATCCGACGTTAGTTTATGTAGGACACTACAGTCAATATTAAATGGTATGTTGTTCATAACCACTATGTCTAATAAATCCGGTGAATGGTTTTTAGCATGAAGGACGTGTCTGAGTTCTTCTGGTCCTATCATGAGAAAGTTAGTGTTGTTTATATTCAGAAATTTTGTTCCTTGTGGATTTGGGTTTAAGCTGCACCATAGATGATGCCTACAGTTAAAGTCTCTAGCTGCTATGTCTAAACATATAATTTTATTGACGTCTTCTGTGTGAATATCACCCCGGCATTATAAATGACTGCTAGGATAAATGCAGCATGAAACATGTTGATTTTTACCATAGTTGCTTCTAAATGATTAAGCCTCAGGACATGAACTTGATGGTGACTAATGGAGGATTGCATAACTATTGTCATCCCCCCACCCTGACAGTCACGATCTGTCCTATAAATTGTATATTCAGGAAGTGTAAGTCTGTGTTGCCTTAATGAGTTTCATTTAACAGTACACTTTGGATTGAAAGAGTTTTCAGAAAGTCTGCCAAATCTTTCTTTCTGCGCACTCCTTAGCAGTTCCAAAGAATTATATTAATTTGGTCTGTTTCAGCCATGGCAATGTGTGCGAAGCGCTGTCAGCATTTCAGATAGGAGGTGTATCAGTATTAGTGGGTCCTGTTCCTGGACGGTGTGGCTCCTGAACATTCTAAGTTGTTCCTCTGTACGTTCTAGGGGAACAGAGTGCTTGGGTAACCTCATGGCATGCATTAGTTTGCTTGCGATCTCGCCATTTACTTTGTGTGGTCTGGGGGCCTGCTTATGGTGGTTGAGCTACCTTTGGGCAGGAGGGTGAGCCCCTCCAGCCTTTTGTGAGTGTATGTTTCATGTGTCTGTATGTGTGTGTGTCATTTGTGGTGAGGGATGTTGTTGTTGTTAGCTAATGCTGGATTTCTGACAATGAAGTCATTAATCCTCTTGCTCTACAACATTTTTCACTCATAGAGCAATAGCAGTATAGTAACCGCTTTTAAGAGAGCACCATATTTTTATGTTTTGGCGGTCACATCGCTCTCTCACAACCCCCAGAATGTCTGGAGGACCACACCTGTCGTTGGTTTACGGGTCTCACCGACCTGACCGGGAGAATTATCAAAATAAATTCACCGACCATATCCTCTGATTACCAGTCAGAGTACGTATTACATGCCATGACAGGTCAGCATGTTAGGGGTTAAGATTTTATAGAGAAATGGAGAGATTGGAAAAATAAAGACTCCCTAGCCCTCAGGAACCCTAATAGCATCGGGGTCGGAAGAGAACAAGAGATGACCAAGGTAAGGTCAGATAGAAAAGTTACAGTGAGGAGCAAAACACCAGTAAGTGGAAGTAATGTTCTGCTCAGCTTGGGTACCTTGTGGTCACCATTCACATATCCCCTAGACGGAGACCCCTGAGTAACCATAAATTTAGTACACTGACGCGAGCTTGATGGATGGCTCTCTCCACAATTCACACAAAGAGGATCCCGTGTACATGCCGAGTCTTCATGGGCTGGTGATCCACAACGCTCACAAATAGATGGATTATTACAGGAAGTCTTAGTATGGCCGAACCGTTGGCACCTGAAACAACGCATTGGGTTTGGCACATACTGGCGTACAGCGGCACGTTCATATCCACAAAAGATGTACTCAGGTAATTTCGTGCCTTTGAATGTTAGAAATACTGTACGCAAAGCTAACTCCTTGCCATCCTGTTTTCGTGTAAGGCAATAGGCCTGACATACACGCTGGTCAGAGAGAGAGGTGACAATCTCCTCATTCGACAGGTTGTCTAAACTTGAGGTGGTGACAACTCCCCTACAAGTGTTGAGCGATTTGTGTGGGGCTACCCGAATTGGGTAGGAACCCAACAAACTCGCTGAGTTTGAGGTGAGGGATGTGGGGTCGCTCTTTCCTTGCTGGGCCCTTCTCGGTGGCTAGCTGTGAGTCCTCAGCCACCAGGGCCTTGGCTACAGGGGTAGGTCGAATTCTACTTTGTCTATTCATTATGAGCCACCCTGTATGGTGTATTACTGCACTAGTGGCAGCCTGTGAATAGCGATTTATTCTGCTTATATTATGAGGGGATCTGTGAGGCTGTGCGCAGTATGTTGCCAAGGACTTTGTGACTGCTGCTTGGTATATGATACAACTGCACCAGGCTGCACCATGGCCCCTATGGTCGCATAACCCAGAGTACCGCTCTGCTGGCAGAACAATGCATGCACCTGAGGGTTGTGGGCCTGAACATAGGCACATACACACCTGGAGACCTGCACCATCTCAGTGTGTCACAGCTGGTGGCATCGTGTACATTGCTTTGGTTCAGGAACAATTCTGTATCTCTATATCCTAACCCTAAAATGTGCCAGGTATTTGAAGGCTAGTAATTTTTGCTGTTGTTGATGCGAGCCTGCTACCACTATCAGGTACATAGGCAGTGAGGTGTGATGCCAGTTGTGTTTGTGCATTTGAATGGCCCTAAGCGCCAATATCCCTAGTTAGGTCAGGTTTTTAGTTTGCCCCCAGTGATTTAGGTGTATGGTCCTTTAATGACGAACCTGTTTTTTCCTGGGGATGAGGGAGAAGACAGAACTGTACGTCTACCTGAGGTATTCTACCAAAACCTGCTAGTCACTCAGAATGGACAGTTTGATTGCAAAATTACCGGAGTTCCTTGCTGTTGACATTGGGTATGTGTGAGTCAGTTTACAGGACTTGTCAAAGTCGCATGTTAGGAAGTATTTGCGTTGGGCCTGGCTCTTGTGTATGAAAATCGCTTCAAGGTCTGCTCTCTTTTCTGTCAGTGTATCTGTAGGAGGTGGTGTGGAGCTGGCAATCTCTGTGTTGGTGATGCGTGTGTGTGTGTGTGTGTGTGTGTGTCCGGAACAGTTTGCACCTTGTCGTGGCTGCCTTTGGTGAGTCAGGACAGGTGGGAAGAGGCTCATTGATATTTGGAGAAGCATTGGTGGGTGTTTTGGGATTTGAGTTACAGGGTTTTTTGGAATAGGATTTGGTGGGTTTGCTTCTCAGCATCATGATGATCTCAGTCATGGTGCATCCATTAGTTTCCTGTCATTGCGTATAAGCATATGGAAATAAGTGTAAAAGAGTTTGTATTTGATTAGGAGTGTGTAAGTAATGGGGTGACTCTAAGGGGGTGCGTGTTGTAAGTAGTTTGAAGAGATAACCGTGGGGGTTGTCTTAAAACTAGATAGCAGAAAGAGGAAAAAGTAAGAGTAAAGTACAGTTAGCGAGTGCTAAGAAACACGAGGAAAAGGGAGCTGGACCTCAGAGAGGTGCTTAAGGTAATATTACAATTACTCGCTCTGGCCTTATTCCCCTCCTCGTCTATACTATAATATTGCCATAGCACAAGCACTTAGCTGAGCTTTGGTATTAACACCACAGCAATGCTCAAACTGTTGGTCTGAGAGGTGAGACCTGACCGGCGAGGTGATACGCTGCATTGTAGCAGGTAGAGATGAACTCATATTGGCCAAAATTCCTCTGCATGGCTATGTCACCAATGCAGAGTCGCATGCAATTTGGCACAGATGTCGTAGTGTTCTTTACTTTTCTGTTTGTTTTCCCAATGGCTGTGAACCAGAATTTAATATACATCTCACCATTATTAAAGTTTTGTGGACAGCAGCAATTTCTAATGCTTCTTTAATCTTTCTTGGTCACTGCCTATTTTCCCTTATTTAAACACTAATGTATGTTTTGTTTTATGAGCACGCAGCGCAACAGCCAATTTCTCTATCTTGTTTTGTTTACATTGACAGGGGTGCTCCTGTAATTGTATTTTGACTGTGCGACGCATCTCACAATATATGATTTGTCACAGGTGCAGGGTGCTTCATAAACACCCCGTTTATTAAGTGGTGGTATTTTGTGATTGATATTTACCATTAAATCGTATACTTCAGTGGTTGCCTTGTATGGCACCTTATTATCAGCTTCGTGCAATAATTTTCCTATTTCGTTTGTCTCTTTGACGTATAGAAGTACTGCCAATTTTAGTTTGTTTTCCTTGGCCTTTCTGTTTAGATTCTGCCATTGGCCAAGCTCAATATATATCCCAATTTTTGTAACCATTAGGGCCTCACAAAAATTCTTTCTCTCTTGTGCTAGAAGCTTTTTTTTGTTTGTGAGGCCAAAGTTTTCAAAATTCCCTTTTTAATTGTGGAGTGGTGATGAAATTCTGCATGTACATATGAGTTAGTGTGTTTTCCTATGGACCAAATGTCCCAATGTGCCATTTTCACTTTTAATAATAACCAGCACATCCAAAAAAGGAAGTTCTCCATTTTTCTCCAGTTCCATTGTAAATTTTATCTAAGGATGGCACTCAACAGGATGACATCTGTACTGCATTGCTGTGACTCTGCATTAGTGACAGAAATGTAGAGGAATTCTGACCAATCAGAGTTCACATCGCCCCGTCCCAATGCAGAGAATCACTTGACAAATCAGGGCTTACCTCCTCCTGTCTGTATAAAAGCTGACAAGCTGCAGCATGCGGTGCAGTTTGCCTTTGAAGACGACTACAACAGGATGATTGAAACAGTGGTTTTATCCAACTTGTTACAGTAAAAACTGGATAGCCAAGGTATTTTCTACAATAGTAACTATAAATCACCATCACATGCAATCTATCTCTGTAGTGTATGTTTGCCTGTTGAACAAGATATTAAAGACTTCTTCTATACTGTATGGTGAATGAGTATATAAGAATAAGTTAATAATCTTGAGATCTTTATGTGGATTTATGCATTTTTATTGGAGAATAGTAACATTATCTTTGGAACAGCTTCAAGGTATTTGCTGTTTTTGCAAATTGCCTGCATGTCCCATACTGTGACAGATTTGTTGTGAAATTACCATTATTACCTGTAATATAGCTCAAGAGTGATAATTCATCAATGAGAGTAAAAATCATGTGGGTTTAAAGTAATGACCTACAAGAATGTGTTGTTGTTAGCTAATGCTGGATTTCTGACAATGAAGTCATTAATCCTCTTGCTCTCCAATATTTTTCACTGATGGATGGGGCACTTGTGGCCGGGCATATTTGAAGGTGGTCTCGCTCCATTTCCTCTTGCAAATCACATAGAGGACAGAGTAGTGAAGAATATATCCCAATTCTGTTTAAATGTTTTTCCAGACAATCATGTTCTGTAATCAACCCGAAGGTTGCAACTGCTGTTTTTTGAGGATACTCAGGAATTACTGTTTGAATATTTGGTAGTTCCCATCTTTTATTTCTTGATTTTTCATAGTAATATTTTGCAATAATTTTTTTGAATTCAGAGTTGACTAATCTTTTAGCTGCATAAAATGGTAGATTAACTATACATTTCTGCACATTGCCAGTACCCTTTATTGCAAGAAAATCAGCTTTCTCATTACTACTCAGTCCAGAGTGAGCTGGTATCCATTGGAAGACTAGGTGTTTTTGAAGTGCAGTTAGATGGGTAAGGATTTTCCAACATTCTATAATTGTTTGGTTTTTTGGTGACAGCTTGGAAGTAATTGCTATAATTGCCACCCTGGAATCTGAGAGAATAACTGCTTGATGAAAATGTGAAATTCTATACAAAAGATTTTATAGGGCCATTCAAATTGCTTCAATTCCTCCATTAAAGTTTGTAGTTCCATAACTTAAAGATTTGTAATAGGAAAAGAGGTGACACATGACTCCAGCCCCTGCTCCATCTCGGTTTGATATCAATGATCCATCAGTATAAATTTGGAGTCATTCGTGTTCTGGAAATCTAGTATGGATTGTCTCTAATGCCAATAATTTTAGAACACTAGTTGGGGTATCACTTTTCTGAGCTTCTTCTGTCAGATGTAAATAATATGTGATGTGTAATGTTTGTGTCGGATTGACTTTAGATATGAAATTTTCCTTTGAATAACGAAGGTATACATTCTTCCTGATGTCTTGAATTTTGGAAAGAAAGCTCCCCTGAGTCTTTAGTTAATGTGTAAAATTTCTCTTGTTTTATGTATTGATTGGGAGACTGATCAACTTTTAATGTTGAATAAGAGCCGCTTTTTCTATTTCATATTCAATGGGGTATGGTTTGGTTAGTATTTCCATAGCTGGTATTGGTGTGGTTTTGATAGCACCTGTAATTAGTCTCAGACTTTGGTTTCGAAAGATTTGAATTTTTTTTGTATTTGCTGTTACAAGAACTTCGCTGCAGTAAGTACATAATGGCTTTATATATACATTGTATTTGGTGTTAAGAGTTGCTCTGGAACATCCCCACTTCATTCCTGTTAGACGTTTTAACAGTGAAAGGCGCCTCTCTGCTCTTTGTATTACATTTTCTATTTGTTTGGTCCATGTAAGTTTGGTATCAAATGTAACTCCTAAATACTTTGCTTCGTTTGTTTCTGGTAATTGTTGACCCTCAAAATTTAGTTTTATTTTTAGTGGTTTTTTTCTTAGTGAAAAGATTTGGTAGTTTGATTTTATTGTATTAACAGTCATTAAATTTTCTTTGGTCCACTTTTGTAGGTTGTTTAAGGATTGTTGCATGGTTTTTTCTAGTTCTATACTTTTGTTTTTTGGTTTTGAAGTCCACATTACTAAGTCATCATCAAATAGTGCACACTTCACACCTGATTCTTGTGTTTGTTGTAGTAGATCATTAATAAATATATTAAAAAGTGTACTGCTAAGCACCGCACCTTGTGGTAAGCCACGGTGTACTTGTTTGTATTTAGATATATTTCTTCTATATCTGGTAGCAATAAAGCGCTGTGTTAAGAAATGACATAGCCATGAAGACATTGCACCTTGTATCCCTATTTTGTTTTACTTTCTTTAGCAGTTTTGTTCTGCATGTAGAATCATATGCACTTTGGAAATCAATAAAAACTGATACATTATCTTCTTTTCTATTGAAGGAGTCTTTGATTTCTTGACTGAGAAGTAAAACTTGTTCATTTGTAGAGTGGAACTCTCTGAATCCAGCTTGACATGGGGAAATTAAATTTTGTGATTCTAAAAACCAATTTAACCTATTTGACACCATTCTTTCCATCACTTTTGCTATTATGCTAGTAAGAGCTATTGGTCTATAATTTTTTATTTCTGATGCTGTTTTATCTTCCTTCAAGAGTGGGACAGTTATTGCTTTTCACCAGGATAGGTTGTAGAGTTTTAGTAGTTGTTGTTTTGCTGTTTTTCCAAGGTTTTTTATGAACTCTGGATGTATGTGATCTGGTCCAGGAGACTTTTTGTTTATTAGATTATTAATTGCAATGTTCAGTCCTTGCATATTAAAATTTTGAAAAAAGATATTGTATTGAGTGTTAGGATTTCAAATCTGTCTTTAATTGTTTACGTTCCTTTTTATTATTTCTTGTTACTTTATGTGAATTAGAATAATATTTATTGAATGTTTGGGCTATGGCTGCATCATTTGTTAATATTTTATTGTTGTGTATGATAGGTGTGCTGTTGCTTTCTTTCCTGTCCTTGATATTTTTTATGAACTTATGGGCTTTGTTGCCATCTGTCCTATAATCTATTTTTTCCAAGAAATTATTAAAGTGATTCTTTTTAGCTGTATTAATTTCTTTCTTTAGTAAGGCACATTTTTTTCACCAAATTTGTGTATCTGATATGTCATTTGTTTGTTCAGCTGTATTTCTAGCTATATCCCTTTGCTTTTTCAGTTTTTCTAACTGGGGGTTCCAAAAGGGTTTGAAACTTTTTATTCTTCCACGAGGAATATGTTTATTTGCAGTTTCTAGGATGATTTTACAGACATTTTTGTTCATATGATCTGGTTGGTTATGCAGCTGTGAGTTTGTTTGTTCTTTAAATTTATGTTCCAGTTCAGTTTTATATTTGATCCAATCTGCTTTTTTGAACTTCCAATACAGATTTGTGTGATTTTGACTCTTATTTGTATTACCTAGTTTTATATCAGCAATTACTGCTCTGTGACCAGAACTTGGGTCTTCTATAACTTGTTTTTTTAATTTTTGGAACAATATCTGTTGTAGCTAACAAGAGGTCTGGGTTACTGCCTGCTCCAGAGTAATGTATGAAGGTTTTGGGATCTTCTTTATCATAAATCAGTTCAAAGGTTGTGGTATTCAAAAATTCTTCCACTATCTGCCCTGTAGAATCCACTTTTTCATAACCCCATCTTTTGGAATGGGCATTGAAATCCCCAATTATGATTGTTTTATTTAATTGTTCAATAAGTGAGAAATCTGGTTCATTCCTGGGAGGATTGTAAATACTGTTCAAATGCTTTAGTGACAGAATATCTTAAATGCTGATGTGACATTTCCGATATAATCACACTAGTGTCATCTGAACAGAGCACAGCTCTGGACTCTCTACTAGCATTAAATGGAAAATAATTCACGAATATTAAAAATTGAAAAGGGCTGAACGTAGTACCTTGGGGTCACCTTTAGTAGCAACACCTGGTTCAGAATCATAACCATTTATGCTGGTTTTCTGCATTCACTTTGATATGTAATATCTGAACCAATTTATAGAGATCTCATTGAAGCCTTAATATTTTAACTCCTCTGCGAGAGGTTGTGATCTATGCTGTAAAATACTTTTGCTAGATCCCAATATATTCCTAATGGTAGTTCTGCTTACACAAGGCTGCTAGTGCCTCAGAAATAAGCATATATGCTCCATTTTCGGTTGACATTCTATTTGTAAACCTAAACTGGGATAATGGAGGAATGTTGTTTAATCCATCTATGGTATAACCCTAGCTCCATTACTTTAGGAAACAGCTGTTAGGAATAAGATGGACGTATAATTGGATGTCAGGGTGTTGTCTGCTTTCTTGTATAAAGCCTTGACAATTGTTTTTAATTTTTTTCTGGCAATGTTGCTGATAAATGGGAATACTTATGTGACTAAGAGGCTTATCCAACTGCAGTAGGCAATATTTTAACCATTTGGTACCTATCTCATCCTAACAATAGGTAGTTTTGCTTTTTATGGTAAGGCTAGAGTGAAATTTGGATCATAATGCCTATAATTTTATAAGTTTATTTTTCAACATTTTTATAGCTTAGGGTGTGTAGAAATAGATGGCATGCTATTTTTATCATTTGTACACCTTTAGGTTATGTGACAATTTAAAGAGTCACATGCAGGTGGTCATTGATGTTTAAATGCCCTGTAAGAGTACACTGAAGATTCTAATTTCTGTAATAATTAAGTTATCACAATGAAAATTAAACCACATAATGAAAACATTAGTCTAAACTAGTATCTAAATTTTCATACTTTTATACTAAATACTTCATTGGTTATTAGTTATTTTGTGTGAGAATATTGTAAAAATTACTCACTATAACATGTTCTATGTGACAAAATGTGTACATTTTTAAGTTTGAATTTCTATTTCTGACTAGTCCACTGTACTATAAAAAAAAAAAACATTCTTATTTTTTGAGAGTATTCTTTTAGCATAATATAATTTTCAAAACCAGAATTTATAGGAAAAGAGGAATGTGAAGTTGCTTATACACATATTATGGACCTCACCTGCAATTTTCACTGAAATAAATGAAATACTGTGATATTTGTATACTAGTATACAACTTGTACAGTATACTTGTATACTGTACTATAAAGGAGAACACCCATTGTAGCAAGACAACACACATACGAAGACTCCCTTCAAAAGAGGTTATCCAGGAAATGGTGCTATAGTACATTTGTGTAGCTTCTGATGAGCTGCTATAAAGATGTACTCCAGGAGAAACACAGAATGCAACTGAAATAATGAATTGCAGATAAAGAGCACTGAGCAGAGAGGTAGTTGTCGACTTCAATGGAGTACCAGTTCTGATAAGTGTGATAAAAGGATATCCTGCAGGAAGCTGAAAAATGATAAACTTGCTGCACAGCATAAGAACTTAACAGACAGTGTCCCATGTATGCAGAAGGAGAATTTTAGCTCCCTGCACAGGTTAAAAATATAAGAAGAAAACCAATTGCATTAAAACTCATTTTCTGAGACAAACTTTTTTATCACATTTTTCAGCACACAAAATGTTCCATGCATTCCAGTTTTTCATTTAACTTAGTGAAACTTAAAAGTTAAATCCACAACATGTAATTAAGGAACTTCACATTCGCTTGTTCCTTTAAGTGCTCATGTTTGGTAAATGATATATAATAAAATGTGAAATGGTTGTTATTATCAAACCCTTTTCAGATAACATGAAAAAAAAATATAAAACAAATATTAAATTAATGTTCTCAAAAAATAAGAATGTGTGTCTTTTTATAATAATGTGTATTATCCAAAAATAGAATGTCTCTTTTAAAAATTCAAGCCTTTGTTGTGTAGAATATTTTATATAGCATGTAATTTTTAGAATATTTTCACACAAAATATTTCATAACTAGCAAAGTATGTGATATACTAGCATGAAAATCTGTATGTTAGTTTAGAATAATCTCATTATGTGGTTAAATTTTTACAGTGGTAGGATGATTATTAAAGAAGTTTGAATTTTCAGTGTAGCCTTGCCTTAACAAGGTAGTAATGTTTCCTATCTCTCTGGGAATTGTGGAGTCCATTTCAAAGTCACAATTCAGTTAGCAATGCCTATTTTTAGAATTGTAAATGCTTTACAGTTTTGATCAGATCTGTTTCTCTTGCTTTTTGCTACATTATGAAAATGTGTTAAAGATAATAGCTTTAGCACAGCGATTCCTCAGTTCTTTGTTAGATAATAACTATACTTGGTGATGAGTTCCATAAGTAATGATGTTTTAGTGGTTCAGCATTAATTCCTTGACATGTACATTTTGCAAATTACAATTTGTGTTTTATCTCTGACTATGCGCCAAGTTACTGCTGCTTCACTTTTTTAATAAAAAAGATAAGTGATCGTAGTGCTTGACAGCCAAGGTCAAGATGTCTTGTTGCTTTGCCAAGTAGTAATCACTAATTTCTGTGTTTATTATTAACTGATGAATTTCAGTATTTTATCCATTTGATATTTGAGTAGCAATATTTACTACAGCTTTCTTAAAATAATTTATGAGCAGTTGTATCATATTTTGTTTATTTACATTTTGTGTTACAAAGTTCGTATTTATTAGCTATAATAGTTATATTTACTTGTTTCCTTCATTAGAAATTTAATATTATTTCTAATGTGTTAATATCTTGATTTACCTTGCTACTTAGGTTTCTATATATGCATTTTATTACAACTTTTCGTTTAACTGGTTCGGTCATGAACACTTTCAAAAGTTCATTATTTACTAAAACCTCAAAGGTATTAACATTCTTGTACTCTACGTGGTTCTTTACAAATATGCAAACTCCTGCATTATTTTTTTTCTTTTCTACAATACAAACTACATGGTGAATACCCTTTTAATTTATAATACTGGATTTCACACTCTCTTAGCCAGTGTTCTGTGAATGTAATAATATCCACATCATTTAATTTGCTATTTACAAGTATCTCCAGGTTAATTCTTATTTTCTACACTTTGTACGGTGACTCCAAAAGGTATTGGTGTGATCATAAATTTCAAATTTGAAGGCATACAATAAAGAGTAAACATAATACTGAGTGCAGACAATTGTACTGTTTGAATGTGAATACACATATGTAATTTATACTATACAAAACGTAAACTTTCTTCAGTTCAAAATAAAGAGTAAACCGAAATGAAAATGTTTTGTTTGCAACTATGACAAATAAGTATAGGCTTCCCTAGCAGCTCTGTTGCTTCTGCAAAAAATTTCTTCCACTCAGTAGGGCCCTTTTCAAATCATTCCTGTTAGATATTTCATGTTTTGTTGTATTTTCATCCACTGTTTGCCACTAATTCTATATTGGATTTACATCCAGAGACTGAGGTGGTGTCTATATCCAACATGGAGTGTTGTACCACAAACACAGCCTGATTTTTGTGGTCATGTGCTTGGAGTCGTCCTGATTGAAAATGCATTTTCCAGGAAGGTTCACTTTTGCCACACTTTGAGGAATATGAGACATTAAAATGTTAATATAGATTCTGTAATCCATTGTACCATCAATAAAATACAAATCTCTTAAACGTTTACCACTCATACAACCCCATAACATCAGAGAATTGCCCCCATGTTTTACACTAGCTGTGAGATTCCTTTCATCTAGCTCAGTATTCTTCTGCCACACTGTCACTTGCACTTTTGATTTCAAAATACAAAATGGACTTTCATTGTTATTTCAGTGTTATTCCAAACTGCAAGGTGTCATTTCTATGTTCCTTAGCGTAGGTCAGCCACTTCCTGCTGTTCACCTTATTGATGTAAGGTTTTCTAGGAGTACTTCCCCCATTGTAACCACTGTTGTAAAGGATATTTGTGATAGTGTGTCATGACACTTGTATTCCCATTTCTGTTGCAACTTCTACTGCTATCCTTGGAGCACTAAGTTTTGAGTTTCTCATTACTTTTCTATTGCTCTTTTGTCTCCCTGAGATAGTTTTGAAGGGCAGCTGCATCTTGCTATGTTCTTCAATTTTTGTTTTCTTAAACCTATATACAATGTTTTTAATAGTAGTAATAGGTCTTAAAGTGGTTTCACTGATCTCTTTGAATGACTTTCCATTTTTAAATAAATGTGCTATTATTCTTCTTTCCTCTTCGGTTGTTTCCTTAGATTTCTTGGACATACCTGCTGCAAGATACAGTGCTGCCTGCTGCATACTACCAAGCATGCTGTTCCATATCCTCGTGCACCTGGGGCACAGTGCACACTGTCATGCAATACATGTTTACAAACAAGACCAATACTTTAATTGGGGGCACAAAAGTAATTGAATTAGCTTTGTATTCACCCCATTAAAACACCATGGCATATTTGACTTGGCATGTGTTCAAGTACTATTGTGAATGAATATTTATAACACTAATGCAAAGAATATTTACGTTCTATTGAATACACACTTTATTCTTTATGATTTGTGCTTTCAGCCTAATACTCTTTGGAGTCACAGTATATTCTGATGAACTATTACCAATTCATTCTTACTACTATATGGAGTTTTTCCATTTTTACTGCCATTGCCTAAAATTGCAAAATGCTGATCATTTATAGCTTCAACAGGTATTGCGTTTAGTTTTCCTAGTTTTGATAGGGTAATACAATAATTTCTTGCATTTAACTATCCTTTTGTTTATTTCCCCCTTAATTTCTTTATTCCCACATTTGCTTAAGTGCAGGCCATGCTTGGTATTATACCTACTCTCTGTTTAACCTATTGGCATCAATTGCACTAACATTGTTAACATAATTAAAACTTTTAGTTCTTCGTTGCATCTTGTAACTGCACTGTTTACACAAGATGTTATCAAGTCATGCCAATGAAGTATGTTGACAATAATTACGTTTGTATGAGTTAATCTGGACAGTACGTTTTTGGAAGTAGAACTAACTTTTTCACTTTCATCTTTGGAGACATCGTTTCTGCCACAGAATATCACTATAAAGTCACTTTCTTGAACAGTATCTTTTACTAATTCTCTTGCACCAGATTTGATGTTCCCATGCACTTCGATGTTGTCTAAAGTTACATTTAAGTTCCCTGTGATATCACGTCCATGGCTTTCGGCTTAAATTCGTAGTTTCCCCTTCTTTGTTGTATTAGATAGCTTTTTATTTTCCACTTTTGAGCTTTGTGAATATCCGGCAACTATATTCTCATATAGGACAGAAACAGCATTTACTTTCAATAGGCCCAGTTCATTGATTCTTCACCTTGTAGCTAGTCATATAGTCACATTGTAAAACGAGTGCAGTATTTTGTTTACTGTACATGACATCTGAAGTATCATTGCTCTGATAGAATAACCAAAGCCTTGTATGTGTACAGTCAGCCACTTTACTGTATCTTGTGGGCATTAACTGATACAGTAACGTATTTGCTTCTTCATCACCATGCAGATGCTGGGCTGGACACTTGCTATGTGAAGAAAACAATGCATACTCCTAGGCTGGCCCTCATGTGTGGCTCTTTTTATCTTGCCCCTGTACTTTGTATTATAATTACGATCTATCAGTAATACTATAAAATATCACACTATCATAGCTTATTTACAAATACAAATGTTACTTTGTGAGTAGTTATGAATATTTTGGTGTAACTTACTTAACATCTTAAGGAGAAATATTGAATTTGAAACAGAAAAGTCAAGTGGATATCAACCTCTTTTGTTCATATTAAGCATGGAATTGAATAATAAATCACTCTTCTCTCTGTTTCCAGCATTTTGAGACTAGATTTCTTTAACACTTGATATTTTCACATCTGGCCAGTCATCATTTTGTACACACCTTGCCCTAATGACCTAGTTGTCGACGGGCCCTTAAACATGACACATTCTAAAAAATTAGTGATAAAGATTTACTCTAACAGAAATCGCTCAGAAGTATGATTCAGAAATGAAGTTCCAAGGTTTGTGTTTAATTTCAGGATCTTTGAAGAAAATCATGCACCTCTTGCCTACATGAACATCTACTTACTTCTACTATCTCAACTACTTTTGGCAGGTTTGATTCCAATATTCTATGTTATGTTTTCACGGCTAATGCAGTTCATATTTGCATGACTGTCTGGCTGTCCACGTGTTCAAGATCAATATGTTCAATTCTCCAAGATGCTTACTATGCAATGACCCACAGATAGTAATGAACAGAGACCACCTACTCCAATGTATCGCATTCCCAAAACTAATGATAGTGTTTCAATTTAACTATATAAATATTATTCAAAAGCCTGTACAAAAATGGAGAAAATCCAGTTTGAAGAGCATTAGCAACAACATATTTATATTTGGTAATGAGAAACCTTCAGTCCAAAGGATTGCCTGCTATCATGTTGAGACAGAATGTTAAAAATACATTTTCGTGTCAAATGTAATCAACATAGATGTTGCTTTCAAGGCTACTTTTGGTTATAAATCTGAGTACATGTAAGAAACACTGCTTGTATGGCCACATACATCATCTGTTATTACCATTAATATATTTAATTTCTATTTATGTAATGGTATGTCGATTGTTAAAGTTAATTCAGTTTTAATGAACAACATAGTTGCATTGCATAACAATTTACAACTATAGTTGTCAGTTATTGCTGGTCATGTATCCATTGTTAGTAACCAGATTGTGTTTTCAGATTTACTGCTCTAATTATTGCACATTGGTAATAACAGGAAATCTTCCAACATTTCAGATTATGTACACAAGGAGCTTCCACTACTGTCAGTGGTAAGTCACCACTGATTGCTGATGAACTTTCAGGAACAGGAACAAGCTTCTATCCTGGGAAGGATAATCCTGAATATGAATGTCAGAAAAGTGATGACACAGGAATTCCAACTGCAGAAGAACATGTTCTCTCAGAACAATCTGATAAATGTAGTGAGAAAAAGGATGTGTACGTAAGACCTTTAAATTTGAATCAAAAGACTTCGATTCATAAGCGCAAAAGACCACCCAAATATGAAACAAGTGATCAGAGCTTTACTTGGCTGCAAGATTTGAAAACACGTTCTTTTATTCATGATGGTGAGAAGGTACACCAATGTAAAACTTGTGGTAAGAGCTTTACACATTTGGGAAATTTGAAAGTACATTCTTTGATTCATGATGGTATGAAGCCATACCAATGTAAAACTTGCAATAAGAGCTTTACCCAGTTGGGAAGTTTGAAGACACATTATTTGATTCATGAAGGTAAGAAGCCGCACCAATGTAAAATTTGCGATAAGAGCTTTACTCATTTGGGAAATTTGAAAGTACATTCTTTGATTCATGAAGGTAAGAAGCCATACCAATGTAAAACTTGCGATAAGAGTTTTACTCATCTGTCAAATTTGAAAAAACATTCTTTGATTCATAAAGGTAAGAAGCCATACCAATGTAAAACTTGCGATAAGAGCTTCACTCAGTTGGGAAGTTTAAAAAGACATTCTTTGATTCATGAAGGTAAGAAGCTATACCAATGTAAAACTTGCAATAAGAGCTTTACCCGGTTGGAAAGTTTGAAAACACATTATTTGATTCATGAAGGTAAGAAGCCGCACCAATGTAAAACTTGCGATAAGAGCTTTACTCATTTGGGAAATTTGAAAGTACAGTCTTTGATTCATGAAGGTAAGAAGCCACACCAATGTAAAACTTGTGACAAGAGCTTTACTTCATTGTCATACTTGAAAACACATTATTTGATTCATGAAGGTAAGAAGCCACACCAATGTAAATCTTGTGATAAGAGCTTTACTGATTTGGGAAATTTCAAAGTACATTCATTGATTCACGAAGGTAAGAAGCCATACCAATGTAAAACTTGTGATAAGAGTTTTACTCATCTGTCAAATTTGAAAAGACATTCTTTGATTCATGAAGGTAAGGAGCCATACCAATGTAAAACTTGCAATAAGAGCCTTACTCAGTTGGGAAATTTGAAAGTACATACTTTTATTGATGAAGGTAAGAAGCCACACCAATGTAAGGCTTGCAATAAGAGTTTTAGTGCCTTGTCACAGTTGAAAAGGCATTATTTAATTCTTGGGTGTAAGAAGTAGTGTTGGATGAAACACATTAGTTCACTGGAACTAGTTCCTGTCTGGAGTCTGAGATGTGTCGAGGAAGCATTTTCAGTTCCACCCTGACAAGGTGCTCCTTGCCTCTTTTTGTTAGTATTATCTATGTGTGGTGTGGGAGTAACATGCTTGCCTCTCATTCAAGAGGTCCTGTGTTTGAATCTCGATTAATGTACATTACATGGGTAAGGTTTCTAAAAAGAGAATGTTGGGTAAATGTAAGCTCTATGGATCCTGGGCTCATCTAAGAATAATTTCACCCATCTCATTCCTTCATATGCGGTTAAATGTCATACATATTTATTAAACTTTTTCTTCGTTAGAGGGGATTTATGTACAAATTCATCAGAAGTAGAAATTTCTCTGAAGGTATTCAAAGATAAAAGTGCTCTTGACCTTATGACCTGAAAATAATTGGTACTTGTTTGCTCCATGTCAGCATTTTGTATAATTAATTTTATAACTCAGTTTTACTTAATACTTCACTTTCTTCCAGAAACAATCACCCTTTGTAATGTCACTGCCAGAATGGCATCAGCTGGGGTAAATTTTGTAATTTCCTGGGTAATTCTACTATCCCTGAAGATGGAAAAAAAAACCTAGTTAAGTGCTCTAGGTATAAAAAATATAGTGAAATGTGGTCTCACTGATTTGAGAAATTAGAAATCTAAGTGCAAACTTACTTTTGTACCCATTATATATGGAGCAGTAAACAACTTCAATTGTAATTGACATATTTTCAGGAAGTGCCAAAAAGAATAAATACTTTGTCTGATATACTCAGTTTTCACTTTCATTTATATGTCGGGTTGAATTTTCACTCTAACTCACATATTTGGCTGGTAGTTAACTTACTTCACTGTCACTTTGGTTATGAGAACTAGTTCTACTATTACTTTACTTTGTTCCACGATATTAACCTGTTTTTTAATGGATGGACCACTTCCGACCTGCTCTGATGCCGATCACCTGGTCATTCTCCAACATGCATCAATCCCTCTGACCACTTCCAGATGGTTTCCTCTCTGGGGAGTCAAACCAGGGTGTGAAATCATTAAAAGTTGGTAGAGGAAAAGCATTTTAGTATTGTATGTTTCAATGTTTGTCTCGTTATATAAACCACCCCCCTGAGACCTATTAGTGGGGGAAATTCTCGATGCAAAATCACTGGTGCAGTGAAAATTTACCCATCTCTGCTGGGATTTCGCTCATTGAGTCAAACCCAAGATATCTTCAATCTCATGCTGTAACAGAACCTACTGCACTTCACCATTATCACAAATTAACTTCCAGAATGATAGTTTTTGTAGCATTCCTTAATTCAGTATACCATTCACTTATGTACTGACTGACTTACTTTGACAGACTGCAACATGCAAGATGCATTGCAAAATTAAATAATGGGTTATCTTATTATCTATATTAGAACTACTTAAAATCTGGCCTAACTGGTGAATTCCACTCCATTCCTTAGGTTGGCACTCACAGTATCCTACACATATCACTTTCTGTTGTCCTCAAGCCGTAATTCGGCTATAAAAGAAACTGTAAACAGAAAGGTCTGATTTAAAGCTATATCTTCCTTATGTGACCTTCAAACAAGAATCATTATAATCCCAGAACACCAAACTGCTAGTAAAGGAGCGCTAGTCCAGAATAGCGGAAGGATTCATTTACACTCCCAAAGGAGGACACATTTTGTTTTAAATGACTGACTCCTTTGATCTGTCACTAATTTTGAATGTCTGAATTGACAGCAATTTTTTTTCTGTAATGAATCAATCAAGTACCATTTATTTGGTTTAATAATGCACACTTTTTGTCTTACAAGGAAACCTTACAGGATTGATATAACCTTATTACAGAAAGAATCTAAATATCAATGTAATACATGTGTTTTCCATGAAATAAAACTTGTAATAACATAAAACATTTCCATAATAAGTGTTTTTTTAACAGGTGTAGTGACTTGTGTTCCATTTCACAAGTTGTATGTAATGTTACATTCATTAAATTAGCTTATATATACATTCCTTCTACACATTTTTTATCCTGGCATCTGATTCCTGTATTACCTGCTTTGAAATTCATCAGTGGTACAATTAGCAAGGAATGTAAAACAGCTTTTTCTGTTTATTGTTAATTATCCACATGTTATGAGAGCTTTTTAAGAACTTCTCTCTCTGTTCTTAGTTTTACACTCCCACTTCCATATTGAAATATAACATGGAAGTATCAGCTGATCAATATTCATTAAAGCTTGCAATTCTTGCTTTTTCTACCCATTTTTTGCTTGTTTGTTTTTGTTTTTCGTTTTCCATTGCAATAGCTTGTTACCAGAAACCAATATTTAATACTGATCTCCCATTTGTTGTAATTAAGCTCACCTTAAGTTTTATTTATGCCTAAGCAAAGATATATTGTGAATAAATTAATGTGGATATAAGAATGAGACATGGTTTGTCAATGGTAGAGAAAGTTATGTAAATACAACTGGACTTCTCTAAATGCTCACGAGAATACTTTTTAGTCTAGTGGTTTCAAAATGCACCAAGGCAATATTTTTTAAATAAAACTTTAGTTTAGTTTAGTAATAACTGTTTAAGAGAGGGAGCTGTACAGCACAATTAGGTATGAACAGGGCCCTCGCAAACTGTTTGTAAATTAATATAGAGGTCACGTTCATGAGGTCGCGAGTTCGAATCTCGTTTAGGGTAAGTTAACCTGGGTAAGGTTTTTTCCGAGGTTTTCCCTACCCTGAAAAGACGAATGTTGAGTAACTTAAAGCTCCATGGACCTCGGGCTCATTTGAGGATCATTTCACCCATTTCATTTCATTCATTCGTCCGATATGACACAATGTTAGAGGACGTTAATTTAAAAAAATATAGAGGTCACAATATCCATTTAGACATTATCAGTATAACATGAATCTATGAATGTTAAAGAGTGGACACATGAGAAAATGATATAGGTACTTTCCTGTTATTGTGTGTCCTGTTCTGGATCTTGAAGCGAAACCTGAACACTCCTTGGAATGCTGTGTGTATATAAATATCATAATTTATATAACATATATTTACATAATTTGATTCTTTCTTTCAGGAGTTGTTGCAAGTTTCGTTCCGTTTACTGATGTTAACCATGTGTTCTTTTGTGATTGAGTTGTTAACCAATCTCATTGCCATTGGTATAGTTCTCTGTTTTGAAAGTGCTATATTGTAATGTTGCAGCAGTATTGACAATTTCATATGCTATCTCAATGTCTGATATTTCACAGTGTCCAGGAATCCGTTGTAGTTGTATTTCTTTTCCCTTTTGTATTAAGTCTAACAATGTCTTTTTGTACTGGTGATGTTCGGTAAGAGTATGTTGGCTTATATTTACTTATACTACATATTGCAGCTAGAGAGTTAGTGAAAATGCAAACTTGGTTGCTGTCTCCTTGTGAGATATATTGGAGAGTTCCATCATAGCTAGTAATTTTTTGTTGAGGCTAGAGTAGGATGTGCATGGTAATTAGTATTCATCTTTGCTATCTGGCACAGTATGCTCCTGGCATATCATTTCCAAGGTTAAGGGATCCGTCAGTATGATTGTAAAGATATTCCTCATAATTGTTGGCAATTTGTTCCCAAGCACTTAATTGCAGTATGTATTCTGGTTTCTTAGTGTACGCACATGGTAACTTAATATTAGATTTTGGAGTGGACCATTTCCATGGAGGTATTTCATTCAGCTGTTATTACTTAGGGTTTCAGGGGAGGAGGTTGTGAATGATTTTAGTCTAGACTGTGTTATGTTGTTCTTTCCATATTTGGTTGGAAATTTATGTCAGGCAGCTACATGTAGTCTTGTGTATTGAATCCAAATTCGTTTTTGTATATAAAGATGAATAGGCATTAGATTAAGTTCTATTTCTATGGCACTTATTGGAGTAGCTTTTGATACTCCCAGGCACAACCGCAAGGCTACATCCTGAATGACTTGAATCTTTTGTAAGTGCATACTTGCTGCACTGTCCCATATTTCACAGTCATATGTTACCGTTGCCTAATGTAGGCAATTTAAGACAATCTTAATGTAATGTCAGCCTCTCATATTTTACTAGCTAAAATGTTTAATAGTTTAATCGTTTGTTACATTGTGTAACAATGGTTTGGATGTGCTGTATATTACGTTTCTTTATAAGTTTAATGTGTTGTGAAAACAGATTTGTGCAGTGTTATATCAAACAGCTTTTAAGTCCATCGTCACTGATATTGTCACTTCCATTTTGTCAACCCGAAATGTACTTCCTGAATAACATGTAATAAAGCATCAACTGGGCCACTTGAAGGTGTCATGCCATACTGGTAAGGACTAAGAAGATTGTGCTTTTCATGTCTCCATGACAGTCTTCTCTTAACCATTTTTTTAAGCAGTTTGGATAGACAAGATGTTCATGAAATGGGTGTATGTGATTTGCATTGTTTGTTTTGGGGGATTTAAGTATTGGCATTATATTAGGCTGTTTTCCAGAGGTCACATTACTAATACTAGTTCCTCTTAGCACTTTGTGAAGACATGTAAAGGAGACATTTCCCTTTCTACCTGAGGAGGTCCCTAGGATTTTTCTTTACCGTATTGTCTGTATAGTGTGGGGGTAGCACAGCCTGTTACTCGAGAGATCCTGTGTTTGAATCTCAGGGTACCACACCTGATTTTCCCTTTTCGTAAAAAGAGAATGTTGGCTAAGCTCTATACCCTGGACTCATCTAAGCATAATTTCACCCGTCTCATTACTTGATATGATGTAGGTAAGGTCAAACATATTTGTTGATCTTGTTTTTCTTCAGAGAGATCTACATAGACTCCTTATACAAACTAGCAATTCTGCCATCGGTATAAAGCATTGGTTCTGTTGGATGAGTTCAAGGTAGAAACAGTGCTTGTTAACTCCTTTTAAGCAATCTGTATAATTAGCTTTATGAACCATTTCTTAGTTTTTTTTTTTTTTTTTTTTACTTTTAGAAATAATCATCAAATATACTGACATACTCACTGACTCACTCCATATTAACTTGCTATGTAAAATTAATTTATGGTTAACACACATTTCTTTGTTTTAAAATTAGGCCCAAGCACAGCATTTTGTTCCCTCCCTTAGTTTCCACTCACATACCTGCATGTACAGTATCCACTTATTTTCTGCTGTCTTTAATCCATATTTCTGCTGTAATACATGGGTAGACATAAGCTTACTACTGAGGAACATTGTAAATTCCTGTAGTATAAATTTTGTGTGAAACAAGTTTTCATGCTTCATAATACATAATATTTTGTGTTTTTAAAAGGTTTATTGTCTGCATGCTCCATTGCATAAGTTGTATGGAATACATGCATTAAATTAGCTTCCATAAATACATATACATTATCTTAGCATCTGTTTCATGTATTAACGGCCTTGAAATCCATCAAGTGCCATTTGTAATTTATCAAACAAAAGCAGAAAACATTTTTGTCATAAAAATGAGTTTTGTAATAAATGTTTAGGTGAAGAAGCTTTAGACTGTAATTGGTGTACAGAGGGTTACAGCTAGAGTTCACTTATTTATTGTGTTAGACGTTACGAAGTCCTACTATCCATTGTGAAATATGAATATTGTATAACTTAGGTTTTGTTAATCATTTGAAATCAACATGATAATATTAGAAATAAATGGAAATACAAAGTATCACTACTTGCATGAATATGTGAAACACCTTCATCTCGTTTTGTTTGTTCATATTTGAATTACAATTATAGAGAAGTTATAACAATGGACTTCAACTACAATTACAAAAACACCATACAGAAGCTGTTCTTTTGCGGCTTGAATTCACAACTGATAAGGAACATTTCTTTATTTGCAGAGGCAGTGGTGGAAAAATTAACAGATGTGGAATTTTGTGTTTTCATAGTTATGAAATAAAGGTTGCCTTATTTTAATTTTCTTGGGAATTTGGTCTCTATTTTGCTATTCAAAAGGCAGTACCAGCCGCGCATGCATGTTATTCTACACATGGCATGGATTACACTCTTCCCAATATGAAATATAATTTTGTTATATAATTATAATGTGGATACATAGGTTACAGAATTCTGAAATGGTAATATTTACTCCAGAAACAATCTAATGTCATTTATATCACTTCTATTAGCTTTATTTGGACGCTGCAGGATATGATAATCTGTCCTTATGGACTACATGTAGTAAATTCATAAAATGACATTTCCAATTTCTAGTGTCAACAATGTCTGTTGTGCTTTAACTTCAATATGGGTAAGAATGAACTCAGGTCATTGTGGCCCACAGTGAAACCACTAGGAACTCAAATTGGTATATTTAACACTGGATTGGGCTTAGCATTCAGCTAAGTTTGCAATCAATAAGACTTTTTGATATTGCAGTTTGTCTTAAAAATGAATGTTAAAAGGACTAATGCTAACTGGATTACATGAGGAATGTTAAGATCAGGAAAAAGTTCCAATTTTGAAATAAATATTTTATGGAAAATGGTATAAGCCAAGAATTAGTGGCATCTTTTCAGGATTTGCACAGTATATTATAAAACTAGTAGTAAATGCAAAGCATACTTAAATATAACTCATTACATGATGCTGCAAATAAATCTGAAGCTATTTGGCATATAAAAGGTGAAACTGGTAGATGGAATGAATTCCACAATATTGAAGTAACAAGGTGCAATGGTAAACTTGCTTCAAAAACAAATGCTATTTTAATTTAATTCACATTCTTTATTGCTTTTATACTTGACATTACAAGCTTTAATCATAGTCACTTTATAAGAAATCATATACAACACATAAGTTTGCATTATTAAGTCGTACATAAAAACAGGAATCTCCTTAACAATGATAATTCCTCAAGTCTATATGGCGGTCTATTTACAAGATATTGCCTTAACTTTATTTTAAATGTACTATTCTGTGGATCTGTGTTCTCTTGGAGGTTTATTATACAGGGTTGCTCCTATGTTTAAGGAGTCTTCTTCTTTGTGTGATTATCCTCCCGTTATGTGGGACTTACATCCCCTAGGATTTACAAGCCAGTGCCTAGAGTCAGACAACACAGGATCCTATGGACCGGACAGAGTGACGACCTGGAAGCGGGTGTTCAGCCAAGCACCAGGTATGTTAGTGAGAAAGAGATGATATGAAATGCAGGTAAGGTGGATGAATGGAAAGGTGATTATGGAGGAATTGGTTGAATGAGTGGCGGGGGAAATTGGAGAACCCAGAGAAAACCAGCCCAGACGCTGCTTTGTCCACCTTAAATACCAAATGTGGGTTCCTGAGATTGAACCCGGGCTGCATAGGGGGTAGGCAAGCGGTCTAACCCTTCAGCCACCATGCCCCCTTGTTTAAGGGATCTTTATCACTAAAGTTCCTAGTATGAGCACACTATATATAGAAGGCAAATTGATGTGTATATATATATATCAGTTTGCCTTCTCGTATTATATACATGTACATCATAATTTCCAGCAAGACTATTTGAGTTATGTAGTAACTTATTTCTCTGTATACATACAATCATATGACTGTAAGTGTATTATCTTGTATAAACAATTCTTTGCAATAATCTACAGTCATTTGGTATTATTCTCATGCATTTCTTTTGTGAAATCAGTTGAATATTTCTCTCTTTGTTCAATTTGTTTACAATTCAATAGTGTTTAAATGTCTAACACTATAACACGATATCATTTTCCATATTTCTTTAAGTTACTATATTTCCATGGACCCATAGCGTCAAACACTATGGTTACCAAGCTATTGGGTCCTATTTACTCCTTTTCTTTCAAACATCTACATTTTCTTCTTACTCCTTATTTCTAATTTTCCTTAGTCATCTATTTCTAACTACAGCTAAATACTGTCCTGTTTCCAATACATTGTTTCTTGATTTTATGCTCAATTACTTTTAAACTAAAATTTTTTTAAGGTAACAGTTCAATTCTTCTTTTCTACTTTTCCTCTCCAATTCTTAGTTTCCTTACATTCTATCAATAAATCGCACAAGTTATTTGTTTTCATATTACACATTGTACATTTTCCTTGTTCTTTCCTCTCCCCTAATCCTTTTAACCTTATCACCCATGCAAAGCATTCTCTCACTACTTTGTCACAAATATCGACATACTTTTCTCTTTCCCAATTCATTTTCCTCTCTCTCTCTATAAGCACATAAGGAGGTTTTGGAATTTAAACCACCCATCAGATCCTACCTTTCTATATCTTCAATCCGCATTTTAACTCTTTTCCAGAAACCTTTCTCTACTCTGACTGTCCCTTCAAATATCCCCATATCCTATTTCACTCAGAATTTCTTTAACGTTCTTGTACCAAGTGTCTTCTTTAATACATTTTTGCTGCATTTCTAAACACTGCTTCAAAATATTATTAGTTTCCAATTATTTTATTTTGAACCAATATTTCAATACGTTTTCCATAATCTTAGCTTCACTACCATATCTTCCTAACACCATTTGTGCAACCCCATTTGGTGCTGCTCTTGGTAAGCCCAAAATTAGTTTACAAAAACTCCTATGTATGCTGTTTACGTTATCTCATCCTTCCTGTAAACCCCAAATTTCATCTGAATATAACATTTTCACCTTGACTACTGCTCCATAAATTCTCTCCATCCATTTTATTTGTATCCCTGGTATTTTATCTACACATGCTCTAATAGCTTTCCTTGCCTGTTTCCCTTTAGCTACTACTGTTTTCTTTTGGTCGACCCATCTACCATTACCATTTTTCCTTACTCCTAGATAAATCTTTTAACCACCTCGATTTCATTCCCTTGCCAACTACTTTTCTAAACTAAGCTAAGCCCCGACACTACAGCCCATGATGAGCTGGTCAGCGTCCCGATTCCTCCCGGCCAGTTATGCGGTCTTCACGACCTGGGACCGTTACCTTTCCATCAACTAGCTCCTCAATTGGTCACCCCTGGACCAACGAGGCTGAGTGCACCCCATGCCAGACCTTCCAGAGTGGATAAAATCTCCGTGCCAGTGGCAAGTACGCTACCGGTTCATGAGTTCATGTCATGATGGTTCAATGTCAGAGCGCGAGTGTCATATGGTTCAGATCAGAGGAGAGAGTCGACAACTAGCAGGTAGAGCCTGCACGTTCCTAAAGTAAGCGGCAGTTCTGAGCGCGAGTGTGTCTGAGCGCGGCAACCGGCCTGCCAACAACTGGCCAACATCCGCGGCCAGCGCCGTAGCGTGCCACTACACTTTGCCCGAAGTAAACCCGGGAGGAATCAAAGTGTTGTGCTTAACGCAACTGTGCCGGTGCACTGACAGTGCAGGCAGTATTATTCCCGTGTTACACCCGGGAGGATAGTGGTCAACTTTTCCAGTGTTACACCCGGGAGGATAGTGGTCAACTTTTCCCGTGTTACACCCGGGAGGATTAATCTGTTGAAGTTTAGTGTTTTTTATTTTTTTTTTTTTCTCTGTGACAAGTTCAGTGTTTCAATGTTTTTATTTATTTATGTACAGTGACAGTGACACCTTTTTTAGTGTATATATTAGTGTATTAAGTCCGCGTAGGGCACGCTTAGCGTCCCCCGCGCATATTAGGAATGGCGTCCGCCGCAACACAACCAACCCCTCCGACGGCCAGCAACGAACTGGACGAGAGTCTTAGACTTATTTTATTGAAGAAAAAACATTTGCCTGGTGCCGGTACAGAAGGGCCCGGCTTACAGGCTAAAATTAACATTAATTAAAATTTACAATATTTACATTGGTGTTCATGTTAGCTTTTATATCTTCAGAAACCCATACAGTGAGCAGCTTTAGCCCACCGGGAACAGTTTTTGGGCGTATTCTCAGTCTTTTGTTTGTCCGTGTTTCATAGTTTTCTGTTTTTTAAATTTATATACACGGATACATACACACACTCACTCCTGGGCATACCACACATATGTCCCATCACACACACACACACACACACACACACACACACACACACACACACACACACACACACACGCTCGTATATACATATTTACACACACTGCACTATATACACTTCACTATGTACAGTTTTCCGCAGTTTCCCTGTGCGGACCAGGTTGCAGCTCCTGTGGCCTTTCCGAGGCGCAGACCTCTTCCGGAGTGTGTGGCCTAGGGCCTGGGTTGCATGGGTGCGCATCAGTCGGCGAGCCATGCATTGTCTAGAACATTTTAATTCTAACATGCTTACGATGCTTTGGCTCGCCCTTGCCACTATTGGCAATCACGTCATTTTGGTGTGATGCGCGCCCACGCAACAATGGCTCTTTATGTTATGGCCTCGGGAATGGAAGGGATCTGGGTTTCCTGGTGAAGGGTTCGGTTAGTGGTGAGGATGGGAGCAGAGAGGATTCTCCGGAGGGAGAGGTTTTGGAGGGTTTGGATAGTCTTCAGGGCGGTTTTTGAGGTGTTTGCCCAGGCCACGCACGCGTATAGAACCACCGAAAGGATGAAAGCTTTATACAGGACGAGTTTGGACTTAAATTGCAGCTGTTTGCTGCGAAAGATGGATGCGCATAACTTTAGCCGCTGTCTGCCTTTGTTGGCGCTATTTTTTATGTGGGTGGACCAGCAAATTGTGCGGTCCAAGGTAACCCCTAGGTATTTAACTTGCCGACGGCAATGCAATACCTGACCACCGACCGTTAGGTCCATTGCCAAAGTGTGATGCCGCTTAGAGAAATGAATCAGCTGGCATTTGTTGGGATTAATTTTGATTTTCTAGTCATGTTGCCATGAAAGGAAGTTGTTAACATAACGTTGCATTTCTGCAAGGCCGAAACGAGGATTTCTGTGGTGGTTGTATATTGCAGTGTCGTCGGCGTACATGGCGACCTTACATCTGGCGTCCACTGGGAAATCGTTGGTGAATAATATGTACAAAAAGGGTGACATGATTGCCCCTTGTGGGACGCCAGCCCGCATCACTCTCTCCCGTGAGGAGGAGCGGCCCACTTGGACGTAAAACTTCCGTTTTTCTAAAAAATTGTGCAGCAAGTATAGATAATTTTGAAGAGCCGGGAAATTGTGGTGCAGTTTGTAAATAAGGTCATGGTGCCAGCACCGGTTGAATGCGGCTTCTACGTCCAGAAATAGCGCCAACGTTGAAGCCCCATTGTTAAATTGCTCTGTTACGTCATCAGTTAGTCTGAGAAGCTGTAAATCAGTAGAATGTCCTTTTCGAAAACCAACCTGTGAATTTGAGAGTTCATGAGATTCCGAAACTTGTTTTTGAAGTCGAAAAAGTATAAGCTTTTCAAGCAATTTACCAATAGTAGACAAAAGACCAATGGGGCGGTAGTTTTGCGGTTGCCTGGTGCTTTTCCCTTACTTTGGGAGCATAATTACCTTGGCTCGTTTCCAGGCCGAAGGGAAATTGCCTTGCTGCAGACAGGCGTTAAATATTTTAGTCAGTTGCACCAGGGCTTTTCTCGGGAGATGCTTAAATTCCTCATTAGTCACTTTGTCTGGGCCGGCAGCTTTCCCATTAGGTAATTTCCTAATGAGCTTGTAAACTTCCTGCGGTGTTATGATGGGTAGTTGTTGCTCTTGCTTCTGCGCCACCCAGGTTTGTACCCATGTCTGTACCTCCCGTTCTATATCGCGGTTGGTAACTGGGTTTTCGCTGAATCTATCTTCAAGACAGTCAGCGAAGAACTCGGCTTTCTCCTCTTCGGAGAAGTGCAGGCCGCCATGAGTGTGCAGCACCTCAGTTGCGGAGTTGACGTTCGTGGAGACTTTAAATGTCTTTAATAATTTCTACAAGGAAGAGTCCGAATGGGTGGTACTCAGCATTTTGCTTTCCCACTGTTCAGTTTTGTTGAGTTTAATTTGATGCCGAATGATGTTGCCTAGCCATTTTGCTAGCACTTTATATTCGCGTCGCCTCCGCGCAATGAGTTCCTCTACCTCGGGGTACGTGCAAAAACCGGGTGGTCTTGTGGTGTAGGTGGTAGCGCTTCTCTTGGCCATGTGTAGCGAGGCAGTGAAGTTTTCAATGGCGACATCTATTTCTGCCTCGCTATAGTATGACAGTCTGGGTTGCGCCATCCTGTGCATTTCCGTGGTGAACTTATTCCAGTCAGTCTCAGCCCTCCTTCGAAGCCCACCCTGTATATCGAAATGCACGGGAAGGTGGTCAGAGTCCAGGCTGTGATACACTGTAAAGTTAATTAAAGGTGTCGCATTTTTTATTAGTACGAAGTCCAAAACTTCGGGGTCAAAGTGCCCCGATCTGTGCCAAAATGTAGGATCTGGGGGAAGGTGTAGCTCTAAGTCGTCATTATCTCTTGTAAGTTTAACCAGGAGATTTCCAGCCGCGTTTTCCCGGCGTGAAAGCCACCACGGGTGCCGAGTGTTGAAATCTCCTGCAATTATAACGTGCTCCTCTAAAGCGAGGATTTGTTCGAGGTCACGTGTGAAACCAAAGGAGTTGGGGGGCCGATAAAGCGCTACCAGCATCACCGTTTGATTATTTACACGTGTTTTAAGTGCTGTACACTCTAACGCTGCCATTACAGGTAGCGTAACAGAAGCATGAGCAACAGTGTTTCTGAGCAAAATAGCAGTCCCTCCCCCCTGTCTGCCAATTCTGTCGTTCCGAAAGATTTGATACCCCAGCAGCTTAAAAGTGTGCTCTTGATGTAATTTTGTTTCGCAAATGAATGCGACGTCAATTTTGTTACGCCGCAGGTAGTTTTGAAGTTCGTGTTGCTTCCTTTGGATGCCATCTGCATTCCACAGGAGTGCGCGAGTTAAAGTTATGCCTCCCCTTGAAGTAGCCATTTACTCGAAGAGAGTGGTTACCAAGCATATGATGGCTTCCAGCTTCTCCGTGGTGCTGTTGCAGCTTTTTAATCTTGCGATTATGGGCCGCAACTTTGGTAATAGTACTGGGAGGCTGAAAATTTCTTTCAAACCTCCCAGGTCACTGGTGGGTGCCTCTGAGGGCTGGTGTTGTGGAGGGGGACCATTCGGTGGTTGGTCAGGTGCATTTATCCCTCCGGCGGCTCCTGCAAAGGAGGTGCCTTTTTTGACCAGGGCCGGGTTGAGGATGGGGCGTGGCCCTGGTTGAGTACCAGGAGAGTTCCTGGCTGCTGCGGCCAGTTGACGGCGATGACGTTCCATTTTGAATGTCTCGCAGCCCCGTAGCTGGCAGGATGCGCCTCCTCACAGTTCGCACAGTGGGGTACATCGTCCTCCTTGGCCTTCTTAGGGCAGTCAGCTAGGCGGTGGAGGTCACCGCAAAGGACACACCGGGAGGTCATGTGACACATTTTGAAAGTATGGCCTAATTGTTGACAGTTATAACATTGTGTAATATTTTGGAAGGTTTTGGCGCGCTAGCACCACTACTTATAGACTTGGCCACCCCGGCTGGAGCGCCACTAGTCCAGCCCACTCCAGCATCACTGGCCGCCGGGTCGACAATGGAAACAGACCAGGCTACGACAATGGAGGAAGAGCGTAGGGCAAAATCCCTACAGAAGCTACAGAAAGAAGTCGACGACATTAAGTCAGAAATCAACAATACAAATATTCTTACCAACATGGATGCCGACTCTGACAAATTCTACAAGTTTACACAGGACCTCGCGTTCTGCTACAAAGACTACGCAGTGAAGAAAAGAGAGCTGGTAAGGACGAAAGAGGGGTGGAAGACTGCCTCATACAGAAATAAAGCGTACCCGTGACAATGGCCGGGAGTGTGATTCGGACAGCGAACGCCCCGGCCAACACGCAGCGAACAAGAGGCTACCGAGGCAGTCCACACCGCCACATCCCCTCACCCTGAAGAACTCTTTTTCAGCACTACAAACAGCAGAACGCGAGGTCACAGAGGACCTTTCACTGCCAACAATTACACAAGACCCCTATCCACAACTTCCCAAACCTAAACCAAAAAGCATAATCCAGCATAAACCGCCACAAAAACCCGCCCCCCTCCCCCCTCAAACCCAGTCCCCTCCACTTCAGCAGCCACACCAACAGCCCCGACGACCACTGCAACACAAGAGAACCAAAAGCCGCCAAGGATCATAATACCCGATACCAAACAAGCAGTGAAGGTCCTCCAAATACTCCCAACCAGACTACAGAACGGAACATACAAAATTCAAACGACGAGGGACTGCCTGAAGCTCTTCCTCCAGAGGAAGCAGGACGCCATTCCAACCATGCAGCTCCTGACGAACGCCGGTGTAGAAAGCTACAGCTTCACACCGAGAAATGACCAGCCCCTTCGTTATGTGATTAAACGCCTGCCTGCAGATCTGCACGTAGACTACATAAAGGAGGATCTGGAGCAGAAAGGTTACACCGGCGTTCAGGTACGACAAATGGTGTCCTGCGGCAGGCCTCTTCCAAATTATCAGGTAAACCTTGATAGAACTACCGGAAATCAGAAACTTATACAGGAAAGAGAAGTGTCCCATATGATGGTCACCGTGGAGGTCTTAAAAACCTTCCAAAATATCACACAATGCTATAACAGTCAACAACTAAGCCATACTTTCAAAATGTGTCACATGACCCTCCGGTGTGTCCTTTGCGGTGACCTCCACCGCCTAGCTGACTGCCCTAAAAAGGCGAAGGAGGACGCTGTACCCCACTGTGCGAACTGTGGGGAGGCGCATCCTGCCAGCTACAGCGGGTGCGAGACATTTAAAATGGAACGTCATCGCCGTCAACTGGCCGCCGCAGCCAGGAACTCTCCTGGTACTCAACCAGGGCCACGCCCCATCCTCAACCCGGCCCTGGTCAAAAAAGGCATCTCTTTTGCAGCAGCCGCCGGAGGGGTAAATACAACTGAGCAACCACCGAATGGTCCCCCTCCACAACCCCAGCCCTCAGAGGCACCCACCAGTGACCTGGGAGGTTTGAAAGAAATTTTCAGCCTCCCAGTACTATTACCAAAGTTGCGGCCCATAATCGCAAGATTAAAAAGCTGCAACAGTACCATGGAGAAGCTGGAAGCCATCATATGCTTGGTAATCACTCTCTTCGAGTAAATGGCAACTTCAAGGGGAGGCATAACTTTAACTCGCGCACTCCTGTGGAATGCAGATGGCATCCACAGGAAGCAACACGAACTTAAAAACTACCTGCGGCGTAACAAAATTGATGTCGCATTCATTTGCGAAACAAAATTACAGCAAGAGCACACTTTTAAGCTGCAGGGGTATCAAATCTTTCGGAACGACAGATTTGGCAGACAGGGGGGAGGGACTGCTATTTTGCTCAGAAACACTGTTGCTCATTCTTCTGTTACGCTACCTGTAATGGCAGCGTTAGAGTGTACAGCACTTAAAGTACGTGTAAATAATCAAACGGTGATGCTGGTAGCGCTTTATCGGCCCCCCAACTCCTTAGATTTCATACGTGACCTCGAACAAATCCTCGCTTTAGAGGAGCACGTTATAATTGCAGGAGATTTCAACGCTCGGCACCCGTGGTGGTTTTCACGCCGGACAAACGCGGCTGGAAATTTCCTGGTTGAACTTATAACAGATAATGACGACTTAGAGGTACACCTTCCCCCAGATCCTACATTTTGGCACAGATCGGGGCACTTTGACCCCGAAATTTTGGACTTCGTACTAACAAAAAATGCGACACCTTTAATTAACTTTACAGTGTATCACAGCCTGGACTCTGACCACCTTCCCGTGCATTTCGATATACAGGGTGGGCTTTGAAGGAGGGCTGAGACCGACTGGAATAAGTTCACCACGGAAATGCACAGGATGGCGCAACCCAGGCTGTCATACCATAGCGAGGCAGACATAGATGTCGCCATTGGAAACTTCACTGCCTCGCTACACATGGCCAAGAGAAGCGCTACCTCTTACACCACAAGACCACACGGTTTTTGCACGTACCCCGAGGTAGAGCAACTCATTGCGCGGAGACGACGCTTGACAAGGCTGTTGCGGTACACCCGTCAGCCTGAATATAAAGCGCTAGCATAATGGCTACGCAACATCATTCGGCATCAAATTAAAATCAACAAAACTGAACAGTGGGAAAACAAAATGCTGAGTACCACCCATTCGGACTCTTCCTTGTGGAAATTATTAAAGGCATTTAAAGTCTCCACGAACGTCAACTCCGCAACTGAGGCGCTGCACACTCATGGTGAGCTGCATTTCTCCGAAGAGGAGAAAGCCGAGGTCTTCGCTGATTGTCTTGAAGATAGATTCAGCGAAAACCCAGTTACCAACCGCGATATAGAACGGGAGGTACAGACATGGGTACAAACCTGGGTGGCGCAGAAGCAAGAGCAACAGCTACCCCTAATAACACCGCAGGAAGTTTACAAGCTCATTAGGAAATTACATAATGGGAAAGCTGCCGGCCCAGACAAAGTGACTAATGAGGAACTTAAGCATCTCCCGAGAAAAGCCCTGGTGCAACTGACTAAAATATTTAACGCCTGTCTGCAGCAAGGCTATTTCCCCTCGACCTGAAAACCAGCCAAGGTAATTATGCTCCCAAAGCAAGGGAAAAGCACCAGGCAACCGCAAAACTACCACCCCATTAGTCTTCTGTCTACTATTGGTAAATTGCTTGAAATACTTGTACTTTTTCCACTTCAAAAACAAGTTTCGGAATCTCATGAACTCTCAAATTCACAGTTTGGTTTTCGAAAAGGACATTCTACTGATTTACAGCTTCTCAGACTAACTGATGACGTAACAGAGCAATTTAACAATGGGGCTTCAACGTTGGCGCTATTTCTGGACGTAGAAGCCGCATTCGACCGGTGCTGGCACAATGGCCTTCTTTACAAACTGCACCACAATTTCCCGGCTCTTCAAAATTATCTATATTTGCTGCACAATTTTTTAGAAAAACGGAAGTTTTACGTCCAAGTGGGCCGCTCCTCCTCACGGGAGAGAGTGATGCGGGCTGGCGTCCCACAAGGGGCAATCATGTCACCCTTTTTGTACATATTATTCACCAACGATTTCCCAGTGGACGCCAGATGTAAGGTCGCCATGTACGCCGACGACATTGCAATATACAACCAGCATAGAAATCCCCGTTTCGGCCTTGAGAAATGCAACGTTATGTTAACAACTTCCTTTCATGGCAACATGACTGGAAAATCAAAATTAATCCCAACAAATGCCAGCTGATTCATTTCTCTAAGCGGCATCACACTTTGGCAATGGACCTAACGGTCGGTGGTCGGGTATTGCATTGCCGTCGGCAAGTCCACCCACATACAAAATAGCGCCAACAAAGGCAGACAGCGGCTAAAGTTATGCGCATCCATCTTTCGCAGCAAACAGCTGCAATTGAAGTCCAAACTCGTCCTGTATAAAGCTTTCATCCTTTCGGTGGTTCTATACGCGTGTGTGGCCTGGGCAAACGCCTCAAAAACCGCCCTGAAGACTATCCAAACCCTCCAAAACCTCTCCCTTCGGAAAATCCTCTCTGCTCCCATCCTCACCACTAACCGAACCCTTCACCAGGAAACCCAGATCTCTTCCATTCCCGAGGCCATAACAAAAACAGCCATTGTTGCGTGGGCGCGCATCAGGTATCACCAAAATGACGTGATTCCCAATATTGGCAAGGGCGAGCCAAAGCATCGTAAGCATGCTAGAATTAAAATGTTTTAGACATTGCATGGCTCGCCAACTGATGCGCACCCATGCAACCCAGGCCCTAGGCCACACACTCCGAAAGAGGCCTGTACCTAGGAAACGCCCCAGGAGCTGCAACCTGGTCCGCACAGGAAAACTGCGGAAAAGCTGTAAATAAGTGAAGTGTATATAGTTTAGTGTGTGTAAATATGTATATACGAGTGTGTGTGTGTGTGTTTGTGTGTGTGTGTGTGCGTGTGTGTGTGTGAGTGATGGGACATATTTGTGATATGCCCAGGAGTGAGTGAGCGTGTGGATCAGTGTACATAAACAAACAAAAAACGATCAAAATAGGACGACCAAAAACACTGAAAATACACCATAAAACTGTTCTCGGTGAGCTAAAGCTGCTCACCGTGTGGGTTTTTCTTGTGAAAAAGCAAACCAGAGTGCCCATTCAAAACTGTAAATTGTAAATAATGTAAATTTGAGCCTGTAAGCCGGGCCCCTTTGTACCGGCACCAGGCAAATATATTAGTTAATAAAATAAGTTGAAGTACGCTACCAACTGCGCTACGGAGGCGGTCCAACTCCGTTTTTCAGCCTTCGTTAATTTAGTGCCTTTTTTAAAATACCATTACTTTTGTTTTGTTAGTGTTTACTCTGAAACTTCATTTATTACAAAATTCCTGTATAGCTCCCATAAGTTTATATACTCCTATATTTGTTATAGATCCTGCAACCACATGATTAGCAAATAGTAAACCTGGTATTTCTTTATTATTTATTTATGCCAACAAACTTACTGTTGGTGCTTTTAAACACACAAGGTATTTCTTTGTTACCAATTATTGAAAGGTGTCCATTTTCATACTTAATTACTGGGGAGCGAACACGAATCCTCCGCGCCAGAGGCAAGGCTTTATAATGTAATGTATTTGTTATTGCAGGAATGTTTTGTTTCCTGATGACCACGAAGTTGAGCACCCTTAAACCTACAACCCCCGCCCCCATGAATGTTCCCCACCATCTGTGTGGGTTAGATTTTTGTCAATTGAAAAGAGCAATTTTTCAGGAAATGAGAACTTTTGACATGTGTTTACCATGAAATATTTCTTTATTGGCCTTAAAGTTAGTTCAGTAGTTGTAATAATTTTCATATCTTCCTGTAACTTGCGATAAAGTTCCTTTCCCTTGTAATTTAACACCGTGTTTGCTTAGTGTGAATTTAATTACAACACTAAACTAATCACCATTGTATCTTATGTTACGCATGTGTATACCAGAACTTTTGCTTTCTTTTTCAACGTTATTGAGGTCAGTGCCGTAGCTAAGAGCCTTAATAATAAAAGAAGTATATAATGTTAACACTTTTGAAGTTTTATATTTAAAAGAGCGGTGTGGACATTTGGAAGCTATTAACATACGAGATACCTACTAATGAATATGTTATTCAGTTTATTTGAGTCGACCGATACAGTTTTAGTTCCACTTGACTTCACTTCTATCTGAATGCATTTCGAAGAACATCGTCTTCATTATCAATGCTGTCTTGACTAGCATTTGAAGAATCTTTAAATGAAATTTTACTTGAGTATGAATACACTAAATTTAACATATTTACACCCCTCCGAAGGAGTGTCGCCTTGACGTGGCGGAGGGGCTCAGTACCTGAACCAGACGGCCTACTAAGTGTCATTTTGACTACTGGTAGGCAAGAGGTGAGGGGAAGCAAAGAACATTCCAAACGGGTAGATGAGGCTCTGTAGTCTTGGTCGACGACTCATCTAGGAGAAGAGGACTCCGAAATCAAACTCCCCAGGGGCACCTACTACGGTGGAGACGGGTTCGGCGTACCCGGGGCCCCAAGCCATACTCTCGATTGGGTTCCTCTAAGAGGTGAGAGGGCACCTGCTAAACGCCCAATCAACTTTGGTCCACTTTTGTGTTTGACCTCCCACCTGATACCTCCCTGTACACAGTCTGACGAATAACCTACGCGCGAGTTGTAGGAGGATGGGGTGACGCAAGGGGTGACTGGGTAATCGCGTAAGTCCCAGCCCCTGGTTATCATGTAGGATCTGTGTGCGTATCCGCTGATAAAGGTCAGTCCCGGGGAGGGGCCATTGCATGACCTGATGCGCTCCTGAAGGCGATTGGGTCCCTCTGTCTATACATTGGGAGGAGAGACCCTAGAGTGAGCAAGGTCCAGGCCAGGACTCTCACCTAAGCCGGGGTGGCGCCCAGGATGTGAGCATGCCATCGGAGACATTTGCAATGGTGGAGGATATCATCGTCATGAGTTCAAATAAAACTCAAATAAGAAAACATAACAAAGTTTGTGTAAAGGAAGTAGCAGAGTCGAGTGGTCCCCGCTACTTAGTAATATCTCGAACTGAGGGAGACAAGAATTTTTTATCGGTGAGCCCATTTACCATTCAAAAGGGTTTGAATGACATTGCTGGTCCAGTCAAGTCATGCACTAGATCTCGCAATGGCACGCTCCTGGTTGAAGCACATTCAGCTACCCAGGCAGCTAAGATACTGAAAGCGAATATGCTAGCAAGTTATCCAGTACGTGTTGAGATGCACAGAACCTTGAACGCCTCGCGCGGCGTGATAAACACCCGTGCATTGAAAGGATTATCCAATGACGAGATTCAAGAGAATCTGACCGAACAATGCGTCATACACGTTTATCGGGTTCAACGTAGAGAAGGTGGTGAGTCAAAGCCAACTAATACCCTGTTCCTGACCTTTGATCGGGTAGATCTCCCGCAAAGGATTAAGGCAGGGTATGAATCCATCGAAGTTAGGCCGTTCATCCCGAACCCACTCAGATGTTTCAAGTGCCAGCGCTTTGGACATACAAGCGAGCTTTGTAAGGGACTAGCTACATGCCCTCAATGTGGAGATGAATTCCACGATGGTGCATGTACTGCAGCTCCTTCATGTGTGAACTGCAGAGGTGAACATCCATCTAGTTCCCGAGACTGCCCCCGCTTTGTAGAGGAGAGAGCGATCCAAGAGATACGGGTTAAAGAGAAGGTGCCCTTCTCAGAAGCCCGGAAGCTCTTGTGTATACGCCAACCCTCTGTTCCAAGGTCCGGGACCTATAGCTCAGTTGCAGCTAAACCGGTACCGAGCAGAGAGATCGCAACGCAGACCAGCGATTTCAATGGGACAACAATTTCTGAAAAGACACTTGTAGCCCGTAGCTCTATTCCAAAGCCTTCAACATCAGCGCGTACATCTGTGTCTACAAAATCCGCAAGTGCGAAAACATCAGCGTCACATCACCATCAAAAGCATCAAGATCAGCACAAAAAACTAGCAAGCCCGTAAGATATGAAGCCTCACCGATCAAGTTTAAAAAGAGTTATACAAGCACCGAATCCCAGTACATCGAAGCAATGTAAGAGCCCACGAACATCTCCTCGAAGATCTCGAATATCCTCTTCTGGGGAATCTTCAGGGGTGGACTCTACCGGCGTCTTTCATCTTCGCCGGTCTCCGTGTCGAATCGGTTCGAAGCTCTCGAACCGAAATTCAGTATAGGAACACGGACGTCCTCGGCAGAGGACATGGAGCTGGAATCTGCCCACACTGGGAGACCCCCAGTGGAAAAGAGACGCGAAAAAGCGTCTGATAAAACTGTAAGCCCAAGAGAGAAGAAAAGGGCAAAATTAATTCGACAACCGCCTACTCCAAAGTAATGAAGAGTTACCTTGGAATTACCTATCCCATACACATTGCAATATGGCTATCCTACAATGGAACATCCGTGGCATAAGAAGTCAACGTTCAGAACTTGAGCTTTTGCTCAAAGAAAACGAACCTCTGGTCGCATGTTTGCAAGAGACTAAGCTGCGTCCTCAAGACGCCTTCCATCTAAGGCGATACACCCCAGTACGGTGTGACGTCACACCAGAAGAGGGTGTTCCGGCACATGGCGGCGCTATGATGCCTGTCAGAGATGACGTGTATATGCAAACTCTACCATTGCACTCTGATATACAATCAGTTGCTGTACGGATCAAACTGCCAAACATCCATTTCACCATCTGTAATCTATATTTGCCTCCGTCCCATAACTTTTCGCACATTGATTTAGAAGATCTTGTTTCCCAGTTGCCAACACCGTTTCTGTTGGTGGGAGACTTCAATGCGCACCACCCACTTTGAGGTTCAAGTCGCGCTTGTGCGAGAGGTACACTCATTGCCGATTTCTTCGACAGTCACAACCTAGATCTCCTCAGCACTGGAGAGCCTACATTCATTTCTGACTCTTACAATAGTTTCTCGCACCTTGATCTTGCAGTTTGTTCACCTCAGTTGGCAGTCTCCTTACAATGGAATGTCATCTCTGATTTACACTCTAGTGACCACTTCCCATGTCTTATTAGTCTCTTGACGCAAGATACATGTTCCACACATATGCCCAGATGGCGTTTGGACAATGCCAACTGGAACCTTTACACTCAGTTGGCTGTCTTTACGTACAACGAGCACAACTCAGTAAACGATTTAGCGCAGCATCTTACAGAGACGATTCTCTCTGCTGCTGCACAATCGATTCCGCGGTCGACTTCACGCCCCCGTCGATTTCCCGTCCCCTGGTGGACGGAAGAATGTCGGAATGCCATTCGTGCTCGAAGGCGGGCTCTTAGGTTTTTCCAACGTCACCCTACGTTGGATAACCTGATTGAATATAAGAAAATGCGCGTCAGGTCCATACAAGTAATTAAGGATACCAAAAAATCATCTTGGACCAAATTTGTAGCTTCGTTTAACCGACACACACCTTCCTCGGTTGTGTGGGATTGGTTAAGGCTTGTTGCTGGACAATCAACCCATACACCAATAGCGGGACTGAGAACAGCCACAGGAGCTTTTGTTGATCCATTCGAAGTTGCCAATACGTTTGGCAGTGCTTTCGCTCAAGTGTCAAACTCGGAAAACTACTCTCCTGAGCTCCTTCCAATTAAAACTCAGGTGGAATGTCAAGGCTTCGCGTTTAGGTCTAGAAAGGTAGAAGAATACAATCGCCTTTTCACCATAGCGGAGCTAGAACACTCTTAAATCTTCGCGATTATCAGCACCAGGACCGGACGGTATTCATGTACAACTGTTACAGCAGTTCTCTCCTGAAGGTAAGGCATTCCTGCTCGAGGTTTATCATCGTGTTTGGGTTGACAGTATAATCCCAGAAAATTGGCGGGAGGCCACCGTTATTCCCATCTTTCCAGCCTTCAAGATGGGAATAACAAAAAAAAATTTTTTTTGTTATTCCCATCTTGAAGGCTGGAAAGGACCGTCATCTTCCGTCCAGCTATCGTTATATTTCCCTCACCAGTTGCCTTTGCAAGGTGATGGAACGCATGATCAATGGACGATTGGTCTGGTGGTTAGAAAGTCGTAACCTAATAACACCTAGTGTGGTTTTCGACGACGCCGTTCAACTGTTGACCATCTTGTGTCAATATCGACACAGATAATGGACGGCTTTATGAAGAGCTGTCAAACCGTTGGCATATTTTTCGATCTCGAGAAGGCTTATGATACGTGTTGGCGAGCAGGCATTCTACGTTCGCTGTATGCCTGGAACATAAGTGGACGCCTACCACTGTTCATTCAGGAGTTTATGAAGGACCGCTTTTTCCAAGTTAGCATCGGCTCAGTTTTTTCTAATTCTTTTGTTGAGGAGGAGGGAGTACCTCAGGGTTCGGTGCTAAGTGTCACGCTCTTTGCTATAGTAATTAACTCCATCTGGAAATGTGTTCCACCTGGAATTTCGTCATGCCTATTCGTAGACGACTTCGCTATCTATTGAACTTCTCAGCGCACGGCGTTTTAACAAAGGCGCCTGCAGCAATGTTTGGACAACCTTAGAGAATGGAGCGTGAAAAACGGCTTCCGTTTCTCAACCGAGAAGTCAATCTGCGTTAATTTCTGGCGTCGTAGCAGACGATTACCATCTTCGCTCCGTTTCGGCCGAGATTTACTTCCCTTCGCAGAAGAGACGCGCTTACTGGGTTTGGTGTTGGACAGGAAGCTTAGTTGGTCGTTACATATTGCACAGCTAAGAGCACGATGTGGCCGTTCCCTAAATATCATGCGCCTACTGAATGGCAAATCGTGGGGAGCGGATCGGACAATTTTGTTGCGAATCTATCGCGCACTCATCCGATCCAAGCTAGACCATGGGTGTATTGTTTATTCGTCAGCACGACCATCTGTGATGAGAAGATTAGACGCCGTCCACAATAGGGGCATCCGCATTGGAATAGGAGCTTTTGCAACAAGCCAAGTGATGAGCCTTTACGCCGAGTCCGCAGAACCTCCTCTGCAATGTCGGCGTGAGATTCTCTTGGCAAATTATGGTTGTGCGCTTAGATGTATGCCTAAGCACCCAACGTTCCCTTCTTTTTTCACCACCACGCTAAGAGAACGGTATAGGAATAGCACCCTTAGTCCTAAGCCTGCGGGATTTCGTTTCCAAGATCTTCAACTGAAGGTTGGAGTGGAACTGCCTAGGATGTTCGCCAAGGGCGAGAGGTTTTACCCCCCTTGTCTATCAGGCACGCCCCATGTAGATCTTGGAATGAGCGTACACCAGAAATCCACGATGTCTATTTCAAGTATCGGCACGTGTTTTTTAGAATTTTTGTCAGGCTACACTGACCGTCGATATTTTTACACAGATGGGTCCAAGAGCACCAACGGTGTTGGATGTGCTTACGTTTATGGAACCGAACCACATACATTCGGTTTTCCAAATATCTTTCTTCTCAAGAAGTGAGATGTCTGCAGAAAAGGAATTTAGTTTATTCTTATGAGTGTTCCAAGTCTGGCGTATATGTACAGTGTTATCTGTGTCTTATAATTACTGTAACTCGTTTTGTTGCTAAGAAACATGGCATTAACAAAACCTGGTATAAAAGGCTTATAGACGAGTAAATCGAAAGGGAAAGTATTGCATTCAAAAGCGCGGGCTATTATTTTCAGTGTTTACACTTTTTTAAAAGAATTATCCTCAGAAGAAGTGTGTGCGAACATTGTATTTAAACAGAGCCGGGCGCTAACAGCTAAAGCATGCAATGTAAGTGGACATTCAGTGTCGCGTGTAGTACAACAAGGTAAAATAACCACTTCTGAATCCGGGCGGTCCTCGTTTATATCCCCCGGAAGACACCATAAGACAGAAAAACAGATTTCGAATCTGGACAATTTTCAGAAAAATGTACTGCTGAATCTATATAAAGAAGAGGGTTTCAAAGCTTGGTGCATATATGTTAAGTCATTCCTGGATTACGTGTTTTAAACCAAAAATGTAAGCTATTTTATGACAAATTCTCTTTGCGATACAATGTTCACAATTTTTAATCAACACTGCATATTGATGTTTCTCACTGAGCTATAAAATAAGTTTGCTAAAAATGGTCTTCACGCAGCTGGTTTAAAAACATATTTTGTTCAATGGTGGGTTTCCGTTTTTGCTATATGTAATATAATATAAACTTTGATGAGATGTTTGCCTAACACACTTGCCTTATATTAATAACCGCATTGGAAATTCTGGTTGACACATTTTGGGGAAACTATTTCCGGAGCTTCGCTATGATAACTTACAAATTGCATCATAAGGAACATTTTTAAGTGTTGAAATGTCTAAAATACACAACCGAGAAGGCCACATTGGAATATTACCCGTAAAATGAGGCTTGAAATTGTGCTTAGGTATTTGTTAATTCTGTAGATTTTTACTTAGAATACCTAATATAGAAACTGATTAACATATATGCAGAAACTCTGTATGGACACTTAGAAAAATTGAGAAAAATATGAGAAATAATTATCAGAAAATGCCTCAAATTGCACAACTACGACCTCCGTTAAGATTTACTGTATTTTATCACATAAAGCCCCCCCCCCTTCGCATATTTCCCACCCCTATGATTTTTCATGACTAAAAATTATTTACTTATTAAACATCGGATAATTGCCTCTCCTGGTTCCTTCGTATTGGAGCAGCCTTCAAATGATTTGATAATGGACAACAATCCACGCAGCGGTGCCTGTCAAGGACAATAATGAACGCAGTGCTTGCCACAAAAATACTCGTATAGCCATTGTCACAGCGTATCATAAAATTGTAGACGTGTTCCTAAGTCAGTTTGTTACAAGTCGTCATTGTTAAGAAGAGTTTTAAAAAAATTGTATTTGTGCCATTAATGGTTCCGACGACATATTGTGGAATAGTGAACATGAAGATGTGTTATCTGAGTCAGATATAAATTAAAATAGTGATAATAGTTACGAAAGTAAGACCGCAGAACAGCCAGAGAAAAGAAACAATGAAACAATACATTGTAGCCCCAATGAAACCGTGGTATGTATCCAGTTCATTCACAAGTTACTGTATACCTATATAACTTTTACATAATAGTACATGGTTTCCCTTCCTTCCTGAATTCCTAGAAGCACCACTCGTATAATTCCCTCCCCAGTGTCTGCAAGCAATTTTTTGAGAAGAAAAAGGCGGGGGGGGGGGTGAAATTACGCGATAAAATACGGCAGCCAAGCCGTTACGTAACTCTCTCATTTTCACTCCGATAACAAAAATATTTACACGAAAGCGTTCCTAGAGAATCGGATATAATAAATAAACTAAAACCTCAACATTGTAATATTTTATCACCTAGGCCCAATTTTCAACTTGAAAGATATGAACTCCGTTGAAACATTAGATTGAAAATGAAAATTATCTGCTTAGATGAGGAATTTATATTTGAAGCAAATTAAAGGATTAGAGAGCTTATTGTCTCATTTTAAAGAGACAGAAATTGTTATTACAGGTTTCAAATGAGCACCTTGCAACCCTACACCATCTTCGCTGCTGTATGCCGCTAATGCTCACGTGCACATCTCCCCTCTCTTTCTTTCGTAAAGCGATATGATCCGGCAACAGCGCTCCATAGATGAGAGGGCATTGGAGCTACTCATGTGCCTTCTTATTTCGTGCTCCCTATAAGAATAGAGCACTGCAATTTTTCGCTTGGTTACCTATTTAAAAGGGACCCTGCTCCTCTATGTCCGCTGTGTAACAGCCTTTTGTCAGTACGCCACGTGCTGCTAGAGTGTTGCTCTCTAGGGCATCTTCGGAATTCTCTGCAGCTGCCTGCCAGACCTGCAGAGATGTTAGCGGACGACAAAAGCGCGGTTGATAGAGTTTTTGAGTTTTTAGATAAGTGCAATATGAATTTGAGAATTTAAAATTTTAGTTATCTGTTTATATTTTTTGATGTATTTATCACCTTGTTTGATATCTGGCTACTGCCAGTGGTTTTTACTTTTATATATGTATTTCTTGACCGCCTCCGTAGCGCAGTTGGTAGCGCGCTTGCCTCTGGCGCGAAGGACCTGGGTTCGATCCCCGGTACCAGAATGGGGATTTTATCCCCTCTGGGAGGTCTGGTACGGGGTGCACTCAGACTCGTTAGATCGTTAGATCCTGGGGAGACCAATTGAGGAGCTACTTGATGGAGAGGTAGCGGCCCCAGGTCTAGAAGACCACATAACTGGCCGGGAGGGCTCGGGGCGCTTACCATGTCCCACCCTCCAGTACCGCCCCTCACCAATGACGTCTGTAGTGGGCAGAGGTGTGGGACGCAGCGGCTGGGCGGTAGACCTTGGCCCTTCATGGGCTGTCGCGCCGGGGTTTAGTTTATATGTATTTTTTGTTGCTAGTATTTTTATTTTTGAGTGAAATTTATATCTGGCTATTGCCATGAATCTTTTAAGGGCACTGATGACCTTGCAATTGAGCGCCCTTAAATCAAACCCAACCCAAATCATCGAATACCTAATCATTTACTCAGAATATCGTCGAATAAGCCTTCCTGGACTCAGAAGATCGTCAAATACATCATGCTGGACTCAGAAGATCGTCAAATAGGCCTTCCTGGACTCAGATGATGGTCTAATACGTCCTCCTGGACGGCAGAGATCGTCGGATACGTCCTCCTGGACTCAGAAGATCGTCGAATACGACTCACTGGACTCAGAAGATAGTCGAAAAGGCTTTCCTGGGCTCAGAAGGTCGTCAAATACGTCATCCTAGACTCAGAAGATTGTAAAATAGCCCTTCCTGGCCTAAACGATCCTCTAATACGTATTCCTGGACTAACATGATCGCCCAATACGTCCTCCTGGACGGCGTAGATCGTCGAATATGTCTTCCTTGACTCTGAAGATCGTAGAATACATCTTTTTGGACTCAGAAGATCATCCAATACGCCTTTCTGAACTCAGAGGATCGTCGAATACGTCTTCCTGGACTCACAAGATCGTCGAATAGCTCTTCCTGGACTCAGAAGATCGTCGAATATGTCATCCTGCACTCGGAAGATCGTGGAATACAACTTACTGGACTCAAAAGATCGTCAAATACGCACTCATGCACTCAGAAGATCGTCGAATACGTCTTCCTGGACTCAGAAGATCATCGAATACGTCTTCTTGGACCGCGAAGATCGTCGAATACGAATTCCTGGACTCAGAAGATCGCTGAATACGCCCTCCTGGACTCAGTAGATCGTAGAATACATATTCCTAGACTCAGAAGATCGTAGAATACGTCATCGTGCACTATGAAGATCGTCAAATACGTCTTCCTGGACCACGAAGATCGTCGAATACCTCCTCCTGGATTCAGAACATTGTCAAATATGGTTTCTTGGACTGAGAAAATCGTCGAATAGCTCATCCTGTACTCAGAAGATCGTTGAATAGGCCTTCCTGAACTCAGAAGATCGTCGAATATGTCATCCTGTACTCAGGAGACCGTGGAATAGGTCTTCCTGGACTAAGATGACCGCCCAATACGTCTTCCTGGACGGTGTAGGTCGTTGAATATGTCTTCCTTGACTCAGAAGATAGTAGAATACTACTTGTTGGACTCAGAAGATCGTCGTATACGCCATTCTGAACTCCAGAGGATCGTAGAATACATCCTCCTGGAGTCACAAGATCGTCGAATACGTCTTGCTGGACTCAGAAGATCGCCAAATACGTCTTCCTGGACTGCGAAGGTCGTCGAATACGTCTTTCTGGACTGCCAAAGTCATCGAATACGTCTTCCAGGGCTCAGAAGATAGTCAAATACGTCTTCTTGGAATGCGGATGGTCGTCGAACACGTCTTCCTGGACTCAGAAGATCGTCGAATACGTCATCCTGGATTCAGAAGATTGTCAAATAGGCCTTCCTGAACTCAGATGATCGTCTAATACGTCTTCCTGGACTGCGAAGATCGTCGAGGACATCTTCGTGGACTCCGAAGATCGTCCAATACGCGCTCCTGAACTCAGAAGCTTCTCGAATAGGCCCTCATGGACTCACAGGCTCGTCGAATACGTCTTCCTGGACTCAGAAGAATGTCGAATACTCTTCCTGGACTTAGAAGATTGTCCAATACGTCTTTTTAGACTCATAAGATCGTCGAATACGTCTTCTTCGACTGCGAAGATCGTTCAATACGTCACCCTGGACTCAAAAGATCGTCAAATAGGCCTTCCTGAACTCAGATGGTCGTCTAATTCGTCTTCGTCGACGGTGTAGATCGTCGAATACGTCTTCCTGGACTCAGAAGAATGTCGAATACTCCTGCGTCGAATACGTCATCCAAAACTCAGAAGATCGTCGAATACGTCATCCTGTACTCAGAAGATCAACGAATAGGCCTTCCTGGACTCAGACGATCGTCGAATATGTCATCCTGTACTCAGAAAATCGTGGAATAAACCTTCGTGGACTCTGACGATCGTCCAATACGTCTTCCTGCACTCACAAGGTCGTAGAATACCACTTACTGGACTCAGAAGATCGTCGAATACGCCTTCCTGGACTCAGAAGATCGTCAAATATGAACTCATGGGCTCAGAAGATTGTGAAATACGTCTTCCTGGACTCAGGAGATCGATCATTGAATACCTCGTCTTGGACTGCGAAGATCGTCGGGCACGAATACCTGGACTCAGGAGATCACTGAATACGCCCTCATGCACTCAGATCATCGTACAATGCGTAATGCTAGACACAGAAGATAGCTGTATACGTCATCCTGCATTGCAAAGATCGTGGAATACGTCTATCTGGACTGCGAAGATCGACGAAAACGTCTTCCTGGACTCAGATAATCGTCTAATACGCTTTCCGGGACTCAGAAGGTCCTTGAATATGTCATCGTGTACTCAGAAGATCGTGGAATAAGCATTTCTGGGCACAGAAGAAGGTCCAATACGTCTTCCTGAGCTCCGAAGAATGTAGAATACCACTTACTGAACTCAGAAGATCGTCAAATACGAACTCATGAACTCAGAAGATCTTCGAATACGTTTTCCTGGACTCACAACATCGTCGAATACGTTTTCTTGTACTGAGAAGATCCTTGAATACGTCATCCTGCACTCAGAAGATCCTCAAATACGTCATCCTGGACTCAGGAAATCGTGGAATAGGCCTTGCTGGACTCAGATGATCGTCTAATACGTCTTCCTGTTCTGCGAAGTTCATTGCATACAGCGTACTGGGCCCAATAGATCGTGAAATACGTCATCTTGTACTCTGCAGTTCGCCGAACAGGCCTCCAGAGACTTAGATGATCGTCCATTACGTCATTCTGGATGGCGTAGATCGACAAATTCATCTTCGTATTTTCAGAAGATAGCCGAATATGCCTTCGTGGACTCAGATGATCGTCTAATACGTCTTCCTGTTCTGCGAAGATCGTCGAGTACGTCTTCCTGGACTGCAAAGTTCATTGAATACAGCGTACTGGGCCCAAAAGGTCGTGAAATACGTCATTTTTTACTCAGTAGATCGTGGAATAGGCCTTCGTTGACTCAGATGGCCATCTACTACGTCATCCTGCACAGCATAGATCATTGAATACGTCTTCCTGGACTCAGAAGATCGTCAAATACGACTTACTGGACTCATAAGATCGTCCAATACACCTACCTGGACTTAAACGATCGCCGAATACGCCTTCCTGGACTCAGAAGATCGTCAAATACGCCTTCCTGGGCTCAGACGCTCGTCGAATACGCCCTCATTGACTCAGAGGATCGTCTAATACGTCTTGCTGTTCTGCGAAGATCGTCGAGTACGTCTTCCTGGTGTGCAAAGACCGTTGAATACGGTTACTGGGCCCAAACGATCGTCAAATAGGTCATTCAGGAGTCAGAAGATCGTGGAATGGGCCCTCCTGGACTCAGATGATTGTCTAATACGTCTTCCTGTTCTGCGGAGATCGTCAAGTACGTCTTCCTGGACTGCAAAGATCGTTGAATACGGCACACTGGGCCCAAAAGATTGTCGAATACGTCTTCCTGGACTCAGAAGATCGTCGTATACGCCTTCCTGAATTCCCAAAATCATCGAGTACATCTTCCTGGACTTATAAGATCGTCGAATACTTCTTCCTTGACTCAGAAGGTCGTCGGATACGTCTTCCTGAACTGCGAAGAATATGGAGTACGTCTCCCTGGACACAGAGTGAGTGAGTAAGTGATTAGGGTTTAAGGGCCCGTCGACAGCTAGGTCATTAGAGCCCCCCCTGGACACAGAGGATCGTCAAATACGAATAGTTGGACTCAGATGATCGTGGAATACTCCCTCATGGACTGAGAACATCGTCCAATACGTCTTCTTGGACTCAGGAGATCGTCGAATACGTCTTCCTGTACTCGGAAAATAGTCAAATAGGCCTTCCTGGACTTAGAAGATCGTCAAATACGTCATCTTGGAGTCAGAAGATCGTGGAATAGGCCTTTATGGTGTCAGATGGTCGTCGAATACGTCTTCTACGTCTTCCTGGGCTCAGAAGATCGTCGAGTAACCCTTAGTGGACTCAGAAGATAGTCGAATAAGCTTTCCTAGATTCAGAAGACCGTCAAATACGTCATCCTGGACTCAGGAGATCGTGGAATAGGCCTTGCTGGACTCAGATGATTGTCTAATACGTCTTCCTGTTCTGCGAAGATCGTCGAATACGTATTCCTAGAGTGCAAAGTTCATTGAATACAGCATACTGGGCCCAAAAGGTCGTGAAATACGTCATCTTGTACTCAGCAGATCGTGGAATAGGCCTTCGTTGACTCAGACGGCTTTCTAATACGTCTTCCTGGACAGCGTAGATCGTTGAATACGTCTTCCTGGACTCAGAAGATCGTCGAATACGACTTACTGGACTGATTAGATCGTCGAATACGCCTTCCTGGACTTAAACGATCAACGAATACGCCTTCCCGGGCTCCGATGCTCGTCGAATACGCCCTCATTGACTCCGAGGATCGTGTAATACGTCTTCCTGTTCTGTAAAGATCGGCGAGTACGTCTTCCTTATGTGCAAAGACCGTTAAATGCGGTTACTGGGCCCCAAAGATCGTCAAATAGGTCATTCAGGAGTCAGAAGATCGTGGAATGGGCCTTCCTGGACACAGATGATCGTCTAATACGTCTTTCTGTTCTGCGGAGGTCATCGAGTACGTCTCCCTGGACTGCCAACATCGTTGAACATGGCTTACTGGGCCCAAAAGAACGTCGAATACGTCTTCCTGCACTAAGGAGATCGTCGAATTCGACATCCTGGACCCAGAAGATCGTCGTATACGCCTTCCTGAATTCACAAAATCATCGAGTACTTCTTCCTGGACTCAGAAGATCGTCGAACACTTCTTCCTTGACCCAGAAGGTCGTCGGATACGTCTTCCTGAACTGCGAAGAATGTTGAGTACATCTTCCTGGGCACAGAAGATCGTCAAATACGAGTAGGTGGACTCAGATGATCGTGGAATACGCCCTCATGGACTTAGAAGATCGTCAAATACGTCTTGTTGGACTCAGGAAAAGGTCGAATGCGTTTTTCTGGACTACGAAAGACGTCGAATACGTCTCCTGGACTGCGAAGGTGGTCGAATACGTCTTTCTGGGCTCAGAAGATCATCAAATACGTATTTCTAGGTTCAGGAGAATGTCAAACACGCTTTCCTGGACTAAGAACATCGTGGAATAGGCCTTCGTCGACTTAGATGATCGTCCAATACGTAATTCTGGACGGCGTAGATTGGCGAATACATCTTCCTGCACTCAGAAGATAGTCGAATACGGATCGCTGGGCTCAGAAGATTGTCGAATATGTCTTCTTGGATAGCGAAGGTCATCGAATACCTCTCCCTACACACAGAAGATCGTGACATTCGTCCTCCAGGACTCAGAGGAATGTCGAGTACTCTTTCTGGCCTGAGAAGATGGTCGACTACGTCATCCACAACTCAGAAGATCGTCGAATACGTCAGCCTGTACGCATAAGATCATCGAATAGGTCTTCTTGGACTCAGGAGGTCGTCAAATATGTCAGGCTGGACTCAGAAGATCGCCGAATACGCCTTCCTGGACTCAGAAGATCGTCAAAACGAACTCATGGACTCAGAAGATCGTCGAATACATCTTCCTGGACTCAGTAGATCGTTAAATTCGTCCTGTTGGACTGCGATGATCGTCGGGTACGAATTCCTGGACTCAGGAGATCACTGAATACGCACTTATGGGCTCAGAAAATGGTAGATGTGTATTCCTAGACTCAGAAAATAGTAGTATGCGTCATCGTGCGCTGCGAAGATCGTCGAATACGTCTTCCTGGACTGTGAAAATCGACGAATACGTCTTCCTGAACTCAGATAATAATGGATTACGTTTTCCTGGACTCAGAAGATCGTTGAAAATGTCATCCTGTACTCAGAAGATCGTGGAATAAGCCTCTCTGGACTGAGATGAATGTCCAATACGTCTTCCTGGACTGCAAAGAACGTTGAATACGGCTTACTGGGCCCAAAAGATTGTCAAATACCTCATCCTGGACTCAGAAGATCGCGGAATAGGCCTCCCTCGACTTAGATGATCGCCCAATACGTCATTCTGGACGGCGTAGATCGACAAATACATCTTCGTATTCTCAGAAGATAGTCGAATATGCCTTCCTGGACTAGGATGATCGTCTAATACTTCTCCCTGTTCTGCGAAGATCGTCAAGTACGTATTCCTGGACTGCAAAGTTCATTGAATACAGCATACTGGGCCCAAACGATCGTGACATAGGTCATATTGTACTCAGCAGATCGTGGAATAGGCCTTCCTTGACTCAGATAGCTTTCTAATACGTCTTCCTGGACAGCGTAGATCGTTGAATACGCCTTCCTGGACTCAGAAGATCGTCGAATACGACTTACTGGACTGATTAGATCGTCTAATATGCCTTCCTGGACTTAAACGATCGTCGAATACACCTTCCTGGGCTCAGAAGATCGTCAAATACGCCTTCCTGGGCTGCGACGCTCGTCGAATACGCCCTCATTGGCTCAGAGAATCGTCTAATACGTCTTCGTGTTCTGCAAAGATCGTCGAGTACGTCTTGCTGGACTGCAAAGATCGTCGAGTACGTCTTCATGGACTGCATAGACCGTTGATTACGGTTACTGGGCCCAAAAGATCGTCAAATAGGTCATTCAGGAGTCAGAAGATCGTGGAATGGGCCTTCCTGGACTCAGATGATCGTCTAATACGTCTTCCTGTTATGCTGAGATCGTCCAGTACGTCTTCCTGGACTGCAAAGATCGTTTAATATGGCTTACTGGGCCCAAAAGATCGTTCGAATACGTCTTCCTGGACTCAGCAGATCGTCGTATACGCCTTCCTGAATTCACAAAATCATCGAGTATATCTTCATGGAATCAGAAGATCGTCGAATACTTCTTCCTTGACTCAGAAGGTCGTCGGATACGTCGTCCTGAACTGCGAAGAATGTTGGGTACGTCTTCCTGGACACACAGGATCGTCAAATACGAATAGTTGGACTCAGACGATCGTGGAATACGCCCCCATGGACTTAGAAGATCGTCGAATACGTCTTGCTGGACTCAGGAAATCGTCAAATACGTTTTCCTGGACTGCGAAAGACGTCCAATACGTCTTCCTGGACTGCGAAGGTGGTCGAATACGTCTTTCTGGGCTTAGAAGATCGAGGAATACGTGTTCGTGGACTGCGAAAGTCCTCGAAAACGTCTTTCTGGACTCAGAAGATCGTCAAATAGGTCATCAGGGTCTCCGAAGATCGTCAAATACGTATTTCTAGGTTCAGGAAAATGTCAAACACACTTTCCTGGACTCAGAACATCGTGGTATAGGCCTTCGTCGACTTAGATGATCGTCCAATACGTAATTCTGGACGGCGTAGACTGGCGAATACGTCTTTCTGCACTCAGGAGATAGTTGAATACGGCTCGCTGGGCTCAGAAGATTGTCGAATATGTCTTCTTGGACTGCGAAGGTCATCGGATACCTCTCCCTACACACAGAAGATCGTGGAATGCGTCCTCCAGGACTCAGAAGAATGTCGAGTACTCTTTCTGGCCTCAGAAGATCGTCGACTACGTCATCCAGAACTTAGAAGATCGTCGAATAGGTCAGCCTGTACGCATAAGATCATCAAATAGGTCTTCTTGGACTCAGGAGGTCGTCAAATATGTCATGCTGGGGTCAGAAGATTGCCGAATACGCTTTCCTGGACTCAGAAGATCGTCAAAACGAACTCATGGACTCAGAAGATCGTCGAATACGTCTGACTGGACTCAGAAGATCATTTAATTCGTCCTGTTGGACTGCGATGATCGTCGGATACGAATTCCTGGACCCAGGAGGTCACTGAATACGCACTTATGGGCTCAGAAAATCGTAGATGTGTTTTCCTAGACTCAGAAAATCGTAGTATGCGTCATCGTGCGCTGCGACGATCGACGAATACGTCTTCCTCGACTGCGAAAATCGACGAATACGTCTTCCTGGACTCAGATAATAATGGATTACGTTTTCCTGGACTCAGAAGATCGTTGAAAATGTCATCCTGTACTCAGAAGATCGTGGAATAAGCCTCTCTGGACTGAGATGAATGTCCAATACGTCTTCCTGGACTGCAAAGAACGTTGAATACGGCTTACTGGGCCCAAAAGATTGTCAAATACCTCATCCTGGACTCAGAAGATCGCGGAATAGGCCTCCCTCGACTTAGATGATCGCCCAATACGTCATTCTGGACGGCGTAGATCGACAAATACATCTTCGTATGCTCAGAAGATAGTCGAATATGCCTTCCTGGACTAGGATGATCGTCTAATACTTCTCCCTGTTCCGAGCAGAATTAATAAATCAGATAATGTGATAGGATCTTGTATATCGGCCATTAACACAAGTAATAAGATAAACTTAAATCAGAAGAATAAAGTAACCCAAGTGAGGAAACCCATAACAAAACGAAAATTTTTTAACCATAATATGGCAAAGGAAGTGGATGAAAATAGACAAAATTTTGCTAAATTAAGAACAAATGTTTTTAGCGGACTAAGTTTTAAAAATTTATCATGGAAATAAATTTGAGAATAGCTCAGATAAATGGGCAAAGAAGCAAATTAGTTATGGGGGAAATTAGAAAATTAATAGAAGAATTAAAATTGGATATAATCTGCATTCAGGAACCGTATGTTGTACATTCTAATATTCCTTTTATGCCCTTGAGATCAAGACAAATATTATCTTCGAAAAATGCAATGGCAGCAATAGTAATTATTAATGAAAGTTTGGAAATAGTAAATATAGCACAGTTTTTGGATACGCATGTAAATTGTATTGAAATTATAAGCAGGCAAGGTAGTTTTATATTAGCAAACTATTATTTTCAATATAGTTGGGACATTGAACCTTTTTTAAATAAATTGCAAGATATTCAAAATAAATTTAGAGACAAAGAAATTATACATGTTTGCGATTGCAATGCAAAGTCTACATGGTGGTATAGTAAAAATCCCGATGAAAGAGGAGAGAAATTGGAAGAAATTATTTCGGAATTGAATTTATATGTAATGAATAAATCTGGAAATCCTCCAACATTTCAAAATAGAGCAGGGGCGGAGGAAAATATAGATATTACTTTAGCTTCTAGCAATGCGGAGAAAAAAATCATTAATTGGAGGGTCACACAAGGTCAAACAACAAGTGATCATAATTTGATTTATTTTGATTTTCTGCTGGAGAAGAAGATACTTCAAGAAGATGTAGAAATAAGATATAATTTTAAAAGGGCAAATTGGGAACAAATGAGGCAAGAATTTAAAGAATTAGAATTACAATATACGGGATTATCAGTTGATTTTGATGCAAGAAACCTAACAGAAGCTATTAATCTAGCAGTATCAAGATCTGTTCCGAAATTAAAGATTTTTAATACTAAAGAGAAAATCTGGACAAATAAGTTACAGAAGCAAAGGTCAATAACCAGGAAATTGAGAAGAATTTATCAAAAATCGAACATATATATGGAAAGAGAAGAAAATTTGAGGAAATATAGGGAAGCCAAAAATAAATATAAATTATTATTAGAAGATACAAGAAAACAATACTGGGAGAAATTTGTTGAGCAAAATTTAAAAACGGATATCTGGGGACAACCATATAAAATCATCATGGATAAAATCAAGAAACCGGAAATATTAACAACTTTAGATAAAGGAAATGGACAAATGACAGAAAGTGGGGCAGAATCGGTAAAATTATTGTTACATACGTTACTGCCAGATGATAATCAGGAAGAGGATAATGATATTCATGTGGCAAGAAGAAATCAGATGAATTTGCGGTATAAAGGAAGTGTTGTTTATCCATTTGATTTGATGGAAATAAAATTAATTCTTGAAAAATTGAAAAAGAAAAAGGCACCTGGTCCAGATGGTATTATAAATGAAGTCTTATATAATCTACGGGAAGAAATAATTTTATTTTTGTATTTTTTATTTAATGACTGTTTAGTAAGAGGAAGATTTCCAAATATTTGGAAGGAAGCCAAAGTTGTGATCTTAAGTAAAGGAGCAGATAAAGATAGAACACAACCAAAATCTTTTAGACCAGTATGCTTGTTAAATTCTTTAGGCAAAATATTTGAACAATTAATTTATAAAAGGATGATGGAATTTAGAATAATGATAGGGATGAATATGAAACAATTTGGATTCAGGAAAGGATATTCAACTGAGGATGCTATTTTAAAAGTACAAGATATTGTGTTAAAAAGCTCAAAAAATTATGTAATTGGAATATCTGTGGATATATCTGGTGCTTTTGATAATTTATGGTGGCCGTATTTTTTTGGCATCTTAAGAGAGAAGGAATATCCAGGTACCATATATAATTTATTAAAAGATTATTGTCTAAATAGAGAAGCATACATTGGAGGCTCAAATTACGACACTAGGAAGCAAATTACTAAAGGCTGTCCTCAGGGTTCTATTTTGGGGCCCCTTTTTTGGGATATTTTGTCAGAAAGTCTCTTGGAACAATTGGAAAATGATGGAAATGTTTTAGATATAATTGCGTATGCTGATGATATTGTGATAATGGTGGATGGGCAAAGCAGAAGGGAATTGGAAATTAAAGCGAAGGAAGTTACTGCAAAATTATCAAATTGGTGTGAAATAACCAAATTAAAAATTGCACCAAATAAATCAAATTATTTGCTCTTAAAAGGAAACTTAAAAAGGGATCCAACAATAAAAATTAATAATCAAAATATTCGAAGAGTAAAAGAAGTTAGATATTTGGGGATAATGTTGGATGAAAAATTTAATTTCAGAAAACATACAGATTATATTAGGCAGAAATCTGAGAAAATAATGTTAAAATTGGCAAGAATTACAAAATTAAATTTTGTACTTCCCTTACAGACCATACAAATTTATCACAATACAATCTTTGCCTCAATTATTACTTATGCTGCAGCAGTTTGGGCGGAAAGAATGGATAATGTGCAAATTAAAATGCTGCTAAGAAGAACCCAAAGAAAGATCTTATTAAGGCTAACAGGAGCAGTAAATACAACACCCACAATGGCACTGTTAGTTTCTACAGCAATATGGCCCATTGATCTATTGGTAAAATTAAAGGGAGCAAAATTCTGGCTAAAGAAAGGAAATTTAGAAAAAGTTTATAAAATTAGTGGTGTAAGAACAGATAAAATTTGGGAAGTAAAAAATGCTTTGAAAAATAAATGGCAAAATGAATGGTCGGAATGTGCTGTAGGTAGAAGAGTTTATGGATTTTTCCAGAATATTAGAGAAAGATTAAAATTAAATTTCATTCAACCAACAAAAGGATTCATTCATTATATAACTGGACATGGACCATATAAAACATATTGGAAAAAAATAAAAAAAACGAATTCTGATATATGTAATATCTGTCAAGTACAAGATAACCCGGAGCATGCGATCTTTGAATGCGAAAGGTATGAAACTATGAATGTAGAAGAAAGGCATCAATTAGGAGGATATTATATAAATGATATAATTAGAAATCCAAATTTAATTGAAAAACTACAGTTTTTAACCAATTATGTTAGTAAAAAAGCTTGGGAAACTGAAAACATCGAGGTAGAATGGATTGAAAATGAACAAATTGAAATAGATGAGATAAGAAGATCTTCTAGATTACGAGACAGACAGAGAAGAGGAAACGTAGCAATAGAAGGCATCGAAGAAGAAGGAGGAGTAGGCCAACAAAGAGAACAGATAGAAATTGAACAATAAATAGAGAGAAATGATTTAAATCAAGTAAATAGAAGAATATATTTTGTAGTCTTAACGGGTAAGCAAGAATGGGCAGAAAGAGGAAGGATAAGATCAAGAAGAAGAGAGGGAGAAGCATATGCCGACTATCGTAGGAGACTGCAAGAGGAATGAGGCGGAAGCAATGTGTGAGAGAAGTTTGCTGTTGCAGGAGAAGGAGGAGTCCAGCCAGGGGAAGATGTAAATGAACTTATTTATAGAAATGTAAATAAATTTTTAATATATAGTGCTGGTTACCAGTATGGTATTTTGTTTATAAGATAGCTGGAAGTTTTTTTTTTTTAACCAGTTGTCCAGTCGCTGGAAACCAGTGGCATAGAGCTAGGTTTATTTGAATTAATGTTTTCTTTTTTAGAATAGTGTAGATGTCTTAGTTATTTTCTTGTTAGTAGAATTAGATTTGCTGGAAACCAGTAACTTTAGGAAATTTTTATGTTTTTGTTGTAGTTTTCTTTTGTTTTGTAGTTAGAAATTCTGAAACATAAATTATAATGATGATTGTATATAAATAATTTTGGTTAAATAAATAGAAAATTTGAATAAATGCCCCGGTATAGTTGTCAAGGTGCCGGGGTATAATATTCAGATTTTATTTTATTTTATTTTATTTTTATTTTATTTTATTTTATTTTATTTTATTTTGTTCTGCGAAGATCGTCAAGTACGTATTCCTGGACTGCAAAGTTCATTGAATACAGCATACTGGGCCCAAACGATCGTGAAATAGGTCATATTGTACTCAGCAGATCGTGGAATAGGCCTTCCTTGACTCAGATAGCTTTCTAATACGTCTTCCTGCACAGCGTAGATCGTTGAATACGCCTTCCTGGACTCAGAAGATCGTCGAATACGACTTACTGGACTGATTAGATCGTCTAATATGCCTTCCTGGACTTAAACGATCGTCGAATGCACCTTCCTGGGCACAGAAGATCGTCAAATACGCCTTCCTGGGCTGCGACGCTCGTCGAATACGCCCTCATTGGCTCAGAGAATCGTCTAATACGTCTTCGTGTTCTGCAAAGATCGTCGAGTACGTCTTGCTGGACTGCAAAGATCGTCGAGTACGTCTTCATGGACTGCATAGACCGTTGATTACGGTTACTGGGCCCAAAAGATCGTCAAATAGGTCATTCAGGAGTCAGAAGATCGTGGAATGGGCCTTCCTGGACTCAGATGATCGTCAAATACGTCTTCCTGTTCTGCGGAGATCGTCCAGTACGTCTTCCTGGACTGCAAAGATCGTTTAATATGGCTTACTGGGCCCAAAAGATCGTTCGAATACGTCTTCCTGGACTCAGCAGATCGTCGTATACGCCTTCCTGAATTCACAAAATCATCGAGTACATCTTCATGGAATCAGAAGATCGTCGAATACTTCTTCCTTGACTCAGAAGGTCGTCGGATACGTCGTCCTGAACTGCGAAGAATGTTGGGTACGTCTTCCTGGACACACAGGATCGTCAAATACGAATAGTTGGACTCAGATGATCGTGGAATACGCCCCCATGGACTTAGAAGATCGTCGAATACGTCTTGCTGGACTCAGGAAATCGTCAAATACGTTTTCCTGGACTGCGAAAGACGTCCAATACGTCTTCCTGGACTGCGAAGGTGGTCGAATACGTCTTTCTGGGCTTAGAAGATCGAGGAATACGTGTTCGTGGACTGCGAAAGTCCTCGAAAACGTCTTTCTGGACTCAGAAGATCGCCAAATAGGTCATCAGGGTCTCCGAAGATCGTCAAATACGTATTTCTAGGTTCAGGAAAATGTCAAACACACTTTCCTGGACTCAGAACATCGTGGTATAGGCCTTCGTCGACTTAGATGATCGTCCAATACGTAATTCTGGACGGCGTAGACTGGCGAATACGTCTTTCTGCACTCAGGAGATAGTTGAATACGGCTCGCTGGGCTCAGAAGATTGTCGAATATGTCTTCTTGGACTGCGAAGGTCATCGGATACCTCTCCCTACACACAGAAGATCGTGGAATGCGTCCTCCAGGACTCAGAAGAATGTCGAGTACTCTTTCTGGCCTCAGAAGATCGTCGACTACGTCATCCAGAACTTAGAAGATCGTCGAATAAGTCAGCCTGTACGCATAAGATCATCAAATAGGTCTTCTTGGACTCAGGAGGTCGTCAAATATGTCATGCTGGAGTCAGAAGATTGCCGAATACGCTTTCCTGGACTCAGAAGATCGTCAAAACGAACTCATGGACTCAGAAGATCGTCGAATACGTCTGACTGGACTCAGAAGATCATTTAATTCGTCCTGTTGGACTGCGATGATCGTCGGATACGAATTCCTGGACCCAGGAGGTCACTGAATACGCACTTATGGGCTCAGAAAATCGTAGATGTGTTTTCCTAGACTCAGAAAATCGTAGTATGCGTCATCGTGCGCTGCGACGATCGACGAATACGTCTTCCTCGACTGCGAAAATCGACGAATACGTCTTCCTGGACTCAGATAATAATGGATTACGTTTTCCTGGACTCAGAAGATCGTTGAAAATGTCATCCTGTACTCAGAAGATCGTGGAATAAGCCTCTCTGGACTGAGATGAATGTCCAATACGTCTTCCTGGACTGCAAAGAACGTTGAATACGGCTTACTGGGCCCAAAAGATTGTCACATACCTCATCCTGGACTCAGAAGATCGCGGAATAGGCCTCCCTCGACTTAGATGATCGCCCAATACGTCATTCTGGACGGCGTAGATCGACAAATACATCTTCGTATTCTCAGAAGATAGTCGAATATGCCTTCCTGGACTAGGATGATCGTCTAATACTTCTCCCTGTTCTGCGAAGATCGTCAAGTACGTATTCCTGGACTGCAAAGTTCATTGAATACAGCATACTGGGCCCAAACGATCGTGAAATAGGTCATATTGTACTCAGCAGATCGTGGAATAGGCCTTCCTTGACTCAGATAGCTTTCTAATACGTCTTCCTGGACAGCGTAGATCGTTGAATACGCCTTCCTGAACTCAGAAGATCGTCGAATACGACTTACTGGACTGATTAGATCGTCTAATATGCCTTCCTGGACTTAAACGATCGTCGAATACACCTTCCTGGGCTCAGAAGATCGTCAAATACGCCTTCCTGGGCTGCGACGCTCGTCGAATACGCCCTCATTGGCTCAGAGAATCGTCTAATACGTCTTCGTGTTCTGCAAAGATCGTCGAGTACGTCTTGCTGGACTGCAAAGATCGTCGAGTACGTCTTCATGGACTGCATAGACCGTTGATTACGGTTACTGGGCCCAAAAGATCGTCAAATAGGTCATTCAGGAGTCAGAAGATCGTGGAATGGGCCTTCCTGGACTCAGATGATCGTCAAATACGTCTTCCTGTTCTGCGGAGATCGTCCAGTACGTCTTCCTGGACTGCAAAGATCGTTTAATATGGCTTACTGGGCCCAAAAGATCGTTCGAATACGTCTTCCTGGACTCAGCAGATCGTCGTATACGCCTTCCTGAATTCACAAAATCATCGAGTACATCTTCATGGAATCAGAAGATCGTCGAATACTTCTTCCTTGACTCAGAAGGTCGTCGGATACGTCGTCCTGAACTGCGAAGAATGTTGGGTACGTCTTCCTGGACACACAGGATCGTCAAATACGAATAGTTGGACTCAGATGATCGTGGAATACGCCCCCATGGACTTAGAAGATCGTCGAATACGTCTTGCTGGACTCAGGAAATCGTCAAATACGTTTTCCTGGACTGCGAAAAACGTCCAATACGTCTTCCTGGACTGCGAAGGTGGTCGAATACGTCTTTCTGGGCTTAGAAGATCGAGGAATACGTGTTCGTGGACTGCGAAAGTCCTCGAAAACGTCTTTCTGGACTCAGAAGATCGCCAAATAGGTCATCAGGGTCTCCGAAGATCGTCAAATACGTATTTCTAGGTTCAGGAAAATGTCAAACACACTTTCCTGGACTCAGAACATCGTGGTATAGGCCTTCGTCGACTTAGATGATCGTCCAATACGTAATTCTGGACGGCGTAGACTGGCGAATACGTCTTTCTGCACTCAGGAAATAGTTGAATACGGCTAGCTGGGCTCAGAAGATTGTCGAATATGTCTTCTTGGACTGCGAAGGTCATCGGATACCTCTCCCTACACACAGAAGATCGTGGAATGCGTCCTCCAGGACTCAGAAGAATGTCGAGTACTCTTTCTGGCCTCAGAAGATCGTCGACTACGTCATCCAGAACTTAGAAGATCGTCGAATAAGTCAGCCTGTACGCATAAGATCATCAAATAGGTCTTCTTGGACTCAGGAGGTCGTCAAATATGTCATGCTGGAGTCAGAAGATTGCCGAATACGCTTTCCTGGACTCAGAAGATCGTCAAAACGAACTCATGGACTCAGAAGATCGTCGAATACGTCTGACTGGACTCAGAAGATCATTTAATTCGTCCTGTTGGACTGCGATGATCGTCGGATACGAATTCCTGGACCCAGGAGGTCACTGAATACGCACTTATGGGCTCAGAAAATCGTAGATGTGTTTTCCTAGACTCAGAAAATCGTAGTATGCGTCATCGTGCGCTGCGACGATCGACGAATACGTCTTCCTCGACTGCGAAAATCGACGAATACGTCTTCCTGGACTCAGATAATAATGGATTACGTTTTCCTGGACTCAGAAGATCGTTGAAAATGTCATCCTGTACTCAGAAGATCGTGGAATAAGCCTCTCTGGACTGAGATGAATGTCCAATACGTCTTCCTGGACTGCAAAGAACGTTGAATACGGCTTACTGGGCCCAAAAGATTGTCAAATACCTCATCCTGGACTCAGAAGATCGCGGAATAGGCCTCCCTCGACTTAGATGATCGCCCAATACGTCATTCTGGACGGCGTAGATCGACAAATACATCTTCGTATTCTCAGAAGATAGTCGAATATGCCTTCCTGGACTAGGATGATCGTCTAATACTTCTCCCTGTTCTGCGAAGATCGTCAAGTACGTATTCCTGGACTGCAAAGTTCATTGAATACAGCATACTGGGCCCAAACGATCGTGAAATAGGTCTTATTGTACTCAGCAGATCGTGGAATAGGCCTTCCTTGACTCAGATAGCTTTCTAATACGTCTTCCTGGACAGCGTAGATCGTTGAATACGCCTTCCTGGACTCAGAAGATCGTCGAATACGACTTACTGGACTGATTAGATCGTCTAATATGCCTTCCTGGACTTAAACGATCGTCGAATACACCTTCCTGGGCTCAGAAGATCGTCAAATACGCCTTCCTGGGCTGCGACGCTCGTCGAATACGCCCTCATTGGCTCAGAGAATCGTCTAATACGTCTTCGTGTTCTGCAAAGATCGTCGAGTACGTCTTGCTGGACTGCAAAGATCGTCGAGTACGTCTTCATGGACTGAATAGACCGTTGATTACGGTTACTGGGCCCAAAAGATCGTCAAATAGGTCATTCAGGAGTCAGAAGATCGTGGAATGGGCCTTCCTGGACTCAGATGATCGTCTAATACGTCTTCCTGTTCTGCGGAGATCGTCCAGTACGTCTTCCTGGACTGCAAAGATCGTTTAATATGGCTTACTGGGCCCAAAAGATCGTTCGAATACGTCTTCCTGGACTCAGCAGATCGTCGTATACGCCTTCCTGAATTCACAAAATCATCGAGTACATCTTCATGGAATCAGAAGATCGTCGAATACTTCTTCCTTGACTCAGAAGGTCGTCGGATACGTCGTCCTGAACTGCGAAGAATGTTGGGTACGTCTTCCTGGACACACAGGATCGTCAAATACGAATAGTTGGACTCAGATGATCGTGGAATACGCCCCCATGGACTTAGAAGATCGTCGAATACGTCTTGCTGGACTCAGGAAATCGTCAAATACGTTTTCCTGGACTGCGAAAGACGTCCAATACGTCTTCCTGGACTGCGAAGGTGGTCGAATACGTCTTTCTGGGCTTAGAAGATCGAGGAATACGTGTTCGTGGACTGCGAAAGTCCTCGAAAACGTCTTTCTGGACTCAGAAGATCGCCAAATAGGTCATCAGGGTCTCCGAAGATCGTCAAATACGTATTTCTAGGTTCAGGAAAATGTCAAACACACTTTCCTGGACTCAGAACATCGTGGTATAGGCCTTCGTCGACTTAGATGATCGTCCAATACGTAATTCTGGACGGCGTAGACTGGCGAATACGTCTTTCTGCACTCAGGAGATAGTTGAATACGGCTCGCTGGGCTCAGAAGATTGTCGAATATGTCTTCTTGGACTGCGAAGGTCATCGGATACCTCTCCCTACACACAGAAGATCGTGGAATGCGTCCTCCAGGACTCAGAAGAATGTCGAGTACTCTTTCTGGCCTCAGAAGATCGTCGACTACGTCATCCGGAACTTAGAAGATCGTCGAATAAGTCAGCCTGTACGCATAAGATCATCAAATAGGTCTTCTTGGACTCAGGAGGTCGTCAAATATGTCATGCTGGAGTCAGAAGATTGCCGAATACGCTTTCCTGGACTCAGAAGATCGTCAAAACGAACTCATGGACTCAGAAGATCGTCGAATACGTCTGACTGGACTCAGAAGATCATTTAATTCGTCCTGTTGGACTGCGATGATCGTCGGATACGAATTCCTGGACCCAGGAGGTCACTGAATACGCACTTATGGGCTCAGAAAATCGTAGATGTGTTTTCCTAGACTCAGAAAATCGTAGTATGCGTCATCGTGCGCTGCGACGATCGACGAATACGTCTTCCTCGACTGCGAAAATCGACGAATACGTCTTCCTGGACTCAGATAATAATGGATTACGTTTTCCTGGACTCAGAAGATCGTTGAAAATGTCATCCTGTACTCAGAAGATCGTGGAATAAGCCTCTCTGGACTGAGATGAATGTCCAATACGTCTTCCTGGACTGCAAAGAACGTTGAATACGGCTTACTGGGCCCAAAAGATTGTCAAATACCTCATCCTGGACTCAGAAGATCGCGGAATAGGCCTCCCTCGACTTAGATGATCGCCCAATACGTCATTCTGGACGGCGTAGATCGACAAATACATCTTCGTATTCTCAGAAGATAGTCGAATATGCCTTCCTGGACTAGGATGATCGTCTAATACTTCTCCCTGTTCTGCGAAGATCGTCAAGTACGTATTCCTGGACTGCAAAGTTCATTGAATACAGCATACTGGGCCCAAACGATCGTGAAATAGGTCATATTGTACTCAGCAGATCGTGGAATAGGCCTTCCTTGACTCAGATAGCTTTCTAATACGTCTTCCTGGACAGCGTAGATCGTTGAATACGCCTTCCTGAACTCAGAAGATCGTCGAATACGACTTACTGGACTGATTAGATCGTCTAATATGCCTTCCTGGACTTAAACGATCGTCGAATACACCTTCCTGGGCTCAGAAGATCGTCAAATACGCCTTCCTGGGCTGCGACGCTCGTCGAATACGCCCTCATTGGCTCAGAGAATCGTCTAATACGTCTTCGTGTTCTGCAAAGATCGTCGAGTACGTCTTGCTGGACTGCAAAGATCGTCGAGTACGTCTTCATGGACTGAATAGACCGTTGATTACGGTTACTGGGCCCAAAAGATCGTCAAATAGGTCATTCAGGAGTCAGAAGATCGTGGAATGGGCCTTCCTGGACTCAGATGATCGTCTAATACGTCTTCCTGTTCTGCGGAGATCGTCCAGTACGTCTTCCTGGACTGCAAAGATCGTTTAATATGGCTTACTGGGCCCAAAAGATCGTTCGAATACGTCTTCCTGGACTCAGCAGATCGTCGTATACGCCTTCCTGAATTCACAAAATCATCGAGTACATCTTCATGGAATCAGAAGATCGTCGAATACTTCTTCCTTGACTCAGAAGGTCGTCGGATACGTCGTCCTGAACTGCGAAGAATGTTGGGTACGTCTTCCTGGACACACAGGATCGTCAAATACGAATAGTTGGACTCAGATGATCGTGGAATACGCCCCCATGGACTTAGAAGATCGTCGAATACGTCTTGCTGGACTCAGGAAATCGTCAAATACGTTTTCCTGGACTGCGAAAGACGTCCAATACGTCTTCCTGGACTGCGAAGGTGGTCGAATACGTCTTTCTGGGCTTAGAAGATCGAGGAATACGTGTTCGTGGACTGCGAAAGTCCTCGAAAACGCCTTTCTGGACTCAGAAGATCGTCAAATAGGTCATCAGGGTCTCCGAAGATCGTCAAATACGTATTTCTAGGTTCAGGAAAATGTCAAACACACTTTCCTGGACTCAGAACATCGTGGTATAGGCCTTCGTCGACTTAGATGATCGTCCAATACGTAATTCTGGACGGCGTAGACTGGCGAATACGTCTTTCTGCACTCAGGAGATAGTTGAATACGGCTCGCTGGGCTCAGAAGATTGTCGAATATGTCTTCTTGGACTGCGAAGGTCATCGGATACCTCTCCCTACACACAGAAGATCGTGGAATGCGTCCTCCAGGACTCAGAAGAATGTCGAGTACTCTTTCTGGCCTCAGAAGATCGTCGACTACGTCATCCAGAACTTAGAAGATCGTCGAATAAGTCAGCCTGTACGCATAAGATCATCAAATAGGTCTTCTTGGACTCAGGAGGTCGTCAAATATGTCATGCTGGAGTCAGAAGATTGCCGAATACGCTTTCCTGGACTCAGAAGATCGTCAAAACGAACTCATGGACTCAGAAGATCGTCGAATACGTCTGACTGGACTCAGAAGATCATTTAATTCGTCCTGTTGGACTGCGATGATCGTCGGATACGAATTCCTGGACCCAGGAGGTCACTGAATACGCACTTATGGGCTCAGAAAATCGTAGATGTGTTTTCCTAGACTCAGAAAATCGTAGTATGCGTCATCGTGCGCTGCGACGATCGACGAATACGTCTTCCTCGACTGCGAAAATCGACGAATACGTCTTCCTGGACTCAGATAATAATGGATTACGTTTTCCTGGACTCAGAAGATCGTTGAAAATGTCATCCTGTACTCAGAAGATCGTGGAATAAGCCTCTCTGGACTGAGATGAATGTCCAATACGTCTTCCTGGACTGCAAAGAACGTTGAATACGGCTTACTGGGCCCAAAAGATTGTCAAATACCTCATCCTGGACTCAGAAGATCGCGGAATAGGCCTCCCTCGACTTAGATGATCGCCCAATACGTTATTCTGGACGGCGTAGATCGACAAATACATCTTCGTATTCTCAGAAGATAGTCGAATATGCCTTCCTGGACTAGGATGATCGTCTAATACTTCTCCCTGTTCTGCGAAGATCGTCAAGTACGTATTCCTGGACTGCAAAGTTCATTGAATACAGCATACTGGGCCCAAACGATCGTGAAATAGGTCATATTGTACTCAGCAGATCGTGGAATAGGCCTTCCTTGACTCAGATAGCTTTCTAATACGTCTTCCTGGACAGCGTAGATCGTTGAATACGCCTTCCTGGACTCAGAAGATCGTCGAATACGACTTACTGGACTGATTAGATCGTCTAATATGCCTTCCTGGACTTAAACGATCGTCGAATACACCTTCCTGGGCTCAGAAGATCGTCAAATACGCCTTCCTGGGCTGCGACGCTCGTCGAATACGCCCTCATTGGCTCAGAGAATCGTCTAATACGTCTTCGTGTTCTGCAAAGATCGTCGAGTACGTCTTGCTGGACTGCAAAGATCGTCGAGTACGTCTTCATGGACTGAATAGACCGTTGATTACGGTTACTGGGCCCAAAAGATCGTCAAATAGGTCATTCAGGAGTCAGAAGATCGTGGAATGGGCCTTCCTGGACTCAGATGATCGTCTAATACGTCTTCCTGTTCTGCGGAGATCGTCCAGTACGTCTTCCTGGACTGCAAAGATCGTTTAATATGGCTTACTGGGCCCAAAAGATCGTTCGAATACGTCTTCCTGGACTCAGCAGATCGTCGTATACGCCTTCCTGAATTCACAAAATCATCGAGTACATCTTCATGGAATCAGAAGATCGTCGAATACTTCTTCCTTGACTCAGAAGGTCGTCGGATACGTCGTCCTGAACTGCGAAGAATGTTGGGTACGTCTTCCTGGACACACAGGATCGTCAAATACGAATAGTTGGACTCAGATGATCGTGGAATACGCCCCCATGGACTTAGAAGATCGTCGAATACGTCTTGCTGGACTCAGGAAATCGTCAAATACGTTTTCCTGGACTGCGAAAGACGTCCAATACGTCTTCCTGGACTGCGAAGGTGGTCGAATACGTCTTTCTGGGCTTAGAAGATCGAGGAATACGTGTTCGTGGACTGCGAAAGTCCTCGAAAACGCCTTTCTGGACTCAGAAGATCGTCAAATAGGTCATCAGGGTCTCCGAAGATCGTCAAATACGTATTTCTAGGTTCAGGAAAATGTCAAACACACTTTCCTGGACTCAGAACATCGTGGTATAGGCCTTCGTCGACTTAGATGATCGTCCAATACGTAATTCTGGACGGCGTAGACTGGCGAATACGTCTTTCTGCACTCAGGAGATAGTTGAATACGGCTCGCTGGGCTCAGAAGATTGTCGAATATGTCTTCTTGGACTGCGAAGGTCATCGGATACCTCTCCCTACACACAGAAGATCGTGGAATGCGTCCTCCAGGACTCAGAAGAATGTCGAGTACTCTTTCTGGCCTCAGAAGATCGTCGACTACGTCATCCAGAACTTAGAAGATCGTCGAATAAGTCAGCCTGTACGCATAAGATCATCAAATAGGTCTTCTTGGACTCAGGAGGTCGTCAAATATGTCATGCTGGAGTCAGAAGATTGCCGAATACGCTTTCCTGGACTCAGAAGATCGTCAAAACGAACTCATGGACTCAGAAGATCGTCGAATACGTCTGACTGGACTCAGAAGATCATTTAATTCGTCCTGTTGGACTGCGATGATCGTCGGATACGAATTCCTGGACCCAGGAGGTCACTGAATACGCACTTATGGGCTCAGAAAATCGTAGATGTGTTTTCCTAGACTCAGAAAATCGTAGTATGCGTCATCGTGCGCTGCGACGATCGACGAATACGTCTTCCTCGACTGCGAAAATCGACGAATACGTCTTCCTGGACTCAGATAATAATGGATTACGTTTTCCTGGACTCAGAAGATCGTTGAAAATGTCATCCTGTACTCAGAAGATCGTGGAATAAGCCTCTCTGAACTGAGATGAATGTCCAATACGTCTTCCTGGACTGCAAAGAACGTTGAATACGGCTTACTGGGCCCAAAAGATTGTCAAATACCTCATCCTGGACTCAGAAGATCGCGGAATAGGCCTCCCTCGACTTAGATGATCGCCCAATACGTCATTCTGGACGGCGTAGATCGACAAATACATCTTCGTATTCTCAGAAGATAGTCGAATATGCCTTCCTGGACTAGGATGATCGTCTAATACTTCTCCCTGTTCTGCGAAGATCGTCAAGTACGTATTCCTGGACTGCAAAGTTCATTGAATACAGCATACTGGGCCCAAACGATCGTGAAATAGGTCATATTGTACTCAGCAGATCGTGGAATAGGCCTTCCTTGACTCAGATAGCTTTCTAATACGTCTTCTTGGACAGCGTAGATCGTTGAATACGCCTTCCTGGACTCAGAAGATCGTCGAATACGACTTACTGGACTGATTAGATCGTCTAATATGCCTTCCTGGACTTAAACGATCGTCCAATACACCTTCCTGGGCTCAGAAGATCGTCAAATACGCCTTCCTGGGCTGCGACGCTCGTCGAATACGCCCTCATTGGCTCAGAGAATCGTCTAATACGTCTTCGTGTTCTGCAAAGATCGTCGAGTACGTCTTGCTGGACTGCAAAGATCGTCGAGTACGTCTTCATGGACTGCATAGACCGTTGAGTACGGTTACTGGGCCCAAAAGATCGTCAAATAGGTCATTCAGGAGTCAGAAGATCGTGGAATGGGCCTTCCTGGACTCAGATGATCGTCTAATAAGTCTTCCTGTTCTGCGGAGATCGTCCAGTACGTCTTCCTGGACTGCAAAGATCGTTTAATATGGCTTACTGGGCCCAAAAGATCGTTCGAATACGTCTTCCTGGACTCAGCAGATCGTCGTATTCGCCTTCCTGAATTCACAAAATCATCGAGTACATCTTCATGGAATCAGAAGATCGTCGAATACTTCTTCCTTGACTCAGAAGGTCGTCGGATACGTCGTCCTGAACTGCGAAGAATGTTGGGTACGTCTTCCTGGACACACAGGATCGTCAAATACGAATAGTTGGACTCAGATGATCGTGGAATACGCCCCCATGGACTTAGAAGATCGTCGAATACGTCTTGCTGGACTCAGGAAATCGTCAAATACGTTTTCCTGGACTGCGAAAGACGTCCAATACGTCTTCCTGGACTGCGAAGGTGGTCGAATACGTCTTTCTGGGCTTAGAAGATCGAGGAATACGTGTTCGTGGACTGCGAAAGTCCTCGAAAACGCCTTTCTGGACTCAGAAGATCGTCAAATAGGTCATCAGGGTCTCCGAAGATCGTCAAATACGTATTTCTAGGTTCAGGAAAATGTCAAACACACTTTCCTGGACTCAGAACATCGTGGTATAGGCCTTCGTCGACTTAGATGATCGTCCAATACGTAATTCTGGACGGCGTAGACTGGCGAATACGTCTTTCTGCACTCAGGAGATAGTTGAATACGGCTCGCTGGGCTCAGAAGATTGTCGAATATGTCTTCTTGGACTGCGAAGGTCATCGGATACCTCTCCCTACACACAGAAGATCGTGGAATGCGTCCTCCAGGACTCAGAAGAATGTCGAGTACTCTTTCTGGCCTCAGAAGATCGTCGACTACGTCATCCAGAACTTAGAAGATCGTCGAATAAGTCAGCCTGTACGCATAAGATCATCAAATAGGTCTTCTTGGACTCAGGAGGTCGTCAAATATGTCATGCTGGAGTCAGAAGATTGCCGAATACGCTTTCCTGGACTCAGAAGATCGTCAAAACGAACTCATGGACTCAGAAGATCGTCGAATACGTCTGACTGGACTCAGAAGATCATTTAATTCGTCCTGTTGGACTGCGATGATCGTCGGATACGAATTCCTGGACCCAGGAGGTCACTGAATACGCACTTATGGGCTCAGAAAATCGTAGATGTGTTTTCCTAGACTCAGAAAATCGTAGTATGCGTCATCGTGCGCTGCGACGATCGACGAATACGTCTTCCTCGACTGCGAAAATCGACGAATACGTCTTCCTGGACTCAGATAATAATGGATTACGTTTTCCTGGACTCAGAAGATCGTTGAAAATGTCATCCTGTACTCAGAAGATCGTGGAATAAGCCTCTCTGAACTGAGATGAATGTCCAATACGTCTTCCTGGACTGCAAAGAACGTTGAATACGGCTTACTGGGCCCAAAAGATTGTCAAATACCTCATCCTGGACTCAGAAGATCGCGGAATAGGCCTCCCTCGACTTAGATGATCGCCCAATACGTCATTCTGGACGGCGTAGATCGACAAATACATCTTCGTATTCTCAGAAGATAGTCGAATATGCCTTCCTGGACTAGGATGATCGTCTAATACTTCTCCCTGTTCTGCGAAGATCGTCAAGTACGTATTCCTGGACTGCAAAGTTCATTGAATACAGCATACTGGGCCCAAACGATCGTGAAATAGGTCATATTGTACTCAGCAGATCGTGGAATAGGCCTTCCTTGACTCAGATAGCTTTCTAATACGTCTTCTTGGACAGCGTAGATCGTTGAATACGCCTTCCTGGACTCAGAAGATCGTCGAATACGACTTACTGGACTGATTAGATCGTCTAATATGCCTTCCTGGACTTAAACGATCGTCCAATACACCTTCCTGGGCTCAGAAGATCGTCAAATACGCCTTCCTGGGCTGCGACGCTCGTCGAATACGCCCTCATTGGCTCAGAGAATCGTCTAATACGTCTTCGTGTTCTGCAAAGATCGTCGAGTACGTCTTGCTGGACTGCAAAGATCGTCGAGTACGTCTTCATGGACTGCATAGACCGTTGAGTACGGTTACTGGGCCCAAAAGATCGTCAAATAGGTCATTCAGGAGTCAGAAGATCGTGGAATGGGCCTTCCTGGACTCAGATGATCGTCTAATAAGTCTTCCTGTTCTGCGGAGATCGTCCAGTACGTCTTCCTGGACTGCAAAGATCGTTTAATATGGCTTACTGGGCCCAAAAGATCGTTCGAATACGTCTTCCTGGACTCAGCAGATCGTCGTATTCGCCTTCCTGAATTCACAAAATCATCGAGTACATCTTCATGGAATCAGAAGATCGTCGAATACTTCTTCCTTGACTCAGAAGGTCGTCGGATACGTCGTCCTGAACTGCGAAGAATGTTGGGTACGTCTTCCTGGACACACAGGATCGTCAAATACGAATAGTTGGACTCAGATGATCGTGGAATACGCCCCCATGGACTTAGAAGATCGTCGAATACGTCTTGCTGGACTCAGGAAATCGTCAAATACGTTTTCCTGGACTGCGAAAGACGTCCAATACGTCTTCCTGGACTGCGAAGGTGGTCGAATACGTCTTTCTGGGCTTAGAAGATCGAGGAATACGTGTTCGTGGACTGCGAAAGTCCTCGAAAACGTCTTTCTGGACTCAGAACATCGTCAAATAGGTCATCAGGGTCTCCGAAGATCGTCAAATACGTATTTCTAGGTTCAGGAAAATGTCAAACACACTTTCCTGGACTCAGAACATCGTGGTATAGGCCTTCGTCGACTTAGATGATCGTCCAATACGTAATTCTGGACGGCGTAGACTGGCGAATACGTCTTTCTGCACTCAGGAGATAGTTGAATACGGCTCGCTGGGCTCAGAAGATTGTCGAATATGTCTTCTTGGACTGCGAAGGTCATCGGATACCTCTCCCTACACACAGAAGATCGTGGAATGCGTCCTCCAGGACTCAGAAGAATGTCGAGTACTCTTTCTGGCCTCAGAAGATCGTCGACTACGTCATCCAGAACTTAGAAGATCGTCGAATAAGTCAGCCTGTACGCATAAGATCATCAAATAGGTCTTCTTGGACTCAGGAGGTCGTCAAATATGTCATGCTGGAGTCAGAAGATTGCCGAATACGCTTTCCTGGACTCAGAAGATCGTCAAAACGAACTCATGGACTCAGAAGATCGTCGAATACGTCTGACTGGACTCAGAAGATCATTTAATTCGTCCTGTTGGACTGCGATGATCGTCGGATACGAATTCCTGGACCCAGGAGGTCACTGAATACGCACTTATGGGCTCAGAAAATCGTAGATGTGTTTTCCTAGACTCAGAAAATCGTAGTATGCGTCATCGTGCGCTGCGACGATCGACGAATACGTCTTCCTCGACTGCGAAAATCGACGAATACGTCTTCCTGGACTCAGATAATAATGGATTACGTTTTCCTGGACTCAGAAGATCGTTGAAAATGTCATCCTGTACTCAGAAGATCGTGGAATAAGCCTCTCTGGACTGAGATGAATGTCCAATACGTCTTCCTGGACTGCAAAGAACGTTGAATACGGCTTACTGGGCCCAAAAGATTGTCAAATACCTCATCCTGGACTCAGAAGATCGCGGAATAGGCCTCCCTCGACTTAGATGATCGCCCAATACGTCATTCTGGACGGCGTAGATCGACAAATACATCTTCGTATTCTCAGAAGATAGTCGAATATGCCTTCCTGGACTAGGATGATCGTCTAATACTTCTCCCTGTTCTGCGAAGATCGTCAAGTACGTATTCCTGGACTGCAAAGTTCATTGAATACAGCATACTGGGCCCAAACGATCGTGAAATAGGTCATATTGTACTCAGCAGATCGTGGAATAGGCCTTCCTTGACTCAGATAGCTTTCTAATACGTCTTCCTGGACAGCGTAGATCGTTGAATACGCCTTCCTGGACTCAGAAGATCGTCGAATACGACTTACTGGACTGATTAGATCGTCTAATATGCCTTCCTGGACTTAAACGATCGTCGAATACACCTTCCTGGGCTCAGAAGATCGTCAAATACGCCTTCCTGGGCTGCGACGCTCGTCGAATACGCCCTCATTGGCTCAGAGAATCGTCTAATACGTCTTCGTGTTCTGCAAAGATCGTCGAGTACGTCTTGCTGGACTGCAAAGATCGTCGAGTACGTCTTCATGGACTGCATAGACCGTTGAGTACGGTTACTGGGCCCAAAAGATTGTCAAATAGGTCATTCAGGAGTCAGAAGATCGTGGAATGGGCCTTCCTGGACTCAGATGATCGTCTAATACGTCTTCCTGTTCTGCGGAGATCGTCCAGTACGTCTTCCTGGACTGCAAAGATCGTTTAATATGGCTTACTGGGCCCAAAAGATCGTTCGAATACGTCCTCCTGGACTCAGCAGATCGTCGTATTCGCCTTCCTGAATTCACAAAATCATCGAGTACATCTTCATGGAATCAGAAGATCGTCGAATACTTCTTCCTTGACTCAGAAGGTCGTCGGATACGTCGTCCTGAACTGCGAAGAATGTTGGGTACGTCTTCCTGGACACACAGGATCGTCAAATACGAATAGTTGGACTCAGATGATCGTGGAATACGCCCCCATGGACTTAGAAGATCGTCGAATACGTCTTGCTGGACTCAGGAAATCGTCAAATACGTTTTCCTGGACTGCGAAAGACGTCCAATACGTCTTCCTGGACTGCGAAGGTGGTCGAATACGTCTTTCTGGGCTTAGAAGATCGAGGAATACGTGTTCGTGGACTGCGAAAGTCCTCGAAAACGTCTTTCTGGACTCAGAAGATCGTCAAATAGGTCATCAGGGTCTCCAAAGATCGTCAAATACGTATTTCTAGGTTCAGGAAAATGTCAAACACACTTTCCTAGACTCAGAACATCGTGGTATAGGCCTTCGTCGACTTAGATGATCGTCCAATACGTAATTCTGGACGGCGTAGACTGGCGAATACGTCTTTCTGCACTCAGGAGATAGTTGAATACGGCTCGCTGGGCTCAGAAGATTGTCGAATATGTCTTCTTGGACTGCGAAGGTCATCGGATACCTCTCCCTACACACAGAAGATCGTGGAATGCGTCCTCCAGGACTCAGAAGAATGTCGAGTACTCTTTCTGGCCTCAGAAGATCGTCGACTACGTCATCCAGAACTTAGAAGATCGTCGAATAAGTCAGCCTGTACGCATAAGATCATCAAATAGGTCTTCTTGGACTCAGGAGGTCGTCAAATATGTCATGCTGGAGTCAGAAGATTGCCGAATACGCTTTCCTGGACTCAGAAGATCGTCAAAACGAACTCATGGACTCAGAAGATCGTCGAATACGTCTGACTGGACTCAGAAGATCATTTAATTCGTCCTGTTGGACTGCGATGATCGTCGGATACGAATTCCTGGACCCAGGAGGTCACTGAATACGCACTTATGGGCTCAGAAAATCGTAGATGTGTTTTCCTAGACTCAGAAAATCGTAGTATGCGTCATCGTGCGCTGCGACGATCGACGAATACGTCTTCCTCGACTGCGAAAATCGACGAATACGTCTTCCTGGACTCAGATAATAATGGATTACGTTTTCCTGGACTCAGAAGATCGTTGAAAATGTCATCCTGTACTCAGAAGATCGTGGAATAAGCCTCTCTGGACTGAGATGAATGTCCAATACGTCTTCCTGGACTGCAAAGAACGTTGAATACGGCTTACTGGGCCCAAAAGATTTTCAAATACCTCATCCTGGACTCAGAAGATCGCGGAATAGGCCTCCCTCGACTTAGATGATCGCCCAATACGTCATTCTGGACGGCGTAGATCGACAAATACATCTTCGTATTCTCAGAAGATAGTCGAATATGCCTTCCTGGACTAGGATGATCGTCTAATACTTCTCCCTGTTCTGCGAAGATCGTCAAGTACGTATTCCTGGACTGCAAAGTTCATTGAATACAGCATACTGGGCCCAAACGATCGTGAAATAGGTCATATTGTACTCAGCAGATCGTGGAATAGGCCTTCCTTGACTCAGATAGCTTTCTAATACGTCTTCCTGGACAGCGTAGATCGTTGAATACGCCTTCCTGGACTCAGAGGATCGTCGAATACGACTTACTGGACTGATTAGATCGTCTAATATGCCTTCCTGGACTTAAACGATCGTCGAATACACCTTCCTGGGCTCAGAAGATCGTCAAATACGCCTTCCTGGGCTGCGACGCTCGTCGAATACGCCCTCATTGGCTCAGAGAATCGTCTAATACGTCTTCGTGTTCTGCAAAGATCGTCGAGTACGTCTTGCTGGACTGCAAAGATCGTCGAGTACGTCTTCATGGACTGCATAGACCGTTGATTACGGTTACTGGGCCCAAAAGATCGTCAAATAGGTCATTCAGGAGTCAGAAGATCGTGGAATGGGCCTTCCTGGACTCAGATGATCGTCTAATACGTCTTCCTGTTCTGCGGAGATCGTCCAGTACGTCTTCCTGGACTGCAAAGATCGTTTAATATGGCTTACTGGGCCCAAAAGATCGTTCGAATACGTCTTCCTGGACTCAGCAGATCGTCGTATACGCCTTCCTGAATTCACAAAATCATCGAGTACATCTTCATGGAATCAGAAGATCGTCGAATACTTCTTCCTTGACTCAGAAGGTCGTCGGATACGTCGTCCTGAACTGCGAAGAATGTTGGGTACGTCTTCCTGGACACACAGGATCGTCAAATACGAATAGTTGGACTCAGATGATCGTGGAATACGCCCCCATGGACTTAGAAGATCGTCGAATACGTCTTGCTGGACTCAGGAAATCGTCAAATACGTTTTCCTGGACTGCGAAAGACGTCCAATACGTCTTCCTGGACTGCGAAGGTGGTCGAATACGTCTTTCTGGGCTTAGAAGATCGAGGAATACGTGTTCGTGGACTGCGAAAGTCCTCGAAAACGTCTTTCTGGACTCAGAAGATCGTCAAATAGGTCATCAGGGTCTCCGAAGATCGTCAAATACGTATTTCTAGGTTCAGGAAAATGTCAAACACACTTTCCTGGACTCAGAACATCGTGGTATAGGCCTTCGTCGACTTAGATGATCGTCCAATACGTAATTCTGGACGGCGTAGACTGGCGAATACGTCTTTCTGCACTCAGGAGATAGTTGAATACGGCTCGCTGGGCTCAGAAGATTGTCGAATATGTCTTCTTGGACTGCGAAGGTCATCGGATACCTCTCCCTACACACAGAAGATCGTGGAATGCGTCCTCCAGGTCTCAGAAGTATGTCGAGTACTCTTTCTGGCCTCAGAAGATCGTCGACTACGTCATCCAGAACTTAGAAGATCGTCGAATAAGTCAGCCTGTACGCATAAGATCATCAAATAGGTCTTCTTGGACTCAGGAGGTCGTCAAATATGTCATGCTGGAGTCAGAAGATTGCCGAATACGCTTTCCTGGACTCAGAAGATCGTCAAAACGAACTCATGGACTCAGAAGATCGTCGAATACGTCTGACTGGACTCAGAAGATCATTTAATTCGTCCTGTTGGACTGCGATGATCGTCGGATACGAATTCCTGGACCCAGGAGGTCACTGAATACGCACTTATGGGCTCAGAAAATCGTAGATGTGTTTTCCTAGACTCAGAAAATCGTAGTATGCGTCATCGTGCGCTGCGACGATCGACGAATACGTCTTCCTCGACTGCGAAAATCGACGAATACGTCTTCCTGGACTCAGATAATAATGGATTACGTTTTCCTGGACTCAGAAGATCGTTGAAAATGTCATCCTGTACTCAGACGATCGTGGAATAAGCCTCTCTGGACTGAGATGAATGTCCAATACGTCTTCCTGGACTGCAAAGAACGTTGAATACGGCTTACTGGGCCCAAAAGATTGTCAAATACCTCATCCTGGACTCAGAAGATCGCGGAATAGGCCTCCCTCGACTTAGATGATCGCCCAATACGTCATTCTGGACGGCGTAGATCGACAAATACATCTTCGTATTCTCAGAAGATAGTCGAATATGCCTTCCTGGACTAGGATGATCGTCTAATACTTCTCCCTGTTCTGCGAAGATCGTCAAGTACGTATTCCTGGACTGCAAAGTTCATTGAATACAGCATACTGGGCCCAAACGATCGTGAAATAGGTCATATTGTACTCAGCAGATCGTGGAATAGGCCTTCCTTGACTCAGATAGCTTTCTAATACGTCTTCCTGGACAGCGTAGATCGTTGAATACGCCTTCCTGGACTCAGAAGATCGTCGAATACGACTTACTGGACTGATTAGATCGTCTAATATGCCTTCCTGGACTTAAACGATCGTCGAATACACCTTCCTGGGCTCAGAAGATCGTCAAATACGCCTTCCTGGGCTGCGACGCTCGTCGAATACGCCCTCATTGGCTCAGAGAATCGTCTAATACGTCTTCGTGTTCTGCAAAGATCGTCGAGTACGTCTTGCTGGACTGCAAAGATCGTCGAGTACGTCTTCATGGACTGCATAGACCGTTGATTACGGTTACTGGGCCCAAAAGATCGTCAAATAGGTCATTCAGGAGTCAGAAGATCGTGGAATGGGCCTTCCTGGACTCAGATGATCGTCTAATACGTCTTCCTGTTCTGCGGAGATCGTCCAGTACGTCTTCCTGGACTGCAAAGATCGTTTAATATGGCTTACTGGGCCCAAAAGATCGTTCGAATACGTCTTCCTGGACTCAGCAGATCGTCGTATACGCCTTCCTGAATTCACAAAATCATCGAGTACATCTTCATGGAATCAGAAGATCGTCGAATACTTCTTCCTTGACTCAGAAGGTCGTCGGATACGTCGTCCTGAACTGCGAAGAATGTTGGGTACGTCTTCCTGGACACACAGGATCGTCAAATACGAATAGTTGGACTCAGATGATCGTGGAATACGCCCCCATGGACTTAGAAGATCGTCGAATACGTCTTGCTGGACTCAGGAAATCGTCAAATACGTTTTCCTGGACTGCGAAAGACGTCCAATACGTCTTCCTGGACTGCGGAGGTGGTCGAATACGTCTTTCTGGGCTTAGAAGATCGAGGAATACGTGTTCGTGGACTGCGAAAGTCCTCGAAAACGTCTTTCTGGACTCAGAAGATCGTCAAATAGGTCATCAGGGTCTCCGAAGATCGTCAAATACGTATTTCTAGGTTCAGGAAAATGTCAAACACACTTTCCTGGACTCAGAACATCGTGGTATAGGCCTTCGTCGACTTAGATGATCGTCCAATACGTAATTCTGGACGGCGTAGACTGGCGAATACGTCTTTCTGCACTCAGGAGATAGTTGAATACGGCTTGCTGGGCTCAGAAGATTGTCGAATATGTCTTCTTGGACTGCGAAGGTCATCGGATACCTCTCCCTACACACAGAAGATCGTGGAATGCGTCCTCCAGGACTCAGAAGAATGTCGAGTACTCTTTCTGGCCTCAGAAGATCGTCGACTACGTCATCCAGAACTTAGAAGATCGTCGAATAAGTCAGCCTGTACGCATAAGATCATCAAATAGGTCTTCTTGGACTCAGGAGGTCGTCAAATATGTCATGCTGGAGTCAGAAGATTGCCGAATACGCTTTCCTGGACTCAGAAGATCGTCAAAACGAACTCATGGACTCAGAAGATCGTCGAATACGTCTGACTGGACTCAGAAGATCATTTAATTCGTCCTGTTGGACTGCGATGATCGTCGGATACGAATTCCTGGACCCAGGAGGTCACTGAATACGCACTTATGGGCTCAGAAAATCGTAGATGTGTTTTCCTAGACTCAGAAAATCGTAGTATGCGTCATCGTGCGCTGCGACGATCGACGAATACGTCTTCCTCGACTGCGAAAATCGACGAATACGTCTTCCTGGACTCAGATAATAATGGATTACGTTTTCCTGGACTCAGAAGATCGTTGAAAATGTCATCCTGTACTCAGAAGATCGTGGAATAAGCCTCTCTGGACTGAGATGAATGTCCAATACGTCTTCCTGGACTGCAAAGAACGTTGAATACGGCTTACTGGGCCCAAAAGATTGTCAAATACCTCATCCTGGACTCAGAAGATCGCGGAATAGGCCTCCCTCGACTTAGATGATCGCCCAATACGTCATTCTGGACGGCGTAGATCGACAAATACATCTTCGTATTCTCAGAAGATAGTCGAATATGCCTTCCTGGACTAGGATGATCGTCTAATACTTCTCCCTGTTCTGCGAAGATCGTCAAGTACGTATTCCTGGACTGCAAAGTTCATTGAATACAGCATACTGGGCCCAAACGATCGTGAAATAGGTCATATTGTACTCAGCAGATCGTGGAATAGGCCTTCCTTGACTCAGATAGCTTTCTAATACGTCTTCCTGGACAGCGTAGATCGTTGAATACGCCTTCCTGGACTCAGAAGATCGTCGAATACGACTTACTGGACTGATTAGATCGTCTAATATGCCTTCCTGGACTTAAACGATCGTCGAATACACCTTCTTGGGCTCAGAAGATCGTCAAATACGCCTTCCTGGGCTGCGACGCTCGTCGAATACGCCCTCATTGGCTCAGAGAATCGTCTAATACGTCTTCGTGTTCTGCAAAGATCGTCGAGTACGTCTTGCTGGACTGCAAAGATCGTCGAGTACGTCTTCATGGACTGCATAGACCGTTGATTACGGTTACTGGGCCCAAAAGATCGTCAAATAGGTCATTCAGGAGTCAGAAGATCGTGGAATGGGCCTTCCTGGACTCAGATGATCGTCTAATACGTCTTCCTGTTCTGCGGAGATCGTCCAGTACGTCTTCCTGGACTGCAAAGATCGTTTAATATGGCTTACTGGGCCCAAAAGATCGTTCGAATACGTCTTCCTGGACTCAGCAGATCGTCGTATACGCCTTCCTGAATTCACAAAATCATCGAGTACATCTTCATGGAATCAGAAGATCGTCGAATACTTCTTCCTTGACTCAGAAGGTCGTCGGATACGTCGTCCTGAACTGCGAAGAATGTTGGGTACGTCTTCCTGGACACACAGGATCGTCAAATACGAATAGTTGGACTCAGATGATCGTGGAATACGCCCCCATGGACTTAGAAGATCGTCGAATACGTCTTGCTGGACTCAGGAAATCGTCAAATACGTTTTCCTGGACTGCGAAAGACGTCCAATACGTCTTCCTGGACTGCGAAGGTGGTCGAATACGTCTTTCTGGGCTTAGAAGATCGAGGAATACGTGTTCGTGGACTGCGAAAGTCCTCGAAAACGTCTTTCTGGACTCAGAAGATCGTCAAATAGGTCATCAGGGTCTCCGAAGATCGTCAAATACGTATTTCTAGGTTCAGGAAAATGTCAAACACACTTTCCTGGACTCAGAACATCGTGGTATAGGCCTTCGTCGACTTAGATGATCGTCCAATACGTAATTCTGGACGGCGTAGACTGGCGAATACGTCTTTCTGCACTCAGGAGATAGTTGAATACGGCTCGCTGGGCTCAGAAGATTGTCGAATATGTCTTCTTGGACTGCGAAGGTCATCGGATACCTCTCCCTACACACAGAAGATCGTGGAATGCGTCATCCAGGACTCAGAAGAATGTCGAGTACTCTTTCTGGCCTCAGAAGATCGTCGACTACGTCATCCAGAACTTAGAAGATCGTCGAATAAGTCAGCCTGTACGCATAAGATCATCAAATAGGTCTTCTTGGACTCAGGAGGTCGTCAAATATGTCATGCTGGAGTCAGAAGATTGCCGAATACGCTTTCCTGGACTCAGAAGATCGTCAAAACGAACTCATGGACTCAGAAGATCGTCGAATACGTCTGACTGGACTCAGAAGATCATTTAATTCGTCCTGTTGGACTGCGATGATCGTCGGATACGAATTCCTGGACCCAGGAGGTCACTGAATGCGCACTTATGGGCTCAGAAAATCGTAGATGTGTTTTCCTAGACTCAGAAAATCGTAGTATGCGTCATCGTGCGCTGCGACGATCGACGAATACGTCTTCCTCGACTGCGAAAATCGACGAATACGTCTTCCTGGACTCAGATAATCATCGAAAACGTTTTCCTGGATTCAGAAGATCGTTGAAAATGTCATCCTGTACTCAGAAGATCGTGGAATAAGGCTCTCTGGACTGAGATGAATGTCCAATACGTCTTCCTGGACTCATAAGAATGTAGAATACCACTTACTGGAGTCAGAAGATTGTCGAATACGCCTTCCTGGACCCAGAAGATCTCCAAATACGAACTCTTGGACTCAGAAGATCGTCGAATACGAACTCATGGACTCAGAAGATCGTCTAATACGTTTTCCTGGACGGCATAGGTCGTCGATTACGTCTTCCTGGACCGAGAAGATCGTCGTATACGCTTACTGCACTCAGTACATCGTCGAAAAGGTCTTCCTGGACTAAGAAGATCGTGGAATGCCACTTCCTGGACTTAGAAGATCGTCGAATACGCCTTCGTGGACTCAGAAGATCATTGAATACCTCGTCTTGGACTGCGAAGATCGTCGGATACGAATACGTGGACTCAGGAGATCACTCAATACCTCGTCTTGGACTGCGAAGATCGTCGGATACGAATACCTGGACTCAGGAGATCACTGAATACGCCCTCGTGGACTCAGAAGCTCTACAAAGCGTGTTCCTAGACTCAGAAGATAGTAGTATACGTCATCCTGTGTTGCAGGGATCGTGGAATACGTCTTCCTGAACTGCGAAGATCGAAGAATACGTCTTCCTGGACTCAGGTAATCGTTGAATACGCTTTCCTGGACTCAGAAGATCGTCGAATACCACCTACTGGACTTAGAAGATCGTCGAATACACCTTCGTGGACTCAAAATATCGCCAAATACGAACTTATGGACTCAGAACATCGAGGAAGACGTCTACCTGGACTTAGTAGATCACCCAGTATGTTAATTAATATATGATTATCAGTTTACTTGGTAAGCAAACCCAACATGTAGTATTACATATTGTAATGGAACATGTAGAACATAAAGAATCTTAAAAAAAAAAAAAAAAAGTACGTCTTCTTGGATTCCGATGATAGTCGAATACGCCTTTCTGGACTCAGAAGATCGTAGAATACGTGTTCTTGGACTGCGAAGGTCGTCAAACTCGTCTCGCTGGACTCAGAAGATCGTCGAATACGTATTCCTAGGTTCAGGAGAATGACGAATACACCTTCCTGGACTCAGAAGATCGCGGAATAGGCCTTCGGCGACTTAGATGGTCGCCCAATACGTCATCCTGGACAGCGTAGATTGGCAAATACGTCTTCCTACACTGAGAAGATAGTTGAATACGGTTCGCTGGACTCAGAAGATTGTCGAATACGTCTTCTTGGACTGCGAAGGTCGTCGAATACCTCTCCCTAGACTCAGAAGATCGTGGAATGCGTCCTCCAGGAAGCTGAACCTCGTCGAATACGTCTTCCAGGACTCCGAAGAATGTCGAATTCTCCTCCTGGATTCAGAAGATCGTCGACTACGTCATCCAGAACTCAGAAGCTCGTCGAGTACATCAGCCTGTACTCAGAAGATCATCGAATGGGTCTTCTTGGACTCATGAGGTCGTCACATATGTCATGATGGACTCAGAAGATCGCCAAATACGACACCCTGTACTCAGAAGATCGTCGAATAGGCCTTCTTGGCCTCACAATACTGTCCCGTACGTCTTCCTGGACTGAAAACGTCGTAGAAGTCGTAGAATACCACTTACTGGACTCAGAAGATCGTCGAGTACGCCTTCCTGGACTCAGAATATCGTCAAATACGAACTCATGGACTCAAAAGATAGTCGAATATGTCTTCCTGGACTCAGAAGATCATTGAATTCGACGTGTTGGACTGCGAAGATCTTCGGATACGAATTCCAGGACTGAATACGCTCTCATGGACTCAGAAGGTCGTAGAATACGAATTGCTAGACTCAGAAGATAGCAGTATACGTCATCCTGCGCTGCGAAGATCGTCAAATACGTCTTCGTAGACTGCGAACATCGACGAATACGTCCTCCTGGACACAGATAATCGTCGAATACGTTTTCCTGAACGCAGAAGATCGTCTAATATGTCATCCTGTACTCAGAAGATCGTGGAATAAGCCTCTCTGGACTCAGATGAATATCCAATACGTCTTCCTGGACTCAGAAGAATGTGGAATACCACTTATAGGACTCAGACGATCGTCGAATACGCCTTCCTGGATTCAGAAGATCGTCAAATACGAACTTATGAGCTCAGAAGATCTTGGAATACGTTTTCCTGGACTCAGAAGATCGTTGAAGATGTCATCATGTACTCAGAAGATCGTGGAGTAGGCCTTCCTGGACTAAGGAGATCGTCAAATACCTAATCCTGGACTCACAAGATCGTGGAATCGGCCTTCCTGGACTCAGATGATTGTCCAACACGTGTTCCTGGATGGCGTATATCGTCGAATACGTCTTCCTTGACTCACAACGTAGTACAATATAACTTAGTGGTCTCAGAAGATCGTCGATTACACCTTCCTGAATTCAGAAGTTCGTCAAATACGCCTTCCTGGACATAGTAGCTCGTAGAATACGAACGCATGGACTCAGAAGATCGTCTAATACGCGCTCGTGGACGGCACAGATCGTCAAATACATCTTCCTGGACTCAGAAGATGGTCGAATAACGCGTACTGGACTCAGAAGTTCGTCGAATACGCTTCTGTGGACTCAAAATATCGTCAAATACGAACTTATGGACTCAAAACATCGTGGAAGACGTCTACCTGCACTCAGAAGATCGCACAATACGTCTTCTTGGATTCCGAAGATCTTCGAATACGAATTCCTGGACTCACGAGTTCGTCGAATACGTTTTACTGGACTCAGAAGATCGTTGAATACGCCATTCCTGGACTCAGAAGACAGCTGAATACGCCCTCAAGGACTCACAAGATCGTAGAATACGGAATCCTAGACTCAGAACATCGTAGAATACGTGATTCTTCACTGCGAATATCGTCCAATACGTCTTCCGGGACCACGAAGATCGTCGAATACGTCTTCCTTTACTCAGAACATCGTATAATACGTTTTCTTTTTCAGAAGATCTTTGAATGCGTCATACTGTACACGGAAAATAGTCGAATAAGCCTTCCTGAACTCAGAAACCGTCGAATATGTCATCCTGTACTCAGAAGATCGTGGAAAAGAAATTCCTTGACTAAAAACATCGTCAAATACGTAATCCTGGACTCAGAAGTTCGTCGAATACGTCTTTCTGTACTGCCAAGATCGTGGATTACCTCATCGTGGACTCAGAACATCGTCCAATATGTCTTCTTGGAGTCAGAAGGTCGTGGAAAAGGCCTTCCTGGTCTCAGATGGTCGTCTAATACGTCATTCTGGGTGGCGTAGATCATCGAATACGTCTTTCTGTGCTCAGAAGATCGTCGAGTACGCCTTAGTGGACTCAGAAATTTGTCAAATGGACTTTCCTGGACTCAGAAGACGTCATCCTGGACTCAGGAGGTCGTGGAAAAGGTCTTCCTGGACTCAGATAATCGTCCAATACGTCTTCCTATTCTGCAAAGATCGTCGAGTACGTCTTCCTGGACTGCAAAGATCGTTGACTGGGCCCAAAGGATCGTCATATATGTCACCCTGGACTCAGTAGATCGTAGAATAGGCCTTCCTCGACTTAGATGATCGTCCAATACGTCATCCTGGACGGCGTAGATCCACGAATACATCTTCCTATTATCCGAAGATAGTCGAATATGGCTCTCTGGACTCAGAAAATCGTCAAATACGCCTTGCTGGACTCAGAAGATCGTCAAATACGCCTTCCGGGGCTCAGAACCCGTGGAATACATGCTCATTGACTCACAGGATTGTCGAGTAGGCCTTCGTGGACTCAGATGATCGTCTAATATGTCTTCCTGTTCTGCGAAGATCGTCGAGTACGTCTTCCTGATCGGCAAAGACCGTTGAATACGGCTTACTGGGCCCAAAAGATCGTCGAATACGTCTTTCTGGGCTCAGAACTTCGTGGAATAGGCCTTCCTGGACTAAGATGATCGTCTAATACGTCTTCCTGTTCTGCGCAGATCGTCGAGTACGTCTCCCTGGACTGCAAAGTTCGTTGAATACGGCATACTGGGCCCAAAAGATCGTCGAATACGTCTTCCTGGACTCAGAAGATCGTGGAATCGGCCTTCCTGGACTCAGATGATCGTCTAATACGTCTTCCTGTTCTGGGTAGATTGTCGAGTACGTCTTCCTGGACTGCAAATTTCGTTAAATACAGCCTACTGGGCCCAAAACATCGTCGAGTACTATCAGCAGGTTTTTCCGTCTTCCTGGCGAGAGGGTATTGTCATCCCTATCCCTCGACCAGGAAAAGACCGGACACTTCCCTCTAGCTACCGCCCTATTTGCCTGACGAGTGTCGTCTGCAAGACCTTGGAACGGATGATTAACACTCGCTTAGTGTGGTGGCTAGAGACGAATAACCTGCTGAGCAATGTTCAGTGCGGATTTCGTCGCTATCGCTCCAGTGTCGACAACCTGACGCGCATGGAGGCATACACACAGAATGCGTTTCTCCTGAAGCAGCATGTCGTGGGTGTCTTCTTTGATCTGGAGAAGGCCTACGATACTACTTGGCGCTATGGCATTCTCCGTACTTTACACGGTTATGGTTTGCGCGGTCACTTAGCCGTTTTCCTTTTTAACTTTTTACTCATTCGGCGTTTTCGTGTCCGTATAGGCAACACGCTGTCTCAAGAGAAGATGCAGGAGAATGGTGTACCCCAGGGATCCATCCTCAGTGTCACACTTTTCGCAGTTGCCATTAATGGCATCACTAGTGTTGTTCGTAGCGGTATCCCGATGTCGCTGTATGTTGACGACTTTGCGATCTACTATCGCTCTTATAGTTTGGAGCACATCGAGCGTCAACTGCAGCTGACCATAACCTCCATCGCCGAGTGGGCATTACGTACGGGCTTTCGGCTGTCCCCTACGAAAACACAGTGTCTACACTTTCACCGACTGCGAGGAGTACACCCTCCTCCTGATCTTCATCTGCGCGACACACGTCTTCCTTTTCTACCGCACCTTAAGTTCTTGGGCTTACACCTCGACAGTAAACTTACATGGGAGCACCATATCCGCTATCTTCGTGCTTCCTGCGATCGTTCGCTTCGGGTACTCAGGGTCTTATCTGGGGCATCTTGGGGCGGCGATCGCACCGTCATGTTGAGGTTATATGGCTCTCTGGTCCGGTCCTAATTAGACTACGGCTGTTTTATTTATGGCGCGGGGTCTGCGTCTAAACTCCAGCTTTTAGACACAGTACCTCACACTGGTATCCGTCTCGCTACTGGGGCTTTCCGCACCAGCAGAATCGATTGTCTGTATGCTGATTCTGGCGAACCTCCACTGTCTGTTCGACGCTCTCTATTACTTTGTTCTTACGTGGCAAGGCTGGCCGCCCATCCAGGTCACCCTTCGTTTCCACCCGTGTTGCGTCCAGACCTCGCGCACCGTTATATGCGAAATACAACCATCTCCCGTCCAAGTGGTATCTGGTTTCGTGAACTGCTTGCTGCACACGCCCTTCGACTGCCAGCCGTAGAGCGGCATTCACGTGGCCGATGTCCTCCCTGGCAACTCCAGCGCGCACGCTTTGACCTGGAGCTGTCGGGCTGTGTTAAGATAGCTAACCCTCATTCCGTGTTTCGCCAACTATTCACGGAACTACTGGGGCGATACCGGAATTCCTGTCTGGTATTTACCGATGGGTCCCAGATGGGTAGTTCGACGGGTTGCGCCTTTATATACAACGGTGACGCTCATACGTACCGCTTACCGGACGCCAGTTCAGTATTTACCGCCAAGTTGTTTGCCATATTTTATTTCCTCCTTTTTATCTCCAGTTCAGGTCCTGGAAGTTTTATCGTTTGTTCCGATTCTTTTAGCGCTCTCCAGGCCCTGCAACAGTTTATCGGCACCTCGGCATTGGTTGTTAAAATCCAGACGTTGATTTCTCAGCTACTGTCTCGCGGATACCAGTTTGTTTTTACGTGGATCCCAGGCCATGTGAGTATTCCGGGTAACGAGGCGGCGGATGCGGCTGCAAAGTCTGCATGTCGCCTTCCGGAGTATTCCACCCGTACGCTCCCCTATATAGATGTGCAGAAATATTTCCGTCGCCATCTATTTGCTCTCTGGCAGGAATCTTGGGAAGCGTTATCTGGCACTCAATTACGGACAATCAAGGACACGGTACAACCCTGGCATACCAGCTGCAGGAATTCCAGGCGGGAAGAAGTGGTTTTAACCCGCCTAAGGATAGGCCATACCCGAGCCACGCATGGACACCTTTTGCGTGGTGATCCGGAGCCTGTCTGCACGACGTGTAACATTCCAATCTCCGTCGCACATGTCCTTCTTGATTGTCCGCGATACGCTCTTGAGCGCCAGTCCGTTGGCCTGGGCCTTACACTGTCGTCAGTTTTAGGCAACGACCCAGTCTGTAAATACAGTGCTGCGGTTCTGTTCCAGAATTGATTTTATGAAGCAAATGTAAGGATATTTTATTTCAGAGATTTTAGCCTTTTAGATGGCCGTATTTTTGGGTTTTTTAACGTTTTAGTGTTTTTTACTTTGTAACAATTTTAAGTTTCTGTTTTTAGCATTTTAAATGAAACGTTTTAATAGTTGTTTAGAGGTTTTTTATCTATTTTAACCCTAGATTTTTAGTTTTTAATGGGTGATGTTTTAACACTTGACGGTATGTAATTTTACTTCTGGACTCGGGGCCCAAATGACCAAGTTGTCGACGGGCCCTTAAACCCAACACACTCACTCACTCGTCGAGTACGTCTTCCTGGACTCAGAAGATCGTGGAATTCGTCTACCTGGGCTCAAAATATCGCTGCTTACTTCTTCCTGGACTCGGAAGATCGTCGGATACGTCTTCCTGGATATCGAGGAATGTCAAGTACGTCTTACTGGACATAGAGGATCGTCAAATACGACTAGTTGGACTGAAATCATCGTCCAATACGCCTTTATGTACTCAGAAGATCGTCGAATACATCTTGCTGGACTCAGGAAATTGTCGAATACGTTTTCCTGGACTGAGAAGGTCGTCGAGTACGTCTTCGTGGACTGCGAAGGTCGTCGAATACGTCTTTCTGGGCTCAGAAGATCGTAGAATACGTCTTCTTGGACTGCGAAGATCGTCGAGCACGTCTTCCTGGACTCAGGAGATCGTCAAATAGGTCATCCTGAACTCAGAAGATCCTCGAATTCCTAGGTTCAGGAGAATGTTGAATACGCCTTGCTGGACTCAGAAGATCGTGGAATCGGCCTCCTTGGACTTAGATGATCGTCCAATACGTCATCCTGGACAGCGCAGATTAGTGAATACGTATTCCTACATTCAGAAAATAGTTGAATACGGCTCACAGGACTCAAAACAATGTCGAATACGTCTTCTTGGACTGCGAAGGTCGCTGAATACCTCTTCCTAGACTCAGAAAATCGTGGAATGCGTCCTCCTGGACTCAGCAGCTCGTCGAATAGTTCTTCCAGGACTTAAAAGAATGCGAATTCTCTTCCTGGCCTAAGAAGATTGTCGACTACGTCATCCAGAACCCAGAAGCTCGTCGAATACATCATCCTGTACGTAGAAGATAATCGAATATGTCTTATTGGACTCAGGAGGTCGTCAAATATGTCATGCTGGACTCAGACGATCACCGAATACGACATCCTGTACTGAGAAGATCGCAGAATAGGCCTTCCTGGACTTAGAAGATCGTCAAATACGAACCCATGGACTCAGAAGATCGTCGAACACGTCTTCCTGGAATCAAAAGATCATTGAGTTCGTAGTGTTGGACTGCGGAGATCGTCGGACATGAATTCCTGGACTCAGGAGATCACTGAATACGCCCTTATGGGCTGAGAAAATCATAGATGTGTATTCCTAGACTCAGAAGGTAGTACTATACGTCATCCTGCGCTGCGAAGAACGTCGAATACGTCTTCTTGCACCGCGAAACTAGCCGAATACGTCTTGCTGGACTCAGATAATCGTCGAATACATTTTCCTGGACTCAGAAGATCGTGGAATATGTCGTCCTGTACTCAGAAAATCGAGGAATAAGCCTCTCTGCACACAGAAGAATGTCCAATACGTCTTCCTGGACATAGAAGGATGTAGAATAACACTTATTGGACTCAGAAGATCGTCGAATGCGCCTTCCTGGACTCAGAAGATCGTCAAATAGGAACTCTTGGATTCACAAGATCGTCGAATACGTCTTCTTGGACTGCGAAGGTCGTCGAATACCTCTCGCTAGATTCAGAAGTTCGTCAAATGCGTTCTCGTGGACTCAGAAGCTCGTCGAATACGTCTTCCAGGACTGAGAGGAATGTCAAATACTCTGGCTGGACTCAGAAGATCGTCGAATACGTCATCCAAAAATCAGAAGATCGTCGAATACGTCATCCTGTACTCAGATCATCGAATAGGCCTTCTTGGACTCAGAAAGTCGTCAAATCCGTCATGCTGGACTCAGAAGATCACCGAATACGACATCCTGTACTCAGAAGATCGTCGAATGGGCCTTCCTGGACTCAGAAGATCGTCGAATATGTCATCCTGTACTCAGAAGATCGTGGCATAAGCCTTCCTGAACTCCGAAGATCGTCCAGTACGTCTTCCTGGACTCAGAAGACCTTAGAATATCACTTACTGGACTCAGAAGATCGTCGAATACGTCTTCCTGGACACAGAAGATCGTAAAATAAGAACTCATGGGCTCAGAAGATCGTCGAATACGTCTTCCTGGACTCAGAAGATCATTGAATACCTCCTCTTGGACGGCGAAGATCGTCGGATACAAATACCTGGGCTCAGGAGATCACTGAATACGCCCTGATGGACTCAGAAGCTTGTACAAAGCGTATTCCTAGACTAAGAAGATAGTAGTATACGTCATCCGGCGCTGCGAAGATCGCGGAATACGTCTTCCTGGAATGCGAAGATCGACAAATACGTCTTCCTGGACTGAGGTCATCGTCGAATACGCTTTCCTGGACTCAGAAGGTCGTGGAATATGTCATCGTGTACTCAGATGATGGTGGAATAAGCCTTTCTGGACACAGAAGAAGGTCCAATATGTCTTCCTGAACTCAGAAGAATGTAGAATACCACTTACTGGACTCAGAAGATCGTCGAATACGCTTTCCTGGACTCAGAAAATCGTCAAATACGAACTCATGGACTGAGAAGATCTTCGAATACGTTTTCCTGGTCTCAGAAAATCGTCAAATACAAACTCATGGACTCAGGAGATCTTCGAATACGTTTTCCTGGACTCAGAAGATCGTCGAAGATGTCATCCTGTACTCAGAAGATCGTGGAGTAGGCCTTCCTGAACTAAGGTGATCGTCAAATATGTAATCCTGGACTCAGAAGATCGTGGAACCGGCCTTCCTGGACTCAGATGATTGCCCAACACGTGTTCCTGAATGGCGTAGATCGTCGAATACGTCTTCCTTGACTCAAGGCGTAGTACAATACAACTTAGTGGTCTCAGAAGATCGTCGAATACACCTTCTTGGACTCAGGAGCTCGTAGAATACGAACTCATGGACTCAGAAGATCGCACAATAGGTCTTCTTGGATTCCGAAGGTCTTCGAATACGAATTTCTGGACTCAGGAGTTCGACGAATACGTTTTACTGGACTCAGAAGACCGTTGAATATGCCATTCCTGGCCTCAGAAGACAGCTGAATACGCCCTCAAGAACTCAGAAGATCGTCCAATACGTCTTCCCGGACTACGAAGATCGTCGAATACGTCTTCCTGGACTCAGAACATCGTATAATACGTTTTCTGTTACTCAGAAGATCGTTGAGTACGTCATCGTGTACTCGGAAAATCGTCGGATAAGCCTTCCTGGACTCAGAAAATCGCCGAATATGTCATCTTGTATTCAGAAGATCGTGGAAAAGGAATTCCTTGACTAAAAAAATCGTCAAATATGTAATCCTGCACTCAGAAATTCGTCGAATACGTCTTCCTGTACTGCCAAGATCGTGGATTACGTCATCGTGGACTCAGAACATCGTCCAATTCGTCTTCTTGGAGTCAGAAGATCGTGGGATAGGCCTGCCTGGTCTCAGATGGTCGTCTAATACGTCATTCTGGGTGGCGTAGATCGTCGAAAACGTTTCTTGGGCTGAGAAGATCGTCGAGTACGCCTTAGTGGACTCACAAAATTGTCAAATGGGCTTTCCTGGACTCAGAAGACGTCATCTTGGACTCAGGAGGTCGTGGAAAAGGCCTTCCTGGACTCAGATGATCGTCCAATACGTATTCCTGTTCTGCGAAGATCGTTGAATACGGCTTACTGGGCCCAAAGGATCGTATTATATGTCATCCTGGACTCAGTAGATCGTGGAATAGGCCTTCCTCGACTTAGATGATCGTCTAATACGTCATTCTGGATGGCGTAGTTCGAAGAATACATCTTCCTATTATCAGAAGATAGTCGAATATGGCTCCCTGGACCCAGAAAATGGTCAAATACGCCTTGCTGGACTCAGAAGATCGTCAAATACGCCTTCCGGGGCTCGGACCCCCGTGGAATACACCCTCATTGACTCACAGGATTATCGAGTAGGCCTTCGTGGACTCAGATGATCGTCTCATACGTCTTCCTGTTCTGCGGAGATCGTCGAGTACGTCTTCCTGGACTGCAAAGTTCATTGAATACAGCTTAGTGGGCCCAAAAAATCGTCGAATACGTCTTCCTGATCTCCGAACATCGTGGAATAGGCCTTCCTGGACTCAGATGATCGTCTCATACGTCTTCCTGTTCTGCGGAGATCGTCGAGTACGTCTTCCTGGACTGCAAAGTTCGTTGAATTCGGCATACTGGGCCCAAAAAGTCGTCGAATACGTCTTCCTGGACTCAGAAGATCGTGGAATCGCCCCTCCTGGACTCAGATGATCGTCTAATACGTCTTCCTGTTCTGGGGAGATTGTCGAGTACGTCTTACTGGACTGCAAAGTTCGTTGAATACAGCTTACTGGGTCCAAAACATCGTCGAGTACGTCTTCCTGGACTCAGGAGATCTGGAATTCGTCTTCCTGGGCTCAAAATATCGCTGATTACTTCTTCCTGGACTCAGAAGATCGTCGGATACGTCTTCCTGGACATCGGAAAATGTCAAGTACGTCTTGCTGGACATAGACGATCGTCAAATACGAATAGTTGGACTGAGATCATCGTCCAATACGCCTTTATGTACACAGAAGATCGTCGAATACGTCTTGCTGGACTCAGGAAATAGTCGAATACGTTTTCCTGGACTGCGAAGGTCGTCGAGTACGTCTTCATGGACTGCGAAGGTCGTTGAATACGTCTTTCTGGGCTCAGAAGATCGTCGAATATGTCTTCTTGGACTGCGAAGGTCGTCGAGCACGTCTTCCTGGACTCAGAAGATCGTCAAATAGGTCATCCTGAACTCAGAAGATCCTCGAATTCCTAGGTTCAGGAGAATGTTGAATACGCCTTGCTGGACTCAGAAGATCGTGGAATCGGCCTTCGTGGACTTAGATGAACGACCAATACGTCATCCTGGACAGCGTAGATTAGTGAATACGTATTCCTACACTCAGAAAATAGCTGAATACGGCTCACAGGACTCAAATAAATGTCGAATACGTCTTCATGGACTGCGAAGGTCGTCGACTACCTCTTCCTAGGCTCAGAAAATCGTAGAATGCGTCCTCCTGGACTCAGAAGCTCGTGGAATACGTCTTCCAGGACTTAGAAGAATGTGAATTCTCTTCCTGGCCTAAGAAGATCATCGACCACGTCATCCAGAACCCAGAAGCTCGTCGAATACATCAGCCTGTACGTAGAAGATCATCGAATAGGTCTTCTTGGACTCAGGAGGTCGTCAAATATGTCATGCTGGCCTCATACGATCGCCGAATACGACATCCTGTACTGAGAAGATCGTAGAATAGGCCCTCCTGGACTTAGAAGATCGTCAAATACGACCCCATGGTCTCAGAAGATCGTCGAACACGTCTTCCTGGAATCAGAAGATCATTGAATTCGTCGTGTTGGACTGCGAAGATCGTCGGATACGAATTCCTGGACTCAGGAGATCACTGAATACCCCCTTATGGGCTCAGAAAAACATAGATGTGTATTCCTAGACTCAGAAGATAGTACTATACGTCATCCTGCGCTGCGAAGATCGGCGAATACGTCTTGCTGGACTCAGATAATCGTCGAATACGTTTTCCTGGACTCAGAAGATCGTGGAATATGTCGTCCTGTACTCAGAAAATCGAGGAATAAGCCTCTCTGGACGCAGACGAATGTCCAATACGTCTTCCTGGATTCAGAAGGATGTAGAATACTTCTTATTGGACTCAGAAACTCGTCGAATACGCCTTCCTGGACTCAGAAGATCGTCAAATACGAACTCTTGGACTCACAAGATTGTCGAATACGTCTTCTTGGACTGTAAAGGTCGTCGAATTCCTCTCGCTAGACTCAGAAGATCGGGAAATGCGTCCTCCTGGACTCAGAAGCTCGTCGAATACGTCTTCCAGGACTGAGAGGAATGTCGAATACTCTGGCTGGACTCAGAAGATCGTCGAATACGTCATCCAAAAAATCAGAAGATCGTTGAATACGTCATCCTGTACTCAGAAGATCTTCGAATAGGCCCTCTTGGACGCAGAAGGTCGTCAAATACGTCATGCTGGACTCAGAAGATCACCGAATACGACATCCTGTACTCAGAAGATCGTCGAATGGGCCTTCCTGGACTCCGAAGATCGTCGAATATGTCATCCTGTACTCAGAAGATCGTGGCATAAGCCTTCCTGAACTCCGAAGATCGTCCAGTACGTCTTCCTGGACTCAGAAGACCTTAGAATATCACTTACTGGACTCAGAAGATCGTCGAAGACGCCTTCCTGGACACAGACGATCGTAAAATACGAACTCATGGGCTCAGAAGATCGTCGAATACGTCTTCCTGGACTCAGAAGATCATTGGATACCTCCTCTTGGACTGCGAAGATCGTCGGACACGAATACCTGGACTCAGGAGATCACTGAATACGCCCTCATGGCCTCAGAAGCTCGTACAAAGCGTACTCCTAGACTCAGAAGATAGTAGTATACGTCATCGTGCGCTGCGAAGATCGTGGATTACGTCTTCCTGGAATGCGAAGATCGACGAATACGTCTTCCTGGACTCAGGTCGTCGTCGAATACGCTTTCCTGGACTCAGAAGGTCGCCAAATATGTCATTCTGTACTCAGAAGATGGTGGAAGAAGCCTTTCTGGATACAGAAGAAGGTCCAATACGTCTTCCTGAACTCAGAAGAATGTAGAATCCCACTTAATGGACTTAGAAGATCGTCGAATACGCCTTCCTGGACTCAGAAAATCGTCAAATACGAACTGATGGACTCAGAAGATCTTCGAATACGTTTTCCTGGTCTCAGAAAATCGTCAAATACGAACTCATGGACTCAGAAGATCTTCGAATACGTTTTCCTGGACTCAGAAGATCGTCGATGATGTCATCCTGGACTCAGAAGATCGTGGATTAGGCCTTCCTGAACTAAGGAGATCGTCAAATACGTAATCCTGGACTCAGAAGATCGTGGAACCGGCCTTCCTGGACTCAGATGATTGCCCAACACGTGTTCCTGAATGGCGTAGATCGTCGAATACGTCTTCCTTGACTCACAGCTTAGTACAATATAACTGGGTGGTCTCAGAAGATCGTCGAATAAACCTTCTTGGACTCAGGAGCTCGTCAAATACGCCTTCGTGGACTCACTAGCTCGTCGAATACGAACTCATGGACTCAGAAGATCGCACAATACGTCTTCTTGGATTCGGAAGATCTTCAAATACGAATTCCTGGACTCAGGAGTTCGGCGAATACGTTTTACTGGACTCAGAAGACCGTTGAATACGCCAATCCTGGACTCAGAAGACAGCTGAATACGCCCTCAAGAACTCGGAAGATCGTAGAATACGTGATCCTTCGCTGCGAGGATCGTCCGATACGTCTTCCCGGACTACGAAGATCGTCGAATACGTCTTCCTGGACTCAGAACATCGTATAATACGTTTTCTGTTACTCAGAAGATCGTTGAGTACGTCATCCTGTACTCGGAAAATCGTCAAATAAGCCTTCCTGGACTCAGAAAATCGTCGAATATGTCATCTTGTGCTCAGAAGATCGTGGAAAAGGAATTCCTTGACTAAAAAATCGTCAAATACGTAATCCTGGACTCAGAAATTCGTCGAATACGTCTTCCTGTACTGCCAAGATCGTGGACTACGTCATCGTGGACTCAGAACACCATCCAATACGTGTCCTGTGACTCAGAAAATATTCGAATAGGCCTTCCTGGACTTACAAGATCGTCAAATACGTCATCTTGGAGTCAGAAGATCGTGGAATAGGCCTTCCTGGTCTCAGATGGTCGTCTAATACGTGATTCTGGGCGGCGTAGATTGTCAAATACGTCTTCCTGGGCTCAGAAGATCGTTGAATTCGTCTTGCTGGACTCAAAATATCGTTGAATACTGCTTCCTTGACTCAGAAGATCGTCGGATACGTCTTCCTGGACATCGAAGAATATCAAGTACGTCTTGCTGGACATAGAGGATCGTCAAATACGACTAGTTGGACTGAGATCATCGTCTAATACGCGTTTACGTACTCAGAAGATCGTCGAATACGTCTTGCTGGACTCAGGAAATCGTCGAATACGTTTTCCTGGACTGAGAAGGTCGTCGAATACGTCTTCCTGGACTACGAAGGTCGTCGAATACGTCTTTCTGGGCTCAGAAGATCGTCGAATACGTTTTTTTGGACTGCGAAGGTCGTCGAGCACGCTTTCCTGGACTCAGAAGATCGTCAAATAGGTCATCCTGAACTCAGAAGATCGTCGAATACATATTACTAGGTTCAGGAGAATGTTGAATACGCCTTGCTGGACTCAGAAGATCGTGAAAAAAAAATTATTTTCTTGTTTAACGACGCTGTCAATTGCCAGGATCACATCAGCGTCGCCGGTGTGCCGGAATTTTTTCCCGCAGGAGTTCTTTTACATGCCAGTAAATCTACTGACATGGAGCTGTCGTTTTTAAGCACACTTAAAAACCATCGGTCTGGGCCGGGTTTGAACCCGCGACCTTGGGATCCGTAGGCCAGCGTCTAACCAACTGAGCCACCCAGACCGACTCAGAAGATCGTGGAATAGGGCTTCGCCGACTTAGATGATCGTCCAATAGGTCATGCTGGACAGTGTAGATTGGTGAATACGTATTCCTACACTCAGAAAATAGTTGAATACGACTCACTGGAATCAAAACAATGTCGAATATGTCTTCTTGGACTGCGAAGGTCGTCGAATACCTCTCCCTAGACTCGGAAAATCGTGGAATGCGTCCTCCTGGACTCAGAAGCTCGTGGAATACGACTTCCAGGACTTACAAGAATGTGAATTCTCTTCCTGGCCTAAGAAGATCGTCGACTACGTCATCCAGAACTCAGAAGCTCGTCGAATACATCAGCCTGTACGCAGAAGATCATCGAATAGGTCTTCTTGGACTCTGGAGGTCGTCAAATGTCATGCTGGACTCAGACAATCGCCGAATACGACATCCTGTACTGAGAAGATCGTAGAATAGGCCTTCCTGGGCTCAGAAGATCGTCCAATACGTCTCCCTGGACTCCAAAGGTCGTAGAATACCAGTTACTGGACTCAGAAGATCGTCGAATGCGCCTTCCTGGACTTAGAAGATCGTCAAATACGAACCCATGGACTCAGAAGATCGTCGAATACGTCTTCCTGGAATCAGAAGATCATTGAATTCGTCGTTTTGGACTGCGAAGGTCGTCGGATACGAATTCCTGGACTCAGGAGATCACTGAATACGCCCTTATGGGCTCAGAATATCGTAGATGTGTATTCCTAGACTCCGAAGATAGTATACTATACGTCTTCCTGCGCTGCTAAGATCGTCGAATACGTCTTCCTGGACCGCGAAAATCGGCGAATACGTCTTGCTGGACTCAGATAATCGTCGAATACGTTTTCCTGGACTCAGAAGATCGTGGAATATGTCATCCTGTTCTCAGAAGATCGAGGAATAGCCTCTCTGGACTCAGAAGGATTTAGAATATCACTTATTGGACTCAGAAGATCGTCGATTACGCCTTCCTGGACTCAGTAGATCGTCAAATACGAACTCTTGGACTCACAAGACCGTCGAATACGTCCTCTTGGTCTTCTTCGATCTGGAGAAGGCCTACGATACCACATGGCGCCATGGTATTCTCCGTACTCTTCACGGGAATGGTTTGCGAGGTTTTTTTTAGCAATATTGCTTTTTAATTTTTTAGCCCTGCGCCGCTTTGGTGTCCGCATTGGTAATACGTTCTCACAAGAGAGGATCCAGGAAAATGGTGTGCCCCAGGGGTCGATTCTTAGTGTGACGCTCTTTGCCGCTGCCATTGACGGCATTGCTAATGTAGTTCGTAGGGGAATACCGATGTCACTGTACGTTGACGATTTTGCGATCTATTATCGATCTTGTAGTCTTGAGCACATAGAACGTCAACTTCAGTTGACCATATCAGCTATCGCCGACTTGTCCGTTCACGCCGGTTTTAAGTTCTCCCCTACGAAAACACAATGTGTCCACTTTCATCGACTTCGTGGTGTACATCCTCCTCCAGAACTCCATTTGCGTGACACACCCCTGCCGTTTGTTTCCCACATCAAGTTCTTGGGCCTTCACCTCGACAGCAAACTCACATGGGAGCATCACATTCGTGAACTTCGTGCCTCTTGCGATCGTTCGCTTCGAATACTCCGGGTTTTATCTGGAGCATCTTGGGGCGGCGATCGCACTGTCATGTTGAAGCTGTATCGTTTATTGGTGAGGTCCAAACTAGATTACGGCAGTTTTATTTATGGCGCAGCGTCCGCCTCTAAACTTCGTTTTTTAAATACTGCACATAATGCTGGTATCCGTCTAGCTACTGGAGCTTTCCGCACTAGTCGTGTAGAGTGTCTGTATGCTGACTCTGGTGAACCCCCACTTTCTATTCGGCGCTCGTTTTTATTGTGTCCTTACGTGGCCCGTTTGGCAGCCCACCCCGGTCACCCGTCTTTTAATCCTGTATTGCGCCCGGAACTCGCTCACCGTTATCTCCGGAATAGCACGATCTCTCGCCCAAGCGGTATTCGGTTTCGCGAGCTGCTTAGTGCACACGCGCTCCGCATGCCTGCTGTCGAACAGTATTGTCTTAGCCGCTGTCCTCCATGGCAATTACAGCGTGCCCAGTTCGACCTGGAGCTTTCGACGAATGCTAAGTTAGCAACCCCTCCATCGGTGTATTGTCAGCTTTTCACCGAGATCCTGGGACGTTACCGGAATTACACCCCGGTATTCACCGATGGTTCCCAGGTGGATGGGGCTACAGAGTGTAGTTTTGTGCATAACGGTAAGACTCACAAGTACCACCTTCCAGACTTGAGTTCCGTTTTTACCGCCGAGCTGTTTGCAATCATTTATTTCGTCCTTTTTATCTCCAGTTCCATCCTGGAAGTTTTATCATCTGCTGCGACTCTCTGAGCGCACTGCAGGCATTGCTACAGTTTGTCGGCACGTCAGCACTATTATGAAAATTCAGACACTCGTTTCGCAGTTACTCTCGCGTGGATACCAGATTGTTTTTACTTGGACCCCAGGCCACGTAGGCATTCCCGGCAATGAAGCGGCTGATGAGGCTTCTAAGTCTGTCTGCCGTTTGCCGGAGATTTTTACACGCAGTCTTCCTTACACGGATGTACAACGGTGCTTCCGTCGCCATCTTTTATCTGGCTGGCAACAATCATTGGAAGCGTTAGACATCACTGGCACTCAACTGCGGACAATCAAGGAAACGGTGCATCCTTGGATAACATCTTCAAGGGATACCAAGCGGGCAGAAGTCATCTTGGCCCGCCTGAGAATAGGTCACACGCGCATCACGCATGGACACTATGTGCGTGGTGAGCCGGCGCCGGTATGTTGCACCTGTGGCGTTCAGCTCTCTGTGGCCCATGTCCTAGTTGATTGTCCGCGCTACAATCGTGAGCGCCAGTTGCGTGGCCTGGGTTCTAGTTTAAAGACGATGTTAGGCGACGACCCGGTAGCTGTGGATTCAGTGCTGCGGTTCGTCGGCAGCATTGGCTTTGGTAAGCAAGTTTAAATTTTATTTAGTGGTTTTACTTTTTACCTTTTACATTTTATCTGCTTACGTTTTTAGACAAGTTGACACGTTATAACTGTTTTGAGCTTACCTTTTACACAAGTAATAAGTTTTAAGTGTTTTACCTTTTATCGTTTTTAGCTTCCGTTTTAATATTTAATTTTCAGTTTTAAGTGGTGGTGAGTTTTACCCGTTTTTTATCTTTTGACTTGGGGCTCTAATGACCTAGCTGTCGACGGGCCCTTAAACCCTAATCACTCACTCACTCTCGTATTCTTGGACTGTGAAGGTCGTCGAATACCTCTCGCTAGACTCAGAAGATCGTGAAATGCGTCCTCAGGGACTCAGAAGCTCGTCGAATACGTCTTCCAGGACTCAGAGGAATGTCGAATACTCTTGCTGGACTCAGAAGATCGTCGAATACGTCATCCAGAAAATCAGAAGATCGTTGAATACGTCATCCTGTACTCAGAAGATCATCAAATAGGCCCTCTTGGACTCAGAAGGTCGTCAAATACGTCATGGTGGACTCAGAAGATCACCGAATACGACATCCTGTACTCAGAAGATCGTCGAATGGGCCTTCCTGGACTCCGAAGATCGTCGAATATGTCATCCTGTACTCAGAAGATCGTGGCATAAGCCTTCCTGAACTCCGAAGATCGTCCAGTACGTCTTCCTGGACTCAGAAGACCTTAGAATATCACTTACTGGACTCAGAAGATCGTCGAATACGCCTTCCTGGACACAGACGATCGTAAAATACGAACTCATGGGCTCAGAAGATCGTCGAATACGTCATCCAAAAAATCAGAAGATCGTTGAATACGTCATCCTGTACTCAGAAGATCTTCGAATAGGCCCTCTTGGACTCAGAAGGTCGTCAAATACGTCATGCTGGACTCAGAAGATCGTCGAATGGGCCTTCCTGGACTCAGAAGATCGTCGAATATGTCATCCTGTACTCAGAATATCGTGGCATAAGCCTTCCTGAACTCCGAAGATCGTCCAGTACGTCTTCCTGGACTCAGAAGACCTTAGAATATCACTTACTGGACTCAGAAGATCGTCGAATACGCCTTCCTGGACACAGACGATCGTAAAATACGAACTCATGGGCTCAGAAGATCGTCGAATACGTCTTCCTGGACTCAGAAGACCATTGAATACCTCCTCTTGGACTGCGAAGATCGTCGGATACGAATACCTGGACTTGGATCGTCAGAGGGCCTTGGAATTGTACAAGTTTTCCTTGAATTATACTCTGAATATTTGAACTTAAAATAGTGTATTTTCTCTCTGATTTTATATATAACGTTATAACAATGAAGTAATAAGTATACTTTGTTAGTGAAAGTGTTAGCAGTTTGACTGCTTTTGTGAAATTGTGGTTTTGTACCATTTAAATATTGACTGTGACTGTTACTATCGTGTGTTGATTAAACACGCAAGTTTTACTGTATTTTAACTATTTCACTTCGGATATATAATTTAATACTTTTAAGATCCTAAAGATTACATAAGAAATAATAGTATAATATTGAAACCATGGAGGACATTGATAAGAGGACTGAAAGTGCTTTAATTGATTTACTTGAGGTTGCTGAAAAGAGTGGCAACATCAGAAACGATTTCAAGAAGAAAATAATTAAATCGGTAAGTGATTTAAGGAAGGCAATTAATACTTTAAAAAAGGATGTAGAAACTAAAGAAAAAGTGATTAAGGAAATTCAAGCTGCGGTTAAGAAGCAAGAGGAAAATGATTTGGCCTTATCATATAGAAAAATGGAAAGGGAGAAAGCTGCGCCATCTTTTGATCGGAAGCCAAGTTACGCTGATGCTAGTCGGAAAATTCCACATGAAAACATCGAAAAGAGATACAAACTTATTCTAAAATCCAAAATGAATGAATCAGCGGAAGCTATGAAGGTAATATTGAAAAATAAGGTTAATCCAACACAACTGAAGGTGGGAATAAGCTCACTAAAGGCTTTAAGGGATGGAAGATTGATTGTGGAATCTGAATCAAAGAGTGAAATAAATCTTCTAGGAGAAAAGATTCAAGAACAGTGTAGCCAACAGGTAGAAGTAAAAGTTCCTGAACTTCGAAAGCCATATGTAATTATTTACAATGTACCAGAAGAAATAACACCACAAAATGCAACTGAAACAATAATATTACAAAACGGAGAGCTTAATCTAACTGAGCAGTCAATAGTTCCTAAATTTATCATTAGGAACAGAAGAAACATCAGAAATTTGGTTGCGGAAGTCAAGACTGAAGCATGGGGATTGTTAGTAAACAACAGAAAGTTGAAACTAGGTTGGAATATATGTACTGTGGAAGACTATGTAAACATCAGTAGATGTTTTAAGTGTAATAAATTTAACCATAAAGCAACAGAATGTCGAGGAGAAGAAAAGTGCCCTCTATGTGCAGGAAAACATAAATTGAAAGAATGTAAAGCATCAGTACGGGAATATAAATGTAGTAATTGCATAAATCACAATGTGTACAGCAAAATCATTAAAGTCGAAAATCATTCCTCTCTGGACAAAAATAAATGCCCGTGTTTACAAGCTGTTATTAGAAGGAATAGACAAAATACAGAATATTAAAATGGCTACCATTAAGGCACTAAGTGACAGACTAATTTACAACAATAAATTTCACAATAGTAATGTCCATCTTAAGATAATACAAATAAACTTACAGCATTCTAGAATAGCTACAGACAATTTAATGCACGTAATAAATCAAAATAAAATGGATATTGTACTTATTCAAGAGCCATATATTATTAAGAACACAGTAGCTCGGATCAATAAAAGCTACAAAACTTTTACTTTTGGGGACAACAAAATTAGAACAGCTGTATTGATCATCAACAAACACATTGATGTTGTCCTCATATCTCAGCTATCAGATGGAGATGCCACAGTTGTAGAAGTGATTTACCAAAATACTAGGTTCTACATAGCTAGTATGTATCTGGACATTGAGGATGACATTAACGTTGATCTGTATAAAATAGATAAGATAACATCTTATATCAAAGGAACGGGTCTGTTAATCGCTATGGATAGTAATGATAGATCAACAATATGGCATGATGTGACAACAAATACCAGAGGAAGAATAATGGAGGAATATTTAAATTCAAAACAGTTATATATCATAAACGAAGAAAGTGAAAATACAACATTTGAAAGCACTGATGGAAGAAGTAATATTGATCTCACTATCACTAACAGTGAGTTGTTGTCACGTATTGCATATTGGGAATGCGGCAAAGAAGAAAGTTGTTCTGATCATAGAATTATAAGTTACACAGTAAGTCAAAGGGGAAAACATAAAACGGAATATAACTTCCACGTCCCAAAATATATAGTAGATGATAACAAATTAGAAGACTTTGGCAAAGTACTAAAAACAATAGGAGTTCAGAATTTATCGTTTACAAGAAGCAATTTAGAAGATGTAGATGAAGAACTTAGCAAATTGGTGAACATGGAAGATGATGTCGATAAAATAATAAAGCAGTTTGAAGAACATTTAACTGCAGCATGTAATAACTGTTTTAAGAATTGTAATTCATTAAAGAAAACAAACGAAAGAAAATCTATACGCTGGTGGACAAATGAACTAACCATTATGAGGAAAAGAGCAAATGCATTAAGAAAACGATATCAAAAGACAAAACAAGATGGTGTATTAAGAGAAGAACGAAAAGCCTTGTATATAAAACAAAAAAGGGAGTATGAAAGAACTATAAGAAAAGAGAAATTAGATTCCTGGAAAAATTATTGCAGTCTAACTCCATCTAACAATCCATAGAATACGGTATATAGAATAGCTACTGGCAAAATAAGAAAAAATTCACCATTAAAAACTCTTACGAAACAGGACGGTTCAGTCACAACAGATTTAAAAGACACATTAGAATATATGCTGAATCATTTTGTACCAGAAGACAATGAAGAAGATTACAATTGTTATCACAAAAATATTAGGGAAGTAATCAACAGACCAATCACAACACAGAATGATAAAGATTTTACTCAGAGAGAAATAAAAGATATTTTAAGTAGAATGGATGCAAATAAAACTCCTGGAGAAGATGGAATTACAAGTAAAATATTACTTAAGGTCTTTAATGTGTTTTCAAAATATATGACAGCCATCTACAACAATTGTCTAACAAAAGGAAACTTTCCTAAGCAATGGAAGAAAGCCAAATTAATACCTATTGTTAAACCAGGAAAGGAAAAGAGTTCAGAAGTAAAAAAATTCCGACCAATCAGTTTACTGAATGTTGTTGTTTTCTAGTGCCTTGCATCTGGCAATGAAGCCATTAGCATTCGTGCTTTCCAATACTTTTGAACTGTAGTTTCTTCTGATCTTAATGCTTCACAGGTCTTCAAGTGTTCTTCATTCATTTCTGCTGGATCGTTACACAGGACACATATTGGTGAGGCTGAGATACCTATTCTGTAGAGATGACTTGCTAAGCAGTCGTGATTTGTCAGTAGCCGGAAGGCTGCAACCGCTGTTTTCCTTGGTCTCTGGGGGATTATATCTGGGTTGGAAAGTAGTGTAATCCATTTTTTATCTTTGGCATTTGTTTCTATTTCTTGTAGGTATGAATGAGAAAATTTTTTAACGATCAAGCGTTTTATTGAGAAATATGAGAAATTGAATTTAGACTTTTGTTTTATTGTTGTGCCTTTCTTTGCAAGTGAGTCTGCAGCTTCGTTCCCCATGACTCCACAGTGTGCTGCAATCCATTGGAGATGAACAGTCTTATTAACTTTTTGGAGTTGTGTTAACATTTTGTAGCATTCTCTAATTTTTGTTGACTTCTTTGTAGTATTTGAACATATTCCCTGAATTGCAGCTTTAGAATCTGAAAGAATTACTGCCTTGTTAAATTTATTTAAGGGAAGATTTAATAATTGTCGGAGAGCAATGTATATAGCCTCTATTTCTCCATCATAATTTGTTGTGTCTCTGCCAACAGAATGATAAAAGAAAAAATGTGAACACGTAACTCCAGCTCCAGTAAGGTTTTCCTTGGAGGATCCATCAGTATATATGTGCAGCCATTCTTCTGTGGGATACCTAGTATTGATTGTTTCCAGAGCTAGAAGTTTTTGCATTTCTTTTGGTGTGTCTGATTTACTTATTTCATCTATTAATTCCAAATTGAAGGTAGGTTGCAATAATTCCAATGGATTTTCTCTTATAAGTAGATTTTCTCTGGTGTTAGGAATGTTCAATTTGGATTTAATCTGTGTTACCTTTTCTAGGAAACTACTATGAGTTTTAAGGATTGAAGGGGGGAGGTTCTCTTTTGTCCATTTAGAGTTTGGCAGTCGTAACATTTTCTCGTGTTGGAGCAATGCTTGTTCTTCTATTTTTGTTATTATTGATGGGGTCCGTGTTAAGGCAAGCATGGCATCAATAGGTGTGGATTTAACTGCTCCAGTGATTAGGCGAAGAGCCTGATTTTGTATTTGTTCAAGTTTATTGATGTTAGCATTTGCTGCTGTTATTAAAGCTTCAGAACAGTACAAGAGGTTTGGTTTAATATACATTTTGTATGTTGTGTTAAGGACTCTCCTTGAGCAGCCCCATTTAGCACCAGCTAACCTTTTCAGGATTTGCAATTTCTTTTCAACCTTTTCTGAGATGTTTGTTATATGTTTTTTCCAACTTAGCTTTCTGTCGAAAGTGATGCCTAAGTATTTGGCATCATCAACTGCTTTGAGTGGTTTACCATTATCATTTATGTTAATATTAACTGGTTTGTATTTTAGTGTAAATAATTCATAATTTGTTTTTTCCACATTGATAGTCATGAGGTTTTTGGAGCTCCATTCATGTACTTTGATTAGGGCTGTTTCTATTCTGTCTTTAATTAATTCAGGTTTTTTTGAAGAGCCTGAAGTCCAAATGACTACATCGTCAGCAAATAAAGCAATTTTGGTTTCTAAAGTTTTTATTATTGATGGAAGGTCATTTATATATATGTTAAAGAGTGTTGTGCTCAGAACAGCACCTTGTGGAAGTCCTCGGTGTGTTTGTTTATATTTGGAAATGTATGTATTATATTTTGTGGCACAAAATCTTTGTGAAATAAACTGAGTTATCCACTTAAGCATGTTACTTTTCACACCTATTGATTGCAACTTCTCAACTAATTTATTTCTCCAGACTGAGTCATATGCTGATTTAAAATCAATGAATACTGCCAAGGTATCCTCCTTTCTATTGAAAGCTTCCTTGATGTCTTGGCTTAGTAGGAGTACATTTTCACTTGTACTATGATTCTGTCTGAAGCCGGTCTGTGAACTATTAATTAAGTTGTAATATTCTAGGAACCAGTTAAGTCTAGATGCCACCATTCTTTCCATCACTTTTGCAATAACACTGGTCAAAGATATTGGTCTGAAACTATTAATATTGTTTGAGGGTTTGTTTTTCTTTAAAATCGGGATGATAATGGCTTTTTTCCAGTCGGAAGGTACAGTCATTCTCCAACACGTGTTATACAGTTTAAGTAGGATTTCTTTTCCTTTCCTGCCAAGGTGTTTAATAAACTCTGGGTGGATCTTGTCAGGTCCAGGAGATTTTTTGTTCTGTAATTGTTCTATTGCTAAATCCAGTTCTGTTTCATTAAAATCCTGTATAAAAATATCATTTCGTATACCTTTTGGCTTACTAGTTTCTCTGATAGTTTTTTGGATAGCCTTATCTTGTTTTTTATACGCTTGGGGTATTCTTTGTGACTGAGCATAAAACTTGTTAAGGGATTCTGCTATTTCCCTATCTATAGTTAAGCTTTTGTTATTATATTTTAATGGTTCAGTTGTATTTTTTGATAATTTTGTTTTATTAAGGAATTTGTATATTTTATTTCCATCTTTCCTATAGTCCATATGTTCTACAAAATTTGTGAAACTGGCCCTTTTTGCTGTAATTAATTCTTTCTTAAAAATGGCTGCTTTTCTTCTCCAGTTTTGTACATCTTCTGGACACTTGGTTCTTTCGGCTTTGACTCTTGCTATATTTCTTTCGTGTTTTAACTTAGATAAAAATGGAGACCAAAAGTAGCTATATTTCTTTAACTTTCCTTTGGGGATATGTGTTTTGGCTGCTGTCAATAATATTTCACAAATTTTTTTATTCATTTCATCTGTTGACTTGAACTCTGATTCTAACAGTATATTACACTTCCCTTCTATCTCATTTTGGAAACTGGACCAATCTGCTTTTTTAAAATTCCAAGAAGTTTTAACTATTGGTTTGTTACTTTAATTTATTAGACCTCTTATGGAGTTTTTGGTGATTCTGTGGCCTGAACCTGGGTCTTCTATTATTTCTCTTTTTGTATTGTCAATTATGTCAGATGACACCATCAGAAGGTCAGGATTTGTACCTGAACCATTATAATGAAGGTAAGTGGGTGGATCATTTGGATTAAATATTAATTCCATTGTTGACGAGTTTAATAGGTCTTCTATGACTCTTCCTGCAGAATTTATATCTCTGTAGCCCCACCTAGGGGAGTGTGCATTAAAATCACCTATTAAAATACTTTTGGGTTCTATGGGAATAGAATTTAGATCTAGTGTATTGTCTGGAGGATTGTAGATACTGTAAATTCTATAGTGGTAGTTACTTTTCCATACTTCAATTTTAACTATTTCTGATTTATCTTGTTCTTCCATTGTTTTTTGGATTTGGATAGTAGCTTTCATATTTCTTTTAATTCCTGTAAGAATACCACTTGCTATTTGACGAGCCTTTGGAAGTATATGTGTAGTGTACTGATCCATTTCAAAGTATATTTCCTGTTCTTGTGATATATTGGCTTCTTGTACTGTGAAGACATCTATATCTTGGTCTTTTAATATTTTCATTAGCTCTTGTTTTTTAGGCTGGGACATGCCTCCTGCATTCCATTGTAGAATTCTTAAAGTATTGGAATTGTTGTGATGAAATTTGCCTAAAGATGTCCCCACCCGGAGATCCGATTGGGGGACAGTTTTAACTCCGGAATGTTTATCTTTAGGACTCATATTCATGTATGTGGCTTTCATGTAACTGTTTTCTTAACGGGCACCAGTTTTACAATGTGGCAGTTACATCACCCGACTTAAACCCCCATTTTGCAAGAGGGACCACACCTATCGTTGGTCAACGGGTCCATCGGACCTAGCCGGGAGGACTAAATAGGTGGTATTTAGATCCACCGACCTTCCCCTCGTGTGCCTCTGAGGGACGCTGTTGTGCTGTGATAGGCCAGCACATATGTAAATGACATTTCCTCCATTTTAGATGAAACAGTTATACCGCTGTGATTCGGTCAGTTTACTGAATGTAGGAGGGAAACTACTAGAAAAACTTTTAATCGACAGAATAATGTACTATGCACATTCACAAAACTTAATGAATAACAACCAATTTGGTTTCACTCCACAAACAAGCACAGTAGACGCTGCAATGACAGTTAAAAATACATAAAGAAAACCCTGGAAGATGGTCAGATGGTAATTTTAACCAGCCTGGATGTTCAGGGAGCTTTTGACGCAGCCTGGTGGCCGAGTATATTGTATACATTGAGGGAATTTAACTGCCCGAGTAACTTATACTACCTTGCTAAAAGTTATTTCAGTCATAGAAGTGCAGTATTAACAGTTAATAATGTAAAAATTGAAAAAAATGTAAGCAAGGGACGTCCACAAGGATCTTGCTGCGGACCAGGCTTTTGGAATTTGCAATACAATTCGCTCTTGAATATTGAATACTCGAGCCATACAAAGGTAGTGGCATTTGCGGATGATTTATTAATAATAACTAGAGGTAAAACCAACTTGGAAGCCGAAAATTACAATAATGTAGACCTGAAAAAGATTGAAACGTGGGCTAAGAATAATAAAATTATTTTTAATGAACAAAAGTCGAAAACAATGCTAATAACGCGCAAACGTAGAGTGGAAAGGGATATAAGCATCTTTATCAATAACAGACAAATAAAACAAGTAGAAAACGTCAAATATTTGGGAATAATCATTGATAAAAATTTCACCTTTAATGATCACATTCAGTATGTAACAGAGAAAGCCAATAAATTGATACACATTTTATCTAAATCAGCAAAACTAGATTGGGGACTGAAACACCAGGCTTTAAAGACTATGTACAACGGTGCAATTCTACCATTACTATCTTATGCAGCTCCAGTATGGATAGAAGCCATTGACAGAAAATATAATGCAAATAAGTTTACAAGAGTGCAAAGACAAATAAATATCAAAATTGCTAAAGCATTCAGGACCATATCTACTGAAGCACTATCCATTATAACGGGACTTACACCTATTACAATTAAACTTCAGGAAATCGCCAATGAATATACAATATTGAAACAAAACTCTGAGAAAAAATTAGACAAACCTGTAGAATATAGGAAATGGTGTCATCCAGCCGACATACCAATAATAAAAGAAATAAATCAGAATGAAACGTATGCACTGGAAATTTATACAGATGGCAGTAAAACAGAAGAAGGAGTTGGTTCTGGAGTAGCAATTTATCATCAGAACAAACTGAAATATCAGCTACAATATAAGTTAGATAAACAGTGCTCCAATAACCAAGCTGAACAATTTGCAGTGTTGAAAGCATTAGAAACTGTTGAAAATATTTACTTAACTGAAGAAGATAACAAAACTGCAGCGATATACACGCACAGTAGAGTCACATTACAATCATTGCATAACTACAAAATTCACAGTTACCTAACAGAAGCAATTAGAACAACGTTAAAAATTTTAGAAAAACAAAACTGGAATATAGAAATTGGGTGGGTCAAAGCACACATAGGGATACAAGGCAATGAAATTGCAGACCGACTAGCAAAGAGAGCAATTACAAACGAAGAGGAATGCAGCTATAATAGACTTCCAAAGAGTTTTGTTAGAAGAACGCTAACACAAGAAAGTCTAAAACATTGGGAAAGTCAATGGCAAGAAACAACCAAAGGTCAGGAAACAAAGCAATACTTTCCTACTGTAGCAGACAGACTGAAGTTAAGGATAAATCTAACGGCAAACCTTACAACACTACTGACAGGACACGGAAGACTTAAAGCATACTACTATAGGTTCCACATCACAGATGACCCAAGTTGTTCATGTAATGGAGGAGAGCAAACAACAGACCATATAATTTATGACTGCAGAAATCTAGAAGAAAAAAGAAGAACATTCAGAAGGAAAATAGTTCAAAGAAGAGGAAAATGGCCACCAACTAAAGTCGAAATTGCTAAAAGTTATTTTAAAGAATATATTCAGTATGCCAATGCAATTGATCTGACAAAAAATAATTGAACTGTATAAATCTATGTAATTATTAATGTTAAATTAATTTATATTTATCAGTTTACTTTGTAAGCAAACCCAACATGTAGTATTACATATTGTAATGGAACATGTAGAACAATAAAGAATCTTTTTAAAAAAAAAAAAAAAAAAAAAAAAGCACACATACATACATACACAGTCACCCAAAACACAAACACACACAGCACTCATACATACACACTCACCCAAAACACACAAACACACACAGCACACATACAGACATACAGCACACACGCGCACATACACACAAACACACACTATACACGCACAGCATACTCCACAACACACGTTATTTGGACTGAGGGAATCTACTGCTGGTAGAGTTGTGCAAGTTTTGTGTGGAATACAATACCTCCTCTACTTACAGAAACTATGTGGTAGAGAGTCTAACAATCACCAATAAAACAAACACACGAGTATCTCGAATGTGATTGATGTAACAACAAAGTTATTTGAAATTTAGACACCTGCGTTTTAATGAGCAACTGGTGAGGGCTTCAGAGTCTATTCCAAGAAATCTCAGGATGCATTTCATTTTCCCATCAAATATCTTGCAGGTCATATAGTTTAATTAAAATCGAGTAAGAAAATAAAAAGGACATTTGTGGTACGTGGAGTTTCTTGAAAAGCTTTATGTCTTATACATGAAGAATGTTCCATCTAAACATTTAGTTGTGTGTTTAATTAAGCTTTGTTTTGTATCATATAGTTGAGAGTTTTATTGGAGTAGAATTCTTCGTTTACTTTTTATCAGTACATAGTAGAGACAATAAAAATAGACAATATTCCATGTGCTGCTGTTTCCTTCCTCAGCGCCTGTCTTATCAGTATCCTGTTAAACGCAACAGAAATGTTGAATATCAAGAAAAACAGAGTTCCTGGTAAATCAGAATGCTTTGAAGCAAACACATTTGGCTTTGTCAAACACTTGATTTACATTTAGCAAAAGTCATGTGGAACGTAGAGGATTTGTGAGGACATTCCCAGCAAGTTCATGATGCACATTTCATCTGAAAACATGAAAACATCTTAAACATATGGTACAGTTAGGACCTCTTTTGAGAAAATCAGAATTTTCCAACAATGTTCCATGTTAGATTTAGTCAACAGTTGAAGTATTTTCTTGAAAAATTGGACGATACTGTACTTAAATAATCATGTTTTGAATAAGTGAAAACCCTTAAATCACTGAAAGGGTTGACACTTCATATGCTTGACACCACATTCAGGGTAGTCCTTGGTCGGGGGTTGAAACTCACGGAAGGCGATGGATAGACAACAGGCACAGACAGACACACACACACACACACACACACACACACACACACACACACACACACACACACACATACACATACACACATGACGGCTTTTTTAGATTCAGGGGACCTCAAAACGTATATTTTCGGTGTAATCTGAACATCGAACTTTCGGGTGGAATACAGTACCTCCCCTTCTTACTATACTTAGTAGTGAAAGTAATTTTGACCTCGTGAGTTTCTTCACTTTTTCGCAGTTCACCATTTCTGAGGTATTCCTTTTCACTTGTTAGAATTTTCCAATGCTTCTACTTTTCTATAATAGGTTTGGGTTGTTTCCATTCTATCTCTTGATTTATGCAAAAAGAACGGAATATGCCAAGTGGCCCACTTCATCCGGCATTGCAATGAGTAGGTTACCCTTCGTGCGCTAAAAGAGTTGCAGCACGCAGTGGGGTGAATCCAGTCAGAGAGACTACGACATTGTGAACTTTGTAAGAGAAGACGTTCGGGAGAGGAATTGCATAGCCTTCAACTATCTATCGTCTGCAAGTGGTGATAATAGAACAGTTAGTAAGTGTATTTTCCACTTTACTTAGGGGACAGGGAATAAACTCGGTCCTGCTATTGTCTAACATTACGGATTACTTATTATAAATTGCAGTAACAAACTCACACAAACATAAGGGCACGTAATGCTTCATTAGCATTTATTGGTTTCTTATTAATAGTTATTTTTGTAGTTTGCTATCATTTTAGTTATTGTTATTACCATCTTGTCATTACGTGGATTATTCTATTCTCATTAATTTATTATTGTTAATTATCATTAATATCATTTTTCTTACTACTATCATAATAATTATTACGTTTTTCTTATTAGCTTATAGCAATCATTTTATTAGTGTGTTTATTAGCGTTATTATATGTACCACTATTATTGCTATTATTTTAGTCTACTACCATCACCACTACCACCACCACTCTTTCGCAAAAGCGAAAGAGGGCGGAAACACCAGAGAAAACAAGAACTGCTGATGAGGAGAGTTCTCCATTTCCTAAGAGGATGGAAAAAGAAGCTAATATGCTAAAAGAGTTGTTGAGGAAAACAATGAGTGAGATAGGGATACTACAGAAAACAATAGTTGAGATTCCAAATACAAAGAACGAGATTAAGTTAGCTATTAATAAGCTGGCTAGCTATTCTAAAAGAATGCCAGGGGCTACTGAATGTATAACAGAAATAATGGATAAACTCAAGGAAGCGAAATTCTTGGAAGAGCTGGCAGTTGAAAAGAAGACTGTTGAGGCACAGATACAGACTCCTACTGAAGAAAAATGTCAATACAAGCGCAAATCGAAAGAATGGAAGATGACTTAAAGAAGAAGATTAGTGTAAAAGAGTTACAAAATCTATTAGAACTGAGCTGGCCTGAGGAGGTATACCAAACATGTGAAATATGTGATGAAATTTCTGCAGGAGATGACCAGGACTTAATTATTATCATGGATACAAAAGAGGACAGAAATTACCCAGTTATTAATAAAGTAATACAGTCCAACCTGCATTTACAAAAGTTGATCAAGGAAAATGAACCAGAACCAGGTAAAATGGTATGCAGCGTAATTAGAAATGGAATTATGGATGATGATGCTGTACTAATAAGTAGTTCGGAAAATTGCAACTACTTGGTTGTGACTGAAGAAGGTGGGAAAACACTAAATGATAGAAATAGCTTGAAAAGAAACCTAGAAAGGGTAATTAAGATGGGTAAAGAAAAGGATAGGACAAGAACGGTATGTGCTGTGACAAACAAAATTGATGGAAGGGTAGTACGTAAGATACTGGAAATTATAGGCAGAAAGGAAAATATTAAAATTCCGATATATGATCAGAAGGAACAAATTAGGAGAAGATCGGAAGATACTGAGATAGAGCTTGGGAGGACAAAGAGATCAAGAAATGAAGAGGTAATAATCATAAAACCAATGGAGGGAAGGTCGTACGCCGACTTTGTTCAAAATATGAAGGAGTTGAGGACAGATGGAGTATTCGTACAACAAATAAGTACAACCAAAAGTGGTAATATACAACTGAAAAATAAGGGAAAGGAAATTGAAAGCCGCCAGGCTTTCAGGAAGGAGCTAACAACGAAATTAGATAAAGTTGCAAAGGTTGATTTAAAGACAGGAACAAAGACCGTCATGATTTTGGGCATAGATGAAACAATAGAACAGGAAGATGTGAAAGTAACCATCATGAGAGAGGTAAAGAAAACCGGTGATGAAATCCAAATAAAACTATCAGAAAAGGTAAATAGAAGGAGATTAAAGTATGCTTTTGTAACGCTTGATAAAGATGCTGCTCAACAACTCCTGACTAAGAAAAGGATAGGAGAAGGATGGGACAATTGGAGAGTAAGAGAAGTAGACACTCTACCCAGATGTTATTGCTGCTATAGAGTAGGGCACATAGCGAGAGAATGTGTAGTGAACCATGAAGAAAAATTATGTTATAAATGTAACCAGCCAGGGCATCAAGTAAAAGAGTGTAAAAATGAACAGTTTTGTTACTTATGCAAGATTAATGGACATAAAGCGGATACAATGCGCTGTCCCCTTTACAGGGAATTAGTAAAAAGGAGAAATATAGAGAAGAGGGGTAGGATACATAACACAGAATGAAAATAATACAAGTAAATTTAGATAGAAGCAAAAGGGCTACTGATCTTTTAAGACAGAAATGTGAGGCAAATAAACTTGATTTTGCAATTATTGCTGAACCCAATAGGAATATGGTGAAGAATAGCCTAAAATGAGTGACAGCTATCTATATTTCACAAAATAAGATAAAAATTCGAAATAGCGGAAGAGGAAATGGGTATGTATGGATCGAGTCTGATGATATTGTCTTATATTCAAGCTATATATCAGCTGCTAAAATGTGGATGATTTTCAGTGCCTTATATCTGAAATAAATACTTCTATTCGACAACATAGGGGGAAAAAGTTATTAATAGGAGGAGACTTTAATGCAAAATCATTATCATGGGGCTCACCTATGGAAGATAGGAAAGGCAGTATCCTGGCGGAATGGGTAAGTGAAAACGACTTTATCATTTTAAACGATGGAAAAATACCTACTTCTCACAGAAACGGAGGTACGTCCTTCATAGATGTTTCTATATGCAGGTCAGATAGTAGCAGACAAGTAAGAAACTGGTACGTGAGTGAGGAAGAGAATTTGAGTTACCATAGGAATATCTACATAGAAATCAAAGATGATATGAGAGTTCAACGCAAAAATCAACATAAGGGATGGATATATAAAGAAGAAAAGGAACAAGACATACTTCAGAAAGTCGAAGACCTAATAAAGAATCCATATTATACTCATGAGGTACATGAATTAGATGAGGTCTTGGCAAAAGTTTGTAACCTAACACTAAAAAGGAAAAATGCCTCATGCCGGACGCAGATGTACTTATTGGTGGAACAACGAAATTGCAGCACTATGGCAAAACTGCACTAAAGCAAAGAGAATTGTAACCAGAATAAACAAGAAGAACGTTACTGATGATGAAAAGGAAATAGCACGAAATAACTACAGGCTTTGCCGGGATTCTTTAAAAAATGAAATAACAAAGGCCAAAGCTGAAGCATGGAAGCAACTATGCATAGAAGTAGACAATGACATATGGGGCATTGGCTATAAAATAGTTACCGGCAAGCTGGGGCTGAGATCACCAATAGTAGCTACTGATGACGAGAAAATTAATATAGCGAGAGGATTGCTACCTAAATGTAAAACGATAATATGGCCGGAAATGACCGATGTAGGCAATATTCCAGTATGCACGAAAGAAGAAATCAGAGTGGCCGGAAAAAAATTAGATCAGGTAAAGCTGCGGGCCCAGATGGTATACCATCGGAGATTATTAAGCTTATTGCAACACAGAAACCTGAACTTTTGACTGAAACGACAAACAAGCTAATTGTGACAGGGGACTTCCATAAAAAATGGAAAGAAGGAAAACTAATTCTTGTTGAAAAACCTAGTAAAATAGAAGAAAGGAAGTCATACAGGCCTATATGTCTGCTAAATGTAATTAGTAAAATGTTTGAGCACATAATTAATAAAAGATTAATTGAAGAGCTAGAGAAAGGGGAAGGGCTGTCAGCAAACCAGTTCGGTTTCCGTAAAGGAATGTCTACCACAGACGCAGTGCAGGTAGTACAAAATATTGCAGAAGAGGCAAAGCTAAATGCAAAGAAATATGTAGCATTGGTAACACTTGACGTTAAAAATGCATTGCATTGTTATGTACAATCGCGTGCAGTAAATTTTCTTGCGCAATGGTTCTCGTAAAATCTTTCGGCAATCTAATTCGGATTGCTGATATGTAGCCCGTTATGTGCAATCGCTTAAGCACACGCCTATATTACACATTTCTATTAATAGTGTATAGGATCTGATATTTAGTCTTCCTAGTTACATAGGCAACAACCATTGTTTCTTTCGTTATCGATCGTAAGTATTTATTGCAATCGATGTTGGCCAGGTTTTCTTCCGCTGAATAGCTTCGGATTTGATACTGACGTGCAACAATAAATATATACGAAGATATTTATGTAAACATATTAATGAATATCCAAGAGCTGGAAAGAAATAAGTTGCAACATATGAATCTTGCGTGAACTATTTATTGTACAATGGTGATACCTCCGCACGCCTTCAACGTAATCCCCTGCCACAAGTTACACCCTTTGCCACATACAAGGATGTCGTAGGATACCAGCAGCGATGCCCTATTTGCTGATGTCTGCAAGAGAGCGCCCCATAGCTCGAAGTAGGCCTCTTTGGTGCGGAAGCATAACCTTCGCAGCGGTTCTTTCATATTAGTGAACATATCAACTCACATGGCCTCTTATCCGGTGAATAAGGTGGGTGCTCCAGAACCTCCCATCCCTATCGTGGAAAGCGGTTCCGCATAGCTACTTCGTGTGACCACGGAAATTATCCTGCGAAACAATCCATAGATCCCTGTCAGTAGTTGGGACGTTTCCTGCGTAGTGCTGGACAAAGCTTAAGTTCTAGATGATGTCCAGATTGAGTCAACCCCATGTTGACCTCCATCTAGTTTCTGATGCACACTTAACACGTCCTGCACGAAAAGCTGCAACCAACATGTAACACTGCGATATGTCATAGTCCGGATGCTTCGTGTAGCCCTGGAGTTCTCCAGTGGCGGCTCGCAGTCAAAATTTTAGGGTAGGCAAAGTGAAACAGTAACAACAACAACAACAACAACAATAATAATAATAATAATAATAATAATAATAATAATAATAATAATAATAATAATAATAATAATAATAATAATAATAATAATAATAATAATAATAATAATAATAATAATAATAATAATAATAATAATAATAATAATAATAATAATAATAATAATAATAATAATAATAATAATAATAATAATAATAATAATAATAATAATAATAATAATAATAATAATAAACCCCGTTTATCCGAAATATAGGGGGCGAAGTCATTGCGGATAACACAAACAATATATTGTTTGGTTGTTTAATAAGAGCAGAGTGAATGAGTGTGACTTACGGACAAATTACCGCTAAAACTAAAATCACGAGTGTCGGCAGACTTTTTCCAGGGGGGGGGGCACATGTTGGAAATTTGCAATCATATAATATTAAATCATTATTTTACTGTCAAAATTTATAGTATTTGTTGCAGATAGCCGTATTAATTTGAGCTAAACAAAAATTGTGCTTTACCTCAAAATTAAAATAATAGTTTAATAGTCAATAACTGACTGCACATTAAGTTCACCAGCTTTCAGGGGGGGGGGGGGGGGCGTGGCCCCTCTTGCCCCAGTTTCGCGACGCCCATGACTAAAATAGATTAAGAAATTGAAAAATTGTCTGACTACAGCTTTGTGTTAAATAGCTATAGTCGCTCCACTCTAAGATCCGCCCTTGGTGTAAACACAAGCTGTCAACAACTAGCCGTTCGTGCGAAACCGAAGCATGCCACAAAATAGAGTATCTTAAATATTGGCGATTATATGTGACTTTTCATGATGTATGACACTCAAATATAATTTGAAACTTTTGATTAATATAAAATAATAAATAATATTTATAAGAGTAAAGGAGATTATAGCTTCCGTTTAATCGTGTCCAGTTAATCCCCTCTCACGCATCCACATGACAATGGTGTGTAATCAGTAAGGTGATAAACATGGATGCTTCTACAGGTGCTGCTAGCCTGGTTAGTGAAAATAAAGGTGAAATAGTGAAGCACTCTAAAGGTAAGCCCTTAAAAAGTGGTGAGAAACAAATAGTCTTGAATGTTTTTAACAAACTAATGCAAGAGTACCCTTCTGTCACTGTGAATAACATTGTGAAGTTAACTGCAGATTACACCGGTATTTCCGAGTGGAGTGTTAAATGTGCCCGTAAGGAACTTAAACAAACAGGAACATTGCGGACACCAAGGAAGAACAGAAAAAAACGGAAGCCAGAATTAGAAAAAGCAGATGACTTTACTAAATGTGCTGTTCGTAGGAAAGTGCAAACTTTTTCTTCAAGAATGAACCGCCAACATTAGAAAACGTCTTAAGTAGTGTTAACAATGATCCAGCATTACCTTCATTTAAGCGATCCACGTTTCATAAATTATTGCTAGAAATCGGATTTAGTTTTATGAAGAGAAATAAAGTGAATGTCATAATCGACAGAGAAGATATAGTTTTATGGAGGCGGCGTTACTTGCGGAATATGCGCCGATACAGAGCAGAAGGTAAGAAAATATATTACCTTGATGAAACGTGGGTTAATGAAGGGCATACTACACCCCGTGCATGGACTGACATTATGACAGGCTCAAAAAGGGAAGCATTTCTTTGTGGAACGTCAACAGGGCTCAAAAATCCTACAGGGAAAGGAAAACGCCTTATTATTGCGCACATCGGCAGTGATTCCAGTTTTGTGGAAGACGGTGTTCTAATCTTCGAGTCAAAACGTACAGGTGATTACCACGAGGATATGAATGGCAATGTTTTTTAAGGAGTGAAAACTTGAACCCGGTTGTGTTATCGTAATGGATAATGCACCTTATTACAGTGTCAGGCTGGAAAGTCGTCCCAATTGTTCGTGGCGAAAACAAGAAATTGCCGATTGGTTGACCTCACATAATTTGCTCTTTTGTGAATCAGATGTAAAAGCAGAGCTTCTAAATCAAGCACAAAAGGTACCGATAACAGTGAAAACAAATATGTTATCGATGACCTTGCTAGAAAATCTGGTCGACACATAGAGAGGTTGCCCCCTTATCACTGCAACCTGAGCCCAATAGAAACAAGATGGGCCTTCCTCAAGGGATTCGTAGCCAGAAACAACGTAACCTTCAAATTACGGGATGTTCGCAAATTGTTTGAAACTGCAATATCTCAGGCGACACCTAATATGTGGCAAAATAATATACGTCATGCAATTGAGCAAGAAAATGAGATGTGGGTGATGGACGGGCTATCAGATGCTATTGTAGATCGTCTTGTGATTAGTGTGGGTGTTGATTCTTCTTCTTCCCCTTCTTCTGATGACGATGAGACCACAAATGATGGAGATGCAAATGTTACACTTCTTCCCGACAGTGATGCAGATTAATAATGTGAGTTTTATTTTAATTATGTTCCATTTCATTTCAGCTCAGCTTTTACTTACGAATGTTGGTTAATAATAATAATAATAATAATAATAATAATAATAATAATAATAATAATAATAATAATAATAATAATAATAATAATAATAATAATAATAATAATAATAATAATAATAATGCTAATACTAATGCTAATGATAATAGTAATAGCAATAGTACTAGTAATGTTATTGTTATATTTGAATAATATTACTCAGGACATAAATCCTAGCGTTGTTTACTTGGAACAAGGCAATAACAACCCTGATAAAGATTACATGAATATAACGCGATAGCTGCGCTATTCCTAAAACTCACAAGTATCATTCTACTGCATCTTTAAACACAAGAATTGAGTCCACGTGGCGTTTGTTTATTTGTGTTAGTGGCAGCTGATACGAGCACGAGGTTACCACGGAGGGATACAAGGTGCGGATCTTACGCTGGATGGAGTATAAAATACTCCTCTTTTCATTGTCAGTGCGCCGCGAAAGCGGAATTTGTAATAGTTCACTAATTAAGTCGGTCATACTGGTATTACACAGAGTGATAAGGACACGATTCAGATCTCTGAGATCTTCGTTCGTGGAGTATGGCTGTTCGGAAAATGTCGCATAAATTCGGATTTGGGCAGGCAAGTGCTCGGAGTGCTGGCAGACGCGTCTACGCATGCTCGGAGTGGGTATACAGACGGAATGTTTCCTTATCCCTGTTCAAGGGCCTCGTACTGAGGAAATGGGGCCGGGCAGGCAGAGTTTTTTTTTTTTTTTTTTTTTTTTTTTGGAAGGGGGAGACAGAAGAAGAGTTGGAGGGAAAAGATTGGCTTATTTCGCCAGGAAGGGAACAAGGGTGAGGGAACAAGTTTATCGATTCTTTATTTGATTGACATTCGGGGGTTTGGCGCAGTACCGCATAAGCATCTGCGTTGATTACGGTAATTGATGCGCGGCCTTCGTGAGAAGGGAGCGACTTTGCGGTCTTCTTTCTGGGCTACACCCATGGTCAGGCCCTGAGTGTAGCACGCAGTGTTTCAACGGCGCTCTGGGATAGCGTGGTCTTCTTGTAGTGGCGGAGGTTGAGGTTGCATACCGGTGACTAGTCTGGGATGGTGGAAGAGGCAAAGGGTGGTTCTCCGGCGCATACTGAGCGTGTTGCTCGAGTAGCGGCACTGTGTCACCAAAGTATGGCACAAGGAAAATCTCCTTAAACTCCCTGGGTGTGAGGCGGACGTTAGTTTGACATCCAACTTCGTGGCAGGTGGGTGTGGCCTCGTTCTCGATCCGTGCCAGCTTGCGCTGACAGGATTCGAGAATGTCGGTATTGTCTATGGTTGCCGCGCGAAGCTCATGTAGAAGTCTCGCTGCGGCGTTGAAACCTGTTGTATGATGGATCAGCTGGCGGGTGATGGCGGACAGCTTCTTGCCGGTTGCCCGCCGTGAGGTCTTGATGTTTGTCTTTATGTTCCGGACTATATCTTCGGTCGCAGTGTTGTCGAGCTGTGTGATGGTGTTGGCGGCGGTGTCGATGAATGTGGTGACGGCGGTGGTGAGTTGGTGGAAGGCATCTTCTATCTTGCCCAGGCGTCTATCGAGGCTTCGGACCTCCGTATGGAGGCCCTCGACCTCGGCAGTGGGAAGATGTGAGGCGGCGGCTGTGGCGTAGGTCTGTGTCCCTGGTGTTGATGCTGATGCTGTTGTTGCTGCTGATGACTGCGGTTGATGAGGTGGCGGTGGTCCTGGCTGCGATGGTGTGGCGGTGAGTGTATGCGGCCTTGGGTAAGACGGGCAGCAAGCCTGCCCGGTGTAGTGGTCCCTCCTGCCGCAGGTTGCGCAATACCTCAGTCTGCGCGTGAGGTCATGCTGCTGGCAGGAGGACGTCAGGGCCGCTGCACCGCAGTAGTGGCATTTGGGAGTTGCCACACAGGTAGTTTCATTGTGCCCGAAGATACAACAACGTCGGCACGGCCGGTGCCATTCGGTCCGGCTACATTCGATACGAATGCGCCGGCCGAAGAGGGTGAGTCCTGCGGTGATGGCGGCGGTGTAGTGCTCCCTGTCCCGAAAGACAAGGCGCACTAGGGGAGTAATGCCACTACTTCCCCTGATGCGGCTGGCGGAGACGAGTGAGGCCCATCTTCGTTGGCACTCCTGCAGCAATATCTGCGGGTGCAGGTGGCGGTGAACCCCGACGGCTACGGCGCCGAAGCGACCGTACCGAGGGGGTGCTGCAGGAGGCTCGGCAGAGGTTAAGCTAGCCTGCTCTCCACTACCCAGGTTCCATGCGTATCACTTCTGCCGCGCGTTTCAAACACGCAGCGCAGTTTTGATGAATCGGAATTGAGATTAAAGGATTTGACCATGCGCTGGTCATTATAACCGAGAAAACTTTTCTTGAACTGCAATTTAGAGGAAAATGACGGTTCAAATGATAAAATACAGAATCATAGTTAAACATTATTTGTTGATGTATTACGATAGGGTAGGCAATGCCTACCCTGAGGAGCCGCGCCTGGAGTTCTCCACGGGCAACTTCGATCTTTATCCATTTCTAATTTGGTAAATAACCCGTTTAGGGCGATATAACGTGACATCAGTGTCAGTCCTGTCACTGCAGCACCTAAACTAATGCTGCAACCCGAGTTGTATAGCTCCACAAATCCTTTATATATGTTGCCCACCGTAGCTGGTACAAAAATCCCTTACCGGAGCTAAAACAGTATTGCCATTTATTTATTTCCAGGCCTCGTAACTTGACATGTGAAATATTAGCGTCAATTTTCTCAACAGTTCACTTGGACACGTAATTCGTATTACACACCAATAAGTATTTTCTAGTCACACGTATTCGCAGTTTCCCCATCAGTGTAAACAATCAATTTAGTTAGATTACTGATTATTCTTACTTCCATGTGTATAGACATTTGTATTTATAGGCACTAACAAAGTCTGTCTTATGTAATACAGAAATTAAAACTCTTAAGTTCAGGTGTAATCACACAAGAATGTGCCTTATAAGCCGTTTATTATTATACATTTCCTTCTCCTACAACAAAATTAATTTTACAGCAATAAATGAAGTCACGATAGGAGATATTATTCATCAATGCAAGCCTACAGGTACAATAAGATTATGATAATGGTTCAATATTACCATTTTAATAAGACTTAACACGGAACATGCACCCTGGCTCTTATGAGGAATAATGAACACAACGGTAGTTCGTTGCAATCCATAGCAAGGTTAGTTTTGTAGCAATACTAAATCTGAAGCCAGTTCTGAAAGTCCCTTTGCGGCGCACAGCGTAGTAAAGCGTAGTGAAATGAAAAATGGCCTGCCGCGCACAGCGTAGTAGAACGTAGTAAGCTTGTTCATCGTTTCATATGGGTTCTGCTTATGCTGACCCCAGCTTTTAGGAGCTGTCTCAATGTAAACGTTCTCCTATTGCACTGTTACAGCAATAGCAACGTGACAGACACTAATACCAAGCTATAAATAACATTTCTTAGAGCCGAGTGCAGTCGTGTAAGTAAGCAGCTTCCTGACGCATTTACAGCTCATTCAGTACCACAGAGGCCATTCCAAGTACATCACGGGCTGGTAAGTGCCGTAGTGATAAGGTTTTGGTAACAGATGAGGAAATACTTGCAGCAGTTTATCAGGAATTAGATCGCGAAAGTAGCTCCGACGAATCTTGGTTTGGCGAGTTAGAGGAAGACAGTGATAAGGAACAAAGTGACAGTGAAAGTGCTGAGGAACAGGTGACTAAAACGAATGCGTGAGTGAGTGTGTTGGTTTTAAGAGCCCACCGACAACTTGGTCATTAAGCCCCGAGTCCAAAAGTAAAATTACGTATGGTAAAGTGTTAAAACATCACCCATTAAAAACTAAAAATCTAAGGATAAAATAGATAAAAACAGCCAAACAACAATTAAAACGTTTCATTTAAAATGCTAAAAACAGAAACTTCAAATTACTACAAAGTAAAAAAACACTAAAACGTTAAAAAAAGCCAAAAAATACGGCAATCTAAAAGGCTAAAATCTCTGAAATAAAATAACCTTACACTTGCTTCATAAAATCAATTGTGGAACAAAACCCCATCACTATATTTACAGATACTGGTCGTTGCCTAAAACTGACGACAGTGTAAGGCCCAGGCAAACGGACTGGCGCTCACGAGCGTATCGCGGACAATCAAGAAGCACATGTGCGACGGAGATTGGAATATTACACGTCGTACAGACAGGCTCCGGATCACCACGCAAAAGGTGCCCATGCGTGGCTCGGGTATGGCCTATCCTCAGGCGGGTTAAAACCACTTCTTCCTGCCTGGAATTCCTGCAGCTGTTATGCCAAGGTTGTACCGTGTCCTTGATTGTCCGTAACTGAGTGCCAGATAACGCTTCCCAAGATTCCTGCCAGAGAGCAAATAGATGGCGACGGAAATATTTCTGCACATCTATATAGGGGAGCGTACGGGTGGAATACTCCGGAAGGCGACAAGCAGACTCGTTGCCCGGAATACCCACATGGCCTGGGATCCACGTAAAAACAAACTGGTATCCGCGAGACAGTAGCTGAGAAATCAACGTCTGGATTTTAACAACCAATGCCGAGGTGCCGATAAACTGTTGCAGGGCCTGGAGAGCGCTAAAAGAATCGGAACAAACGATAAAACTTCCAGGACCTGAACTGGAGATAAAACGGAGAAAATAAAATATGGCAAACAACTCGGCGGTAAATACTGAACTGGCGTCCGGTAAGCGGTACGTACGAGCGTCACCGTTGTATATAAAGGCGCAACCTGTCGCACTACCCATCTGGGAGCCATCGGTAAATACCGGACAGGAAGTCCGATATCGGCCCAGTAGTTCCGTGAATAGTTGGCGAAACACGGAATGAGGGGTAGCTATCTTAACACAGCCCGACAGCTCCAGATCAAAGCGTGCGCGCTGGAGTTGCCAGGGAGGACATCGGCCATGTGAATGCTGCTCTACGGCTGGCAGTCGAAGGGCATGTGCAGCAAGCAGTTCACGAAACCGGATACCACTTGGACGGGAGATGGTCGTATTTCGCATATAACGGTGCGCGAGGTCTGGACGCAACACGGGTGGAAACGAAGGGTGACCTGGATGGGCGGCCAGCCTAGCCACGTAAGAACAAAGTAAAAAAGAGCGTCGAACACACAGTGGAGGTTCGCTAGAATCAGCATACAGACAATCGATTCTGCTGGTGCGGAAAGCCCCAGTAGCGAGACGGATACCAGTGTGATGTACTGTGTGTAAAAGCCGTAGTTTAGACGCAGACGCCGCGCCATAAATAAAACAGCCGTAGTCTAATTTGAACCGAACCAGAGAGCCATACAACCTCAACATTACCGTGCGATCGCCGCCCCAAGATGCCCCAGATAAGAGCCTGAGTACCTGAAGCGAACGATCGTAGGAAGCATGAAGATGGCGGATATGGTGCTCCCATGCGAATTTGGTGTTGAGGTGTAGGTCCAAGAACTTAAGGTGCGGAACAAAAGGAAGACGTGTGTCGCGCAGATGAAGATCAGGAGGAGAGTGTACTCCTCGCAGTCGGTGAAAGTGAAGACACTGTGTTTTCGTAGGGGACAGCCCACTCGGCGATGGAGATTATGGTCAGCTGCAGTTGACGCTCGATGTGCTCCAAACTATAAGAGCGATAGTAGATCGCAAAGTCGTCAACATACAGCGACATCGGGATACCGCTACGAACAAGACTAGTGATGCCATTAATGGCAACTGCGAAAAGTGTGACACTGAGGATGGATCCCTGGGGTACACCATTCTCCTGGATAGTCTCTTGAGACAGCGTGTTGCATATACGGACACGAAAACGGCGAGTGAGTAAAAAGTTAAAAAGAAAAACGGCTAAATGACCGCGCAAACCATAACCGTGTAGAGTACGGAGAATGCCATGGCGCCAAGTAGTATCGTAGGCCTTCTCCAGATCAAAGAAGACACCCACGACATGCTGCTTCAGGAGAAACGCATTCTGTATGTATGCCTCCATGCGCGTCACGTTATCGACACTAGAGCGATAGCGACGAAATCCGCACTGAACATTGGTCAGCAGGTTATTCGTCTCTAGCCACCACACTAAGCGAGTGTTAATCATCCGTTCCAAGGTCTTGCAGACGACACTCGTCAGGCAAATAGGGTGGTAGCTAGAGGGAAGTGTCCGGTCTTTTCCTGGTCGAGGGATAGGGATGACAATACCCTCTCGCCAGGAAGACGGAAAAACCTGCTGATGCCAGATGCGGTTATACATGCTCAACATGAAGGAAAGAGCTGCAGGTGGAAGATAAAGCAGCATTTGGCGGTGGATGTCAATCAGGACCGGGAGAAGAATTCTTTGCTAGGGACAAGGAATACGCCAGCTCCGCTTCGGTAAATGGTGCGTTGTACGGTTCACTTTGGGCACTGTTAAAACTCAGGCCTATCTGCTCCGCAGATTCCTTGATAGCTAAAAACGCTCTATCATAGCTTTGGGTTTGGCCAGTACAGGCGAAACACTCGGCAAGGGCGTCGGCGATGTCCTGCTCGCTGGTGTAACGGGAGCCCTGTACGGCAAGACCGGGGATGATCGTCCGGCGACACTTGTACATTCGCCAAACAGCAGTCCACACCTTTTGCGCCGAACTTCGACGGGAAAGAGAAGATACATACTTTTCCCACGATTTGCGTTTTGCGTCTCGAAGTATAAATCTCGCCCTAGCACGAGCACGCTTAAAAGCGACAAAGTTCGGCTGCGTAGGATGTAATGTAAAGATACGCAATGCACGCTTGCGTGCTTTAGTAGCCAAACGGCATTCCTCGGACCACCAAGGCACAGGAAGGTGACGAGGTGTAGTGGAACCACGAGGAATGCTGGAATCCGCTGCACGAAGGACAGAGCAAGTAAAATACTCCACCATGTCGTCAATGGTGGTAAAACCATCGTCGGTAAGGTGAATGAGGGAACGAAACTTTCCCCAGTCAGCCTTGGAAATAATCCAGTGTGGAAAGCGTGTTGGCACAGAATTGTGGCCCGATAGGTGATTGATAATCGGGTAATGATCACTGCCAAATAAGTCGGAAAGTACCGACCAGTCAAGTAGAGGTACCAGTGACGGGCTGCTAAAAGAAACGTCAATCGCGGAGTGTGTACCATAGGCAGATGATAAGTAAGTAGGCACGCCAGGGTTTAATATGACTAGGCCGGACATATGGCAAACGTCTGCTACAAGGCACCCACGGGCATCGTCAGTGTCGGAGCCCCATTGAAAGTGCTTGGCATTTAGATCGCAGAGAAAGATGAGCAGTGGCGGAATCTGTGCCAAGAGAGCCCGAAGATCGTTCGTGTGTACGACACTGACCGGTGGCAGATACACATTGCAAAGGGAGAAACAGAGGCTCTGCAGCTGTACACGCACCGCTACAGCTTGTAGCGGCGTGTTGAGTGGCACACTGGTGGCAGAGATATCATGCGCCACCAGAATAGCAACACCCCCGCTTGCTCGCCTTTCAACTGCAGAGTCATGTCTAAATGCCGAAAAACCACGAAGTTGTAATGCGTGGTTAGGGTGCAAGTGCGTTTCTTGTAGACAGACGATTGATGGAGAGCGTTGCGAAACGAGATGCTGTATGTCCGGAACACGTGCCCGGAACCCATTAACATTCCACTGTATTATTTCCATGGTAAAGAAGAATTAGGGTTTCGTCTTCATCTTTTTCTTTTTCATCTTTACCTTGACCGACTTCGGACGGGGTAGGTTAAATTCGCCATCGTCTGGTGACTCCGCCGACGTCCGGGAGTCTGAAGATCCCCGGCGGCTCGGTGAACGAGAGCGGGAGCGGGACTTCATGGACGATGTGCTCTGCTGGCACGACCAGTAGGCCTAGAATAATGGCTGTCAACAGGCTGGCTGCGGCTAGTTGTCCTGTGAGCTGGTGTCTGCACGGCTATAGATGTAGTAGCAGGTGCAGCTGTGGCACGAGACAGTGAAGGGGTATTCGCAGGTAGGTCAGTCTGTGTAGAAGCATCTAACACAGGAACGTGCTGGATCGCTACGCTGCTGGCAGGAGCGCGTCGGGCAGCCAAGGCATAACCTGTGGTGGTAGCAGGTTTCAGCTGCTCAAAGCGACGATGCGCTTCTGGAAACGTGAGATGTTGTTTCACGCGCATTTCTTGTATAAACTTCTCATCCATGAACTTCGCACACTGACGCGAGCTGGATGGATGGTTCCCTTCACAGTTCACACAGAGAGGATCCCGTGTACATGTCGGGTCCTCATGGGCTGCTAAGCCACAGCGCTCACATATAGCAGGATTATTACACAAGGTCTTAGTATGGCCGAACCGTTGGCACCTAAAACAACGCATGGGGTTCGGCACATACTGGCGTACGGCGGCACGTTCGTAGCCACGAAAGATATACTCGGGCAATTTAGTTCCTCTGAACGTCAGAAACACCGCACGCAAACGTACATGCTTGCCATCCTGCTTTCGGGTAAGACGGTAAGCCTGACACACACGCTGGTCGGAGAGGCAGGTGGTAATCTCATCGTTCGACAGATAGTCCAGACTGGAGGTGGTGACAACTCCCCTACATGTGTTGAGCGATTTGTGTGGGGCTACCCGAATTGGGTAGGATCCCAAAAAACTCGCCTTTAATAGTCTCTGGGTCTGGTCTGCCGCGTTGGTTTCGATCAACAGCGTACCGTCTCGAACTCTGGTCGCGTTCTTAGAAGGGCCACATATTCTGTCGACTTCTCGTTTTATGTAAAATGGGCTAAGGTCATTTATCGTTTTCCCGTCACATGCCAAAGTCAAAATTAAGAAAGGGACAAAGGAAGAGGGGTTGCGCGGAGACATGATTATTTGGACCCCCATCCGGAACCGTCGGCGTCAGCCTGCCATCCGGAGGTCAAAGGATAAAAGACACCAAAATCTCCACGATCTCTGCCGCCATGGAGACCCCTCCATGACTCATCCCAAAGCGTACTTCAGGGGGGCTACCCTCCGATCCCCACTGCTTGTCCGCATGCGTAAACCGTTCACCACGTGAAACCCCAGTTTTATGCCCCCACCACAGGAATAACCACCTGTGGCTCCCCTCTTTAGCACACGCTGCCTCAACGGAGTCAGCGTGGATTCAGGGGACTTCGGGTTGATTACACCGGGGTTCCATCAGCGGTAACACGTCCGGCCGGTAATTAACACCGGCCGTATCCTCAAAGAGCTACGTGGGTGTACATGATATGTGGACGGGCTCCGCACCTAAGGCTACACATGGGGGCAGTGTGAAGGGTCCGCCTAACCTTCGCGCCTGAGACCTCCGAAGAGCACACAAGTCAGGGGCCGCGCTGAAAACCGTGGGACAGGACCACGGAGATAGGAAAGATCCCTGCTGGCGAGACAGGAGTTATAAAACTAAGGCCTTACTAACTAATAATCTTAATAAACCTAGAAGAGGAAGGTGATATAAAAAGCAGCATAATGTGCTGCACGTGGCACAGTTATAGAATATGAAGCGGTGAAATGATGGTGAGCAGCTCGGGGCCCCGGGTGCGCCAAACCCGGACCTACCGTGGTAGGTTCCCCTGGGGGAGTTTGATTTCGGAGTCCTCTTCTCCTAGATGAGTCGTCGACCATGACTACCGAACCTCATCTGCCCGTTTGGAATGTTCTTAGCTTCCCCTCACCTCTTGCCTACCAGTGGTCACAAAGACTCACTTAGTAGGCTGTCTGGATTGGGTACTGAGCCCCTCCGCCACGGCAACGCGACACTCCTTCGGAGGGGGAAACGAATGCAAAGCAAACTAAAACTAAATTAGTACCTGCACAGTGGACCTCCAATTTGTCTTTCAATGAGTTTGAAGTATTCTCTTCCCCTGTAGGTGTAAATCATTCTATTCCTCCAGGAAGTCTAGAAGTAGATTATTTTGAACTTTTTATAGATTCCAACTTTTGCGGCAAAATTGCGGAGGAAACCAATAGGTATGCAGCTCAGCTTAAAATGCATATCCAAAATGGGAAGAAACAAATTCAAGGGAGATACCGGCCTATTTAGGTATTTTGATATATATATGGGAATGGTGGATTTAACTGAAATTAGGGATTACTTTTTGGGGGATTTTTGCGTTTGTCCTATTGTGAGACAAGCAATGACCTTGCTCTGCTTTAAAAAGTTATCACAATATCTTCACCTGAATGACGAATCTGCAAAACCACAATTTGGGATAGATTCTTGTGATTATCTATATAGGGCACGACCTGCGTTAGATATAATCAAAAAGTTTTCAAATGTGAAATCTTGTGTACAGTGTATCGTGAAGAAAAGAAAAGCACAATCAGGTCGTGGCATAGAGTCACAGTACAAGTGCAAACAGTGTGACATTGCCTTGTGTAGAACTGGGTGTTTCCTCAGTTATCATCAAGCGAGGGGGTGGAAATTCAAAACTAACATGGGGTGTACATACCAAAACATTAATAAACATAAGTGTATTTAGAGCATTTTTAGTGTGCAATAGAATAGTGTGAATAACATTTTATGGACCAGCTTCAGTATCTTCAATATAATAATGGCAGGGATGTAAACTTTTTAAGGGCGAGTACCATAAATTTCGCGGATATTATTTTAATTTATCTTAACTAACTTTAGGATAATTTGGTCTGGTGTTAATATTCTCAAGTAGTAAAATTTAATTTCTTTAATATTGTGTTATATTAAAAATGTGTAACAAAGTGGTGCATATTATTGATGTTTCCCTTCAATACTCAGGGGTCTCCATCTAGGGGATATGTGAATGGCGACCACAAGGTACCCAAGCTCATCAGAACATTACTTCCACTTACTGGTGTTTTGCTCCTCACTGTAATTTTTCTATCTCACCTTACCTTGGTCATCTCTTGTTCTTTTCCGACCCCAATGCTATTACGATTCCCGAGGGCTAGGGAGCCTTTATTTTTCCAATCTCTCCATTTCTCTATAAAATACTAACCCTTAACTTGCTGACCTGTCATGGCATGTAAGGCGTCCTCTGATTGGTAATCAGAGGATATGGTCAGTGAATTTATTTTGATAATTCCCCCGGTCAGGTCGGTGAGACCCGTAAACCAACGACAGGTGTGGTCCTCTAGACATTCTGGGGGTTGTGAGAGAGCGATGTGACCGCCAAAACATAAAAATATGGTGCTCTCTTAAAAGCGGTTACTATACTGCTATTGCTCTATGAGTGAAAAATATTGTAGAGCAGGAGGATTAATGACTTCATTGTCAGAAATCCAGCATTAGCTAACAGCATGTTTCCCTTCAGTGGGGTTGATTTTTTCCGTTATAAACAGTTGAAATATAACTTATATCGTATTTACTGCAAACGAATATCAAATGAGTTATTAATTAAACACATTATTTCAGCCAGTAAAAGATACTATAATTATGCAAGTATATAGGTCACTTTTAGTTTAATATCTGCAGTACCAGTTCAGAATTTAAAGGGACACAAGTCTGCTGGGAGAACTAGCTAATACTGTATGTGCAGCAAAGGGTTAAGATGCAAACAATATAGGAAAAGGTTTTACCTTTTTAGCTGAATCAACTAGCACCCAAAAATGTATGTTTTACATTTCTCTTCCCATCCGATCAAATATAGCTCAATGTGCAAATTTGGCAGTATAAGATATTGTCTAGAACATAAAGTATGCTTCTCTCCATTTATAAATAAATTTATATAGAAATTAATACAAGTTTCTCTTTAATAGAGAACTTTGGATACACAAAACAACCTACTACTATTCTAAGGTAAAAAAAGTGCAGACTGTCTTATGACAGACTATGTCTGATAACTAATTTAAAGAGTTCTACAATTTAGCACCTCAGAATACACTACTCATGAACATACTAGTGTGTCATTGTGAATTGATTTGTGTCTTTTCAAATTTGATAACTTAGTAAAAGCATTGTTACAAATGTCACACTTGTGTGGCTTTATACCTTCATGTATCAATTTGTGTGCTTTCAAAGTTGATGAATCGTTAAAGGCCTTGTTACAAATGTTACACTTGTGTGGCTTTATACCTTCATGAATTAATTTGTGTTTTTTCAAATTTGATGAATCAGTAAAGGCCTTCTTACAAATGTTACACTTGAATGGTTTTATATTATCATGAATCAATTTATGTGTATTCAAGTTTGATGACCGACTAAAGGCCTTGTTGCAAGTGCTACACTTGTATGGCGTTATCCCTTCATGAATCAATTTGTGTGTTTTCAAACCATATAACTGAGTAAAAGCCTTATTACAAATGTTACACTTGTATTGCTTTATACCTACATGACTCACTTTGTGTGCTTTCAAATATGCTGACTGTCTAAAAGCCTTGTTACAAATGTTACACTTGTGTAGGTTTATACCTTCATGACTCAATTTGTGTGTTTTCAAATATGCTGACTGTCTAAAAGCCTTGCTACAAATGCTACACTTGTGTGGCTTTATCCCCTCGTGAATCAATTTATGAGTTTTCAAATGTGATGGCCGCCTGAAAGTCTTATTACATATGTTGCACTTGTGTGGCTTGATACCATCATGAATCAGTTTATGTAATTTCAAATATGACTGACTGAAGGCCTTCTTGCAAATATTACACTTGTGTAGCTTGATGCCCTCATGGATCAACTGATGTCTTTTCATATTTGATAACTGGGTAAATGGCCTTTTGCAGATGTTGCACTCATGCGCCTTTATGCCTTCATGAATCAGCTTATGGATTTTCAAATTTTGCGAATAAGCAAAACTCTTATTACAAATATCACACTTGTGGGTGTTCTTCCCCTCATCAATCAAATTGTGAGGTTTTAGTGACCGTAGGTGATTCAAACCCTTATTAGAAACATCACACGTATCTACTTTCTTACTGCCAAGAACTAATCTGCATTTGTTGAAATGGCACAAATATTTCAAACACTTGCTAGAAACACCACATTTGTTGGACTTTCTGTAGTCATGACTCAAGATTGACTTTAAGTTCCCCCTACTATTTGTACCGCTCTGCTGAAGCAATTTACTTTGTTTCAAAGAGGAAGACATGCTGACAATTTTCCCATTATTAGATGTTTCTGAGCAAACACCCATTTCTGATGAAAATATATCAGTAACTACACTTTTCTGAGCTTGACATTTTCTATCACTTCCACATTCAGGAAAATCCTTGTTCATATTGAAACTTATGCCATTTCCTAAGTCTCCAGGGGATAATAAATCTGATGCATAACTGGAAACATCTTCTTTGTATAAACTGAAATATTAAAATCATATTATTAGTAATTATTGCAACACAGGGATGAAAAGAATAACAAATGTAAAAGGATGGGAATGTTTACTTTAATATGCATGGTATGAGAGGTAGAATAAGTTGATGAAAAAGAGGAAAAGGTATTTTAAGAAACTATTATGGGTTTAACTACAAGTTCGACAGGATTACTAATTTGAAACACTGTAGTAAGAGTATGTGAATATTGTGCCTATTTGCTTCAAAATATCTTCTTGCCTAAAAGTGTAAAGGTAATCAGTTATAATTTTGTGGAAGTATCAGCAATAATGAATCTTTCATCACATGACAATGCTCTTTGGCACTCTAAAATTCAATCAAAGTGAAATGTTCTTGCCTTTTATTATGAACAGATATTCACCCCAAACATTCTTGGCAATGAACAGATATCCAATATAAATACAGAATCGGAAATGAAAAATCAAAGGATCAGTCCGGGTTTGAACCACAGATCTTCTGATTCAGCCATGGCTGCTACTGTGACAACTTGCGAGTATGGCAATGAATTGTCCAACTATTTGTATTTTTTCTAGTTTACCATAAAGAGAATGTCACATCAGAAATAAATAGCACACTTACAATGGTAAGTACTTTAGATCCCAGAATTAAATAACCTTCAGATGGTAATTAATATCTGTGCCAACAACGTTACTGCTGGTGTGTGTTTTTAAACACACAAACCCTGTGTGCACAATATTTAAAGGTTAAATATAGGTACTAAATTAAAATCTCCTCACAAAACGTAATAAAATAAACGAAAAGAATAACCTACTATTAAACCAGTGGCAAAAAGAATATTATTATTACTTTTACCATTTACTCCTATTTACATTCAACAAAATTAAACTGTTTCCTAAAATATCAAAAATTTTTGTGCACCTTATTCTACTTGAAAGTGCCTATGATGGTATGTTGCCCTTTGGGTATTTATCCCTGATGTGGGATTTCCTTTGTGACATTGAAATTTTCAATTTCAATTCTACCTCTCAAATATTGCCCACATACAGCTTGTGTTTAAAAACACGAGCAGTGCATTGGTTGGCATAAATAATAATGTAATATGAACTTTATCAAAGTCATAAATCAACTCTCACAAACATTTTCCACAAGAATTGGCATACCAGATTCAGAAACTTCAAAATGGAAGTCCCCTGGGTATGATCTAATCCCTACATTATGCTCAAGCATCTGACCAAAAAATCTCTAACACAAATAACTGAAATTTCCAAGGTCTGCTTAAGTATGGGTAACTTTGGCCATGACAATTTGCAGAAACTAGTGCTTTTAGATTAGATCAAAATATATGCCATGCAGCTATCGATCCATTGGTGTACTGTCAACATTATCAAAATTGTTTGGGGAAGTTCTACAGAAGTATTCATGTCCAGTTGTTTATCAAAGCCAAAACTAATATCTTCTAACACACTCACATTATCCACTCCATTATAGCTTCTTAATAATCAACTAGCATGACTTTCTGCAGATATATCTTGAGTACTGCTTTACACCAAATTATCCTGGCACTTTCACATCCTATCGTAACAAAACTTGCCAACACAGAACTTATCAAACTGTATTATAATTGACAGGCACTAAAACTTGTAGAATGTGTTGTTGATCTAATGTGTAGGATTTTGATTCATCAATTTTTCCCTAGCCAGCCAATATAAATTATGTATCTTCCCATCTGGTACAGCTTTCCTCAATTCTGGGCATTTAAATAGGTGTTCTCTATTTAAAATCTTGTCAGCACTGCAGTTCTTGCATGCCTTGCACATTCATGAAACAAAACCTATGTAGATGTACTGCCAAACAGTTATGTCCAGTGGCTAATCTAAAATGAGCTACTGCTTCTTTCCTTCGAACATTTTTTACTTTTTGTGCTATTTCTTTTATCTTGAAGAAATTTCAATTTAAGATTTTCTTTTCATTAGTGTTATTTTTGTTCTACATTATTTTAAACATTCTTTAGTTTTGCATATAATCCACAAGTCTTCACAGGTTTTGAGTGTAATACTGCACCCTTTATAGCCAGAGGGTCTGCAGTCTTGTTACCAATCACTCCCATATGTGCTGGTATCCACAGTAATATTATCTGTTGAAATTCTTTTGGATTAACCTCTGATAACGTCTCTCATCTTTAAAATAATGATTCATGTGGACTCTCATATGATTGAATTGTTTGAATGGCAGAAAACTGTGTCTGTGATAACTATTTTATTTTATATCAGTCATATAGTGTATCTGTTCTAATGGTCATTCTATTAGAACCACTTCACCACCACTTGTAAAACGTTCAGCTTTGCTATTTAAAGTTCCTAATATGTCCACTTAGTTCATACACTGCTCCCATCTCCTATAAGAGGTCTGCACTAGCTCAGGTCAAGTCCTTAGACCTACGCCCCGCTTGTATTTGGGCCTAATTTATAAAATGGTCATTGGGCTTAGACCACACTTGGGCTTGAAAATTAAGGGGCACAAAATAATTTCTAGTTTTTGGGCACTGATATCAAAATTATGAGAATAGCACAATTATCGGGCATTTCCTTGCTAGGAATTCCAATTAAATGATTCTGCTGACATGTTTCAAATAACGATAATAATAGTAGTAATAGCAATAATAGTGGTAGTAATAATAACGACGACGATGGTGATAACTGCAAACTAATTTTGTTTGAAACAAAATTACATATTTGGGCCAAGGGCAGTTGGTACACTGTAAACTCTTTATGAGTTCGGACTTGCTTGGGAGCAGACTGAACTTAAGAATGTCATCCCATGCAGACCTTTAGCTCCTATATGGACCACAGGCACCATAACACACTCACTGTTTACAAGTTATACAAAACAAATTCCTTAAGAAAGTTACCAATGCCACCTGGTATGTAAGAAACAACCAACTTCATCATGAGTTTGGAATTCTCCCTCTACAAGACTTCAGACCCCTTTGCACATCATGTTTCAACAAACTACCAACAGCTCCTGGAGTACACACATTAAGCATTGGCATCAGAAGTGATCACAGAACCAGACTTAAAAAGTTATCATTAGTCCTACACAGCAACTAGGAAGAACAGTGATCTCACATAACCGGATGCTCAGTTCCATACATTTGTTATTCATCTTCACAGACATTTCTTTTACTTGCCGCCAGTAACTTTGGTATTATATTTATATCCCAAAATGTGTTACACTTTATATCTAATGTGTATATTTTCACAATTAGTTCATGTTGGAGGAGCACTGTGCAAACCTCAGCAATGTTATTTTAAGTTATCTATGACATATCGTCACTTGTTTGTATAACAATTAATGTTGGTTGGTCAAAAAGCAAATTAAAGAAAACTAGAGCACAGTAACATATGTGGAGTTGACCAAAGAAATGCATTACAATAATTATGTTCAGTGAACAGTTCCATATCTAACACTAACCTGGAATATGATAATGTGTGGGGATAGTACACAACTTAATGAAGCAGCTCCATTGTGATACTTAAGCATGAAAAACATTTTCATACATAACACTATATGGGAATATGACAGAATTTAATAGAAACAGGTGGCTTCCTGTATAAAAACTCAACCAGATGACTTACCTTGGTGGTTTTGTGGAGTAAAAGTCTTCATGTGTTTCATCCTGTAACATAATAATTCACTTGCAAAACATGTGATCTGCTTTAACCCTATGACTCCTACCTTCAAAGGAAGGAGCAGAAACAAAATGAACATTTTTGTATAAACTACAGAGAAGAAATTACTATGCCTATAAAACAATCAAGTCAAGATAAGTAAAATTATACCATTTAAACACATAAAACTTTGTTGTACAAAGTAAAGACACATATTTGCGGATTTACAAAGATTCTTTTTTCATAAATGGTTCAGAATAAATATTACATTGTTTTTACTAGAAGTATTATAAACAGTTATGTGTTCATAATCTGTGAATCATACATTTTGTTTCTAATTCTAACTCTTTTGTATAGTGCAACATTGCTTTGGGCTTTCATATGGAAGCATCCCAAATTGAATGCTCCTTGGATGATGTCACATTGCTAAGGAGGCAGAGAGAACAACTTTGAGAGAGCCTAGTTGTAAACCCTTAGAGTAACAAAACAAGTTACAAGTATAATAGCGATAATTTTTATAAGCGAGGTCATACTAATTGTAAAAGTAAGCAAACTAAGAGTGACAGGGAATATAGTTACAATCACTGTCAGGGATGAAAACTACGCCATTAAAACAAGATGGAAGAAATTATGAAGCCAAAGTTGGCCAAGATGGCAGGAATGGACATAAAAATGACAAATACGAAAAACAAGTTGGCCAAATGAAGATAGAGCTGTCAGCAATGATTGACGGGCAAATGGTGAGCATAAAGAAAAAGTTCATACACTTTGGGTAATGCTTGAGAGGTAGAACCGGAACTTAAAAATTCAATGCCACAACTGGGATTTGAACCACAGACCTTCCGCTTACCGGGCGGCTGCTCTACCAGTGAGCTATTGTGACAAACTGCCAGAATGACATTAAATTCTCAAACCAGTTTGTATTTCTCCTGGTAAACCACAAAGGCAGTCTCACATCAGAGACAAATTACCCCAATGGTGACTTACTATTGTAAGTACTTTATATCCCAGGATTAAATAACCTTCAGATGGTAATTATTATTTATTTATGCCAACAAACTTACTGTTGGTGTTTTTAAACACACAAGCCATGTGTGGGCAAAGTTTGAGAGGTAGAGACTGTCTTTGTGGTTTACCAGGAGAAATACGAACTGGTTTGAGAATTTAATGTCATTCTGGTAGTTTGTCACAATAGCTCAGTGGTAGAGCAGCCGTCCGGTAAGCGGAAGGTCTGTGTTTCAAATCCCAGTTGTGGCATTGAATTTTTAAGTTGCGGTTCTACCTATCAAACTTTGCCCACTCATGGCTTGTGTGTTTAAAAACACCAACAGTAAGTTTGTTGGCATACATAAATAATAATTACCATCTGAAGATAATTTAATCCTGGGATATAAAGTACTTACAATAGTAAGTCACCATTGGGGTAATTTGTTTCTGATGTAAGACTGCCTTTGTTTTTACCAGGAGAAATACGAACTGGTTTGAGAATTTAATGCCATTCTGGCAGTTTGTCACAATAGCTCAGTGGTAGAGCAGCCGCCTGGTAAGCAGGTCTGTGGTTCAAATCCCAGTTGTGGCATTGAATTTTTAAGTTCCTGTTCTACCTCTCAAACTTTGCCCACACACGGCTTGTGTGTTTAAAAACACCAACAGTAAGTTTGTTGGCATAAATAAATAATGATTACCATTTGGGTAATGCATTTATGTCCCAGAGAATGTTAGGGAATGTGTTAGCACCCTGGAAGATAAAGAGTTTACAACAGAACAACACAAGCAAACACCAGATTAAAACAGATACTCTGCAAAAATCCTAAGAGCTTAAAGGTCAAGACCCCAGGACATGACACAACAACCACATATGTCAAGCCAAGTACACATTCACACCTGAAGTCTCCCACAGACAGTTTGCCACCATCACCACCTACAATCAATGGTCTACACAACAGGAAGCTGCCCGGCAGATAGCTACCCTCTAGAGACAAGCAACAGATGTACTGAACGTGATTCTGAAGTTGGCGGCATCCTGAAATATCTGGGAGGTCCTTGGAAACCGGTTCAAAAACTGCTGCAGCCATCACAGCCAGCTCAAGTTGAAGCTGTAACAGCTATACTCTGTTCATCTAGAGATTAGAGGAGACGTAAACAAAGCCACGTGCGTTTTGACCACAGAGTGCCCTCTTGGCGCTTTCGCTGTGCAAATAGTCCCTTGAAGAAATACTGTTACTGAGGTCTGAAATGTCATTTAATGTTTGCTAAAGCATGAACTAAATGTACTAAGCATAGTTAAAGTGTAAGAATTCGCAGTTAAGTGAATCTGTAACCAGCCTAATTCATTCTGCGCGCGCATTATTCAGCATGAAAGTAACATGGCGGAAAAAGTGAATGTTGCAAAACATAAGCGTGGCAAACCGTTGCAAAGTGGTGAAAAGACAACAATATTGAACGTATTTAACAAATTCTGCGGGAAATATCCCGAGCTTGCTATCGAAGACGTGATGAAATTAACATCTGAGTTTACCGGTGTGTCAGTTGTAAGTATTTACAGTACACCCAAAGAAAAATCGTCACTTGGTGAAGATACCGGTAAAAAGCGACCATGTGCTAGATAAATGGTGGATGTAGTTTGCGACGAATTTGTGAGTGTGAGATCTGCAATCTGTCGAAAAGTTCACCAGTTCTTTGTTAACAATGCACCTCCACCTTAAACAAAGTGCTGTTCGCAGTTAACTCTGAACCTGATCTTCCAGATTTAAAACGAACTTCCCTCCACAAGCTGCTTCTGGAGATTGGTTACGAGATTGTGAGCAGGAAATGAAAAAGTATTATTGTGGACGTCAGTAGCAGTTAATTTCCATGTGCTATATGTTATTTGGATCAAGTAAATATATCCTTTTGTAGTGTAAAATGCATATTATACCTACGCATAGCGGTAGGTAACCGTGTTGCGTCATTGTGAAAGCACGTGGCCGCGGAGTGATACAAACCGGTGCTTTGTTTATATCTCCTCTAACCTCTTGATGAACAGAGTATACAGCAATTCACCTTGAATAATGTCAATGTTTAATACTCAGTGAACACCAGACCAACCATGATGTGCTGACCATGGATGTGGTCATGGTAACAATTGTCCTTGTCTGGAAGATCTGGAGTATTCGGCTTGTGTGAGGAGGGGAAGCACCTCCAGGACATCAACAATCTCCAGGGGATGTGTTATGGAGGTGTGGTTAGCCAGGACATTCAGTAAGGGACTCCACTCACCTAGGATACCAACTAATGGGAAACAAATAAATACAGGTATTGGTGCGGGTTTTATAAAATGTTTTACGTAGCAGCAGGAATATAACAGCGGGAATATTGTTTTTACTAAAAGGTGGAAAGTTTGTTATAGCAGACGCTACTCTTATCTGCAGGGTCGACGGTCGAAGAATGGAATGCAAAAGCCAACGTTCTTTTATCACAAACACATTTATTCGTTATTTACATTTTAGCACTATGTTCATTAGTTAACAACTTTTAAAATTCGATAGCGTCTACGCTGGTTAAAAGTTTGGGTGTAATTTACGTGTTCACACGCCATCAGCAAAACTACACTTCCATTCACTCTGAGCTCACAGACGCCAATGAATCTAGTTCTGAGCGTGGGTATGACGCAACACCGCCATTCTTATGTATTCATCCGCGCAACAGTTCTCATTGGTTGAACTCAAAGTGACGAGAAGACATTGGATCTTGAATATCAAAAAGAAATAGGTCCCTGATACACCCAAATTAAAAGAATTAGAAATTTACACACTCTTACAAAAATATTTACATGAACAATTTTCTATTAGTCAATATTCTGTCTCATATGCCCCTTGTTTTGTTTTTCAAGTTGTCACCTTATTCACAATCTTGAAACACAATACAATACTTCTCCCTACTTCTATGATTCAATCACTTTGTACAATCTTTTTTTTTTTTTCAGTCTTCTTCACTGTTTGTCTTTGTCCTTTGTTTTGACATAATACAACATGTCTTTATAAGTTTCACATATTCGGTTACTACACAATGCATTCAGTTATTATACAATACATATCCAGTTATTGTACAACACATTTAGTTATTACACAATATGTCCAATTATTATGCAATACATATTCAGTCCTTGTACAATATACCCTGCTATCACATCACATATGTTGTTATTATACAATACACCTTCAGTCATTATACAATACATATTCAGTTATTGTACAACACATTTGATTACTACACAACATGTCCAATTATTACACAATATATATTCAGTTATTGCACAATATATCCTGCTATCACATCACATATGTTCTGTTATTATGCAATACATATTCAGTTATTACACAATACATATTCAGTTTTTGCATAACATATTTGGTTATCACTCAACATATTCAGTTATTACACAATATATCCAGTTATCATACAATACATATTCAGTTATTGTACAACACATATTCAGTTCTTATACAACACATACTCAGTTATTGTACATTTGACATTGACACAAATATAATTTAAATGTATCATGGTTTATCATGTGGTTTTTGAATTGTATTCATTGCTATGAGGAGAGAAAAACAGGATACAAATCTTGAGCTAATGATTATGATCTTATTTATGGCAATACTTTATTCAGTTCTTTGCCTTCTTTGTCTTATAAACTTGTTATGTATAGGCAGGTTGTTGAGTCGGTTCTTAAACTCTGATGTTACTAATAGTACTAATTTTCTTGATTGGGTTATTATTCATTGTTGTTTGGTTCAACATTTCTTCGAGCTTAGCATTGGCTACATTCATCTCAATTCATGGGCATTGTTTTTCTGGTTATGGTTTTCCTCATTTCACTAATTGTCATTTCTTTATCTCTTATTTCTATAAGAGAAAACTTCTATACTTACAATTATTCTGTAATTGTATTATCTTTCTTCTCCATTTACCCTCGACATCTTTGTGTCGAAATATTATATCTTTTTCATCATAATTGATTCATTTTTATTTTTGTCCCTGACATCCTTATGTCAAAAACATATTATCTTCCGACGCTATGATTCATTTATTTAATGACAATCAGTGTCCTCGTCTGTCTTTGTTAACAATGCTCTTTGTGGTCGATATAGCCAATGACTATGTTGATCTTCTTCCTTGTTGTAATTCCTAATCTGAACATAATTTTCTATGAGTAACCCATTAAAAATTGTTATCTTCTTTCATCTCTACTACTCCTGCCTTACACACTTGTTGACAAAGACTATTTGGTCCTTTCTTTGTATGGCTTCAATTTATTTTTATGGTATCTTCCTACCAACTTGCCATTTGTATTCTGTAGCTCATACGTGTGGTCACCCAGCTGTTTCGTTATGACCAGTGGTCCAGTATACAATAGCTCCATCTTTCCAGATCTTTTTTCAGATGCCTTGGATGCTTTGTGGCTTTTTAAGAGCACCTTTTCTCCAATTTGTGGGGACCATTTCCTGACGAATCTTTTCACCTTGTTCCTCCCTTTTTCAGCCTTCTGCTGTAATCTTCTGAATGCCAATTGACATTTTTCCTTCACTGATAATTCTCTTTGGGCAGCCATTGTAGTGTCAATGTCAATTGCTAATTTTCTTGGTTTCGTGTTGGTCATCAACTCGATAGGTGCGAACTTGGTCGTGGGGTTCACCGAATGGTTAATCACCTCCTCTATATATCCGCATTTTTCCGTCCAGGAAGTGTGGTCTCTGTGGCAGAGTAAACGAAAATAAATACTAATATCCCTCATGATTCTCTCAGTCGGGTTTCCCTGGGGATAATATGCTGAGGAATAGTACAATTTTATTCCTAATGTTTCTAAGGTGTTCTGAAACAACTTGCTCTTATGCATGGTTGCATTGTCCGATAGAATACATTTTATCCTCCCATATTTTGGGATGTAGTCCTTGACGATTTTATCTAAGCATGTTCTACTTTTGATGTTTCTAATGGGGTATATTTTGGTGAATTTTGTGAAAACATCAAACATGACAAAGATGTATCTGTTTCCATCTTTACCCCTTGGTAATTCTCCATGCTCGTCAATACACACCAATGCATTTTTCTCGTTCCTCACAATGGATTGTGGGATGACATCGTACTTTACATTAATTGGCTTGGCCTTTTGGCATAGGTCGCATGAGGAAATTAACTTCCTGACCTTCTTGCCAAGATGTTTAATGTACAATACCTCCTCGATGGCAAGCATTGTCCTCTCAGTACCGGAGTGAAGCATCGAGTGGTGGAATGCCAAAATGACCCTGTCCTGTAAGGAATTTGGTACCATCATTTCCCATTTCCTTACGTCGCGACCATGCAATTTAAATAGGATGTTCCTAAATTTGCCTATCTTGGCATCCAATCTTGGTATTATGTCTGGAGCCTTGTAGAATAGCCTCTTCAATTCAGGGTCTTCTTGTTGTAGCTTTGCTATGTTCTTGAAGTCTTGCAAGATCTCGTTGCTTTCTTTGCTACTTATCTGCATAATTTTAATCTCATGGTGCGGACTGTATATCGTCTCGGGTATGTGGTTCTCCGACCTTAACCTTGACAATAAGTCACTGAAGATGTTCTCCTTCCCCGGGATATGTTTGACCTCTATGTCGTGTGACATTATCTCATGTATGTACCTTGAGATTTTGGAGTTGGTTAGCTTGCATTTTTGAATGAAGGACAGGCTTACGTGATCTGTATATATAATTATTTTATAAAGATATATATATTGTCTGAACTTTTGCAATGCAAAATGGATTGCACCTATTTCCAGTTCGGTTATGCAGGCATTGGCTTCTATTTTATTTAAAAATCTAGAAGCTGTGGCAATCACATGTTTGTTGCCATCTGCATCTTCCTGTGCTAATATTGCTCCATATGAGTGCGCACTAGCATCGGTGTATACTAGAAAAGGTGAATTTGGATCCGGTCGTTCCAGGAGAATACTGTGCTTGAAAAGTTCCTTGATATTCTCAAAGGCCACCTGGTGTTCAGCATTCCATTCCCACTTAGTATCTTTTTTTAACAGTGCTCTAAGGGGTACCAATTCCTTAGCGTAGTTGACCACCAATTTCGACTGGTACTGTAAAATGCCCAGAAACCTTCTCAACTGTTTTAAGTTACGTGGGGGTGGTATATGCTCTATGGCCTTGACCCTCTCCGGATTAGGTTGTATACCATCAGGTGTTATGATGTGGCCCAGAAATTCAGCCTCTTTGACGAAAAATTCACACTTTTCTAAATTTAGGGTCATGTTGCTTTCCTGGAACCTGGATAATACATAATCTATGTGATGTAAGTGCGACTCGGGATTCTCACTGTATATTAGAAAGTCGTCTACATATTGCGTCACAAAAGTCTCGATGGTATCTCCAAAAACTTTGTCTAGAGCCCTCAGTAGTGCACTGCTACTGGTCGATAGTCCAAAGGCACATTTTGAAAAATGGTATACCTTTCCTTTGTGCAAGAAACAGGTATATTTCCTGACATCTGGATGAAGAGGAATTTGCCAGAATGATGCTGTCAAGTCAAGACTAGTGAAATGTTGACCTCCCTTCAATTTCGATATTAGTTGGTCTACCCCCTCAGGCCTGTAGTGATCCGGCAAGGTATGTGTGTTTATCTTCCTTGCGTCGATGGTCATCCTCAATTTTCCCCCTTTCTTATGGACCCATACTACTGGATTCACATAACATGAGTCCGACGGCTCTATTATTCCGTCCGCTAACATTTTCTGGATTACTCTGTCAGCTTCCTCCCTGATGGAGTTGGGGATGGGCCTGGATTTATGTGAATAGGGGGTAATATCTGTTACTGTAAAAGTATGTACGTACTTGTTACACGTACCTGGCTTTTTATTGAAAACTCCTGTTTTTAACCAATATTTTCCTAAGTTGGTTTCTTTCCTCTCCAGAGATGCCATGTGCCCCCCAGACCTTCTCATCGATTAGTTGTAACATCGATTCTTCTCCATCTGTCGGTAGTGGTTCAGGTTGGTAGTTGTCCCAGGCAACATACTCGTCTTCTGTGCAGATCCAATGGCTGCAAACGTTAGTTTCTTCATCGCTCGTCCAACCTGTTTTCTTATTTACCCTTAGGTCTACCAATCTATTCTCGTGGACATTGATGTTCTCCACAAAGAATTGTTCATCCGGATGGATCCCTGTCTGGTCTGGTTCCTCCTGGCATGTTTCTTCCTCCAGGAACTTCGCAGTGCATTCTGAGGCTCCTTCCTTAATAATAAATTCATGTAGGTCATAGTTAATTACCGATCTCCAAAGGTTAAGCAAATCACTGCCAATGATTAGGGTAGCTGTTAGTCTAGGTATTACTAGGGCAATAAAATCGAACTTCCAACTTCCGATTTCTATTACCAGCCTTACCTGGTATTTAACATGTTCCTTTTTCTTGCCGACTGCCGTGCTGCAATACACTCCACACACAGGCAAGAATTCAGCATTTCTTTTAGTTATCAGTTCCTGGAACAGCTGTTCGTCACATACTGATGTGCTGGCTCCTGTATCAATCATCGCTGGCAATTCGATACCCCATACCTTCAGCCTAATCATTGGTGGATTGGTTATTTCCTTTCTTTCACTCGCCTGTCTTCTCAAGGTACCTACATTACATTGGTCAATATTGCCCCTACTGCCACACAGGTCAACTTCCGGGACACAAAGTTGACTTGTACTTAGTTTTCCTGGACGTTGGAGGTGATCGTAGTTTCTGTATTCTGTGCAGTATCGGTCCTATCCGGCACATTTTCATTCTGTTCCTGTTGTCTTATGTTGTCGATGTTCCCTTGGTTTCTGCCCCTTTGACGTGAACCCCTATTGTACGACGGCCTATGGCTGTTCATGTATTCCCTACAGAATCGTATATGATTCACTTGATGAGTACGTTCTCCTGGTCTTCCACGATCATACCTGTGCGTTCTGTACCTCGATTCACCCCTCGGTATTGTGTCGTGGTACCGCTGTCTTGTGTTCTCCATCCTCTCGCCATGATTATGTGGTTGTGGGAAATGGTGTGCCCCTCTCCCCCTTTCATGGGTACTCCTAGTATTTCTATGTTCTCCCTCACTCTGGTTGTTCGTAGTCATGTTTCGGTTTAGGATGGGTGAGTTTGGGTGACCGTTCCTATGTCTATGCTCATTAGGCCGACCATTTTGTGTTTCGAAGGCTGTCAGCAGTTCTATCATATCTGCAAAATCTACTGGCCTCGCAACAATTAATCCTGTTCTCACTGTGTCTGGGAAATGTCTTGTTATGCTGGCAATTAGTTCTGCCTCCGACAAGTTGGGGTCTAATAGCTTTCCTTTGTTGGCTACTTTCATAAAATAATCTACTAGCGACAACCCTTTGGTTGGATCGTACCTACCTGTCGCTAGCTCTACCCTAGTTTGGTTTTGTTTAGCTGGGCCCCAATACCTTGATAGGAATAAATTTCTGAATGAGCTATACGACTCATGACCAGCTAGTGTTAACCTGAGCCATTCTAATGCCTTGTTTTTTAAGCTTTTCTTAACTATCATCATCCTAAGCTCGTTTGGTATCCTTTTCACTTTAAAGTATTCTTCCATCTCTTTAACAAAGAGTTTTGGATCGTCTCCCTTCTCCTCGTCAAATGTAGGTGGTGTGATTTCATGTAATATGCTGTTGGTGTAACATGTGTTATGTGTTGTGTCATTGTTTGGTTGTGAACCTCTTTCTCTGTATGGTGAGTCAACATTTTGTACATTATTCAAATAACTCTCATCTTGTACATTACTTACATCTAAATCATCTTGTCTTTGTAATGCCTTCACAACATCATTTACGTTAGCCAAATTTTCTTTCCCTTTTTTCATTTCTTCACAAATTGATTTTAAATCATTGTTTATTTCTAAGTGGCTTTGTTTCATATCATTTATAGCATCCTGTTGTGAAAGCATCACATCATTCATTGTCTTAATTTTAGGAATTACAATTTGTTCTACAGTTTCATTAATAATGTCTTTCTTTACTACCTCAATCTCTTTCCTTAATTCCTCAGTTATTTCTGCTTTTACATTTGTTATCTTACAGTCTACACTTGTATTACATTCTGTTATTTCATCCCTACATCTAGCAATTTCTCCCTCTAACACAATTTTATTCTCTCTCATCTCTGATTCTATCTTTCCCATCCTATCTCCTACAATTTCTATCCTGGCTTCTAATGCTTCCTTTGTTTCATTTAAGTTTTTGTGAACTAATTTTAAATTAGTTTCCATTACTTTCATATTTTCTTTACACTCCTGTCTTCCTAATTCTATTTTCTGTTCTAGGTTCTGTCTACCTAATTCCATTTGCTGTTCTAAGTTCTGTCTACCTAATTCCATTTTCTGTTCTAAGTTCTGTCTACCTAATTCCATTTTCTGTTCTAAGTTCTGTCTACCTAATTCCATTTTCTGTTCTAAGTCTTTTCTCACTTCCTCCATTTTCTGACCTATCTCTTCCTTATTCTGTTCCAGTTTCTGACCTATACTCTGACTTAAACTTTGTTCAATGTCCTGTCTCAATTCTATGTTATTTTGTTCCATTTTCTGACCTAATTCTTTTTTATTATTTTCCAAGTCCTCTCTCACTCCCTCTATTTTCTGACCTATACTCTGACATAAACTTTGTTCCAGTCTTTCAAACATCATCATCATTAACCTTTGGTCTTTGCTTATTTCCGCCTGTTCCTCACTCTCTAATCCTATCTGATAACTAGGCCTATCTGCCCCTTCCCCCACTCCTGTTTCTATCTCTTTTCGCGACATTTTATTTTCTTTATCCAATTCACTTAAGGTTGAAAGTCCCACTACTTTGCTGCTTCTAAGTAGCATTAATAAATGGAAATAAAATAAAGACAAAAATTTTGGATCCTACTTTTTTTTCTGCTGGTTCTTCGTCCAGTTATTTACGTCTCCTGGGTAGTTGGCTTCGCCAGATGATCTCCGGTGTTTTTCCCACGTTGATTCTCCGTGTATCGATGTTTTGTTGATATCAGACGATGGTCTAATGGCGTCTTTCTCCTGCACGATGAGATAGCGTCATTCGATGTTAACACTTAGTTCTCGTAATTTTGCATTCCATTCTAAATTCGCGCTCCACGTTGGGCAAGCCATTTGGTGCGGGTTTTATAAAATGTTTTACGTAGCAGCAGGAATATAACAGCGGGAATATTGTTTTTACTAAAAGGTGGAAAGTTTGTTATAGCAGACGCTACTCTTATCTGCAGGGTCGACGGTCGAAGAATGGAATGCAAAAGCCAACGTTCTTTTATCACAAACACATTTATTCGTTATTTACATTTTAGCACTATGTTCATTAGTTAACAACTTTTAAAATTCGATAGCGTCTACGCTGGTTAAAAGTTTGGGTGTAATTTACGTGTTCACACGCCATCAGCAAAAATACACTTCCATTCACTCTGAGCTCACAGACGCCAATGAATCTAGTTCTGAGCGTGGGTATGACGCAACACCGCCATTCTTATGTATTCATCCGCGCAACAGTTCTCATTGGTTGAACTCAAAGTGACGAGAAGACATTGGATCTTGAATATCAAAAAGAAATAGGTCCCTGATACACCCAAATTAAAAGAATTAGAAATTTACACACTCTTACAAAAATATTTACATGAACAATTTTCTATTAGTCAATATTCTGTCTCAGTATAAAGAGGGCCATGTCGGAGCTGCCATCGCCGTCTCCTAGAGTGATGCCACACATTTTGTGCAGGATAATGGGTGACATCATCACAGTCACAGGCGTATGTGGGAGGGGGTGCCAGACGTTGGTGGATACAGGTGCAGCCGTGACCATGGTGTGACCTGACCTGTTGGAGACCTTGCCATTGAGGTAACAAGCCCGGCCCTACCAGAGTGCTTGCATTGGGTGACACCTTGGCTGTGGAGGGGGCGCTTGGTGGAGTTGACTTGGGGCAGTGTTATAAGTCTGTGGATGTGGGTTGTGAGGGTATCTGAGGAAGTAGTACTGGGTTTCGACGCACTTTGGAGTCACAAGGCAATGATTGATTGGCTCAAATCACTTGGAATGTCATTGTCAGAGATTGCAGAATACATAGAACTCACCAAATTATGTACAGAACAAAATTTCTTCCAGTTCCAAACAAAGTATTTCCGTCAAACTTCAGGTTTAGCAATGGGCAACCCTCTCTCGCCATTCTTAGCAGATATTTACAGGAGTTCATTGGAAATAAAGATCACAAAAGGTTTCCCGTTTATGTTCAAACTCTGGCAGCGATATGTGGATGATATATTTGCAATAGTTCCAAAAAGACACATCAGTGACACATTAAAATTTCTGAACATACAGGACAAAAGTATAAATTTTACAGTGAAAGTAGAAAAAGATAATAAATTACCATTTTTAGATCTAAAATTAATCAAAAACAAGGATAGAATACATTTCGGTATTCACAGAAAACCAACGCAGACAGACAACTACATAAAAGCTAAGAGTTACAATCCAAGAAGCCACAAACAAGCAATTTTCAATAGTTTAACACATAGATTGGTGAACATCCCTCTTTCAGCAGAAGAATATAAAACAGAATATTACAAAATAATTGAAATAGCACAAAAAAAACGGCTTTCCCAAAGAATTAGTAGTCAAAAAGGTAAAACAAGCAGAAAAGAAAAAATTATTAAAAGAAACTACAACTCTCACAGCAGCAAAAACAAAAATGATATTCAAAAAATTCACATATCATCCATGGGCCTTTGATAAATTTAAAAAGGTGTTCAAGGAATACAACATTGAGCTAGCAGCAGTAAACCATTACTCCATAAAAAACCTACTACTTTCAAACATAAAAGATGCTATTCCACCTAACCAAAAATCTGGCATATACCAAATTGAATGCAGTGATTGTAATGAAATATACATAGGAAAAACCAAAAGAAATTTAGAAATTAGATCCAAGGAACACGTTAGAAACATTAAGAGTAAACAATTAGAAAAATCAGCGGTTGCATTTCACTTTTGGACAAAAAATCATGACATAAAGCTAGAACCGAAACTTCTTAAACACATAACCGGAAAACAAGAACTGTCCACATGGGAACAAATCTTTATTTTAAAAAATAGAAACCGAGTATTTAATTTCAACATTCCTCCGAGAGACATTTTCAGTAAGTTCATCGAACCGCCACCAGAAGAAACACCAGAAGAAGCATCACCATCAAGCACCATGGAAACCCAGTTATTGTCCGGTTGATAATGGAGGAAAGTTACCTTCGAAACGCGTCCCGGAAAAATATGTTGTAAGTGTTGTTCAGTGTTATTAATTAACTCGCCTTTTAAATTAAATTAAACACAATTAATTTGAACACCTGTATCTGACAAGAAAATTCAACTTACTTGTGTGGTGAGTGAAATTAGGTAAACTTCTGCAAAAATTACCTTTCATGTTTACTGTGTATGGGTAAAGCTAAAGGGTGGGAGAGGTTACCTCGGATTTGGGATATATATGGAACACTATAGGACAAATCATAAAAGATGAACTGGAATCACTAACTCAATACTTGTGGCAAAAAGAACATTAACGTCTTATCTGGAAACAAACTACAGCCCTTGCACATAGTATCATAAACCCTCTGGCATACTGGTTCACTTATTTGTAAGTGAATTTGAATGATCTCATTCCGTTTCCTGAGTTGAACTGAAACAATGATAAACATTTTTAATGTATCTGCATAAGAATAACTAAAGAATGTCTCATTTGAACTAAACTGTTTTACATAAAGATAGGGACAAGTTAAGCATGAAAAGTTGTGTTCTCTCGCTAAAATTCCCACACACTTTAGGGGAGAGGCACAAAAGTATGTAATATATATGTCAGGTGTACACTAACTGGATTTGTGAGACTATTGTACCTCAGAAGGCGAGTGAAATGAACAAAGAATGGTTTACAGTTTAAAATGAGTTAAGAGTAAAAATAGAATTTGACAGCTAACATATATCATTTCAACAATATAGAATACCCACATGGAACTTGTGAGTGAGTGAGTGAGTGAGTGAGTGAGTGAGTGAGTGAGTGAGTGAGTGAGTGAGTGAGTGAGTGAGTTGGGTTTAAGGGCCCGTCGACAACTAGGTCATTAGGGCCCGATGAACTTTCAAGGATTACACATAGACTAGATAGAACCATCTCATACATTTACATTCTAAATGTTAACATAGCGGTTTGTGGACATTTTAACACAAACTTAATGGTTGTAAAATGAAGACTAACCTCACCTCCCCATTACACACATTTAACTTGGAATATTTGATCTACTTTCTGACCAGAATTCATATGAACACTGCAACAGCTATAGATAATATTTCTGTAGACTAACAAAAACTTACATATTATAATTTAACTCCTTTTGTAAATGGCATGTCAGATCATGTTGATAAGCTACTGTCGGTAAACCAGATTGATAGTGCGAAAAGTAAATTATAACAAGAATAAATAGACATGATTATATAAATAAATTTAAGTTGCTGTTGAAGAATGAAAGGTATACTTATGTCTATGCCAACACTGAGGTACACGACAGTATGATTTGTCACACATATGCTATTATCATTTGAAGTTATTTTCCCTGCGAAAAAATAAAGTCACTACAGATAATAAGGATCAAACCTGAGATAACCTAAGTATGAGGAAGTCTTGTGAAATAAAAGAAATCTGTTCTTAGTATATCACACAATTTTTGAGCCAAACATTACAGTACACTACAGTGCATATTGTGAAATACTTAGACAGCAATGAATGAACAAAAAGAAGGCATTACTCACTAGTTATTGATGAATATAATTGAGACCGGATATTAGAAGACCCCAAAAGAAAATCGTTTGTGTGAATATTTGTTAAGAGTGTAATTTGTTTTTTGATGTTGGTATGAGTTGGTTAAATTACGAAAATGTGTTACTAATGTTCATTGTTATAAACAATTAAGGTTGTTTCAAGGCGTCATAAATATTGCCATATTTAATTTTAATATATATATATATATATATATATGTATAAATACAAGAATTATATGTGTTCAGTCTTGATAGCGAAGGGAGAATGGCTAAGGATCGCTTCCCTAACAATGCGTAAACTATTTGATGGACGCATACGCGGATGTATACGAGAAAGATCACGTGAGGTGACGCTGGACTTATTCCACTAGCGCCTAAATGTTCAAGACGATAGGAGGTGTTTTGGTAGCGTGTGAACATGTAGAACATTTACCAGACTTTCATCAAGCTTTTGCTCCACTTTTTGAAAAAGTGGAAAGACCTAAATAATCTAAAATGGTGATAAGATAATTTATTTAAATGTAGAATAGAGAAAAAGTGTTAATAAAATAATACATTGTGGTGAAGAAACATCGTGTGATTTTTCATTCCATCCGTTACTACGCCCTGAGAGAAATAACAGCCACATCGCTCAAATGTGAAACACCTCTCCAATAAAAACAGCACCCAAGCGTAGAGCACGAATTTTGGATGGAATGGAAATCAACGGGAAATGAACTTACGCGAAATACCAAGTGACGCCAAATCTTCGCGCCAAAAAGAAAGAAGACGCCATTAGACCATCGTTTGAAATCTACGACTTCGGAAACGCAGATGAACGGATAATCAACGCGGGAAAACACCAGAGATCGTCTAGCGAAGCCAACCGCCCAGGAGACGCACACAACTGGATAACTCAACGAGAAAAAAGTAGGACCAAAAATGTTTATTTTCATATTCATTTTATTTTTATGTTACTGCGTAGCGCCAAAGTAGTAGGACTTTTAAGCCAAAGTGAACTAAATAAAGAAACAAGAATGTCACGAAAAGAGAGAGATCTAGTAACAGGAGTAGGGAAAGGGGCAGATAGGCCTAGTTATCAGATAGAACCAGAAAGCGAGGAACAGGTAGCACTAGGAAAAGACCAAAGGTTATTAATGATCATGTTTGAAAGACTAGAACAAAGTTTATGTCAGAGTATAGAACAAAAACTAGAACAAAATAAAAAGGAAATAGGTCAGAAAATGGAACAAAATAACGTAGAATTGAGTCAGAAAATAGAAGAACTGAGACAGGACTTAGAAAATAATAAGAAAGAAATAGGTCAGAAACTAGAACAAAATAAGTAAGAGATAGGTCAGAAAGTGGAGGAACTGAGACAGGACTTAGAACAGAAAATGGAATTAGGAAGACACAACTTAGAACAGAAAATAGAATTAGGAAGACAGGAGTGTAAAGAAAATATGAAAGTAATGGAAACTAATTTGAAATTAGTACATAAAAACATAAATGAGACAAAGGAAGCTTTAGAAGCTAGGATAGAAATCATAGGAGATAGGATGGGAAAAATTGAATCGGAAATGAGAGAAAACAAGATTATATTAGAAGAAGAAATTGGTAGATGTAGAGATGAAATAACAGAATGTAATGCAAGTGTAGACTGTGAGATTACAAATGTAAAAGCAGAAATAACTGAGGAATTAAGGAAAGAGATTGAGGTAGTAAAGAAAGGAATTATTAATGAAACTGTAGAACAAATTGTAATTCCTAAAATTAAGACTATGGCTGATGTAGTGCAGTCGCAACAAGATGCTATGAATGGTATGAAACAAAGTCACTTAGAAATAAAGAATGATTTAAAATCAATTTGTGAAGAAATGAAAAAAAGGAAAAGAAAGTTTGGCTAATGTAAATGATGTTGTGAATGCACTACAAAGGCAAAATGATGATTTAGATGTAAGTAATGTACAAGATGAGAGTTATTTGAATGGTGTACAAAATATTGACTCACCATACAGAGAAAGAGGTTCACAATTAAACAATGACACAACACACAACACATGCTACACCAACACCATACTACATGAAATTACACCACCTACATTTGACGAGGAGAAGGGAGACGATCCAAAACTCTTTGTTAAAGAGATGGAAGACTATTTTAAAGTGAAAGGGATACCAAATGAGCTTAGGATGATAGTTAAGAAAAGCTTAAAAAACAAAGCATTAGAATGGCTTAGGTTAACACTAGCTGGTCACGAATCATATAGCTCATTCAGAAATCTATTCCTATCAAGGTATTGGGGCCCAGCTAAGCAAAACCAAACTAGGGTAGAGCTAGCAACAGGTAGATATGATCCAACCAAAGCATTATCGCTAGCCTATTATTTTATGAAAGTAGCCAACAAAGGAAAGCTATAAGACCCTAACCTGTCGGAAGCAGAGTTAATTACCAGCATAACAAGACATTTCCCAGACACAGTGAGAACAGGGTTAATTATTGCGAGGCCAGTAGATTTTGCAATGATAGAATTACTAACAGCCCTCGAAACACAAAATGGTCGGCCTAATGGACATAGACATAGAAACCGTCATCCAAACTCACCTATCTTAAATAGGAGCACGGCTACAAACAACCAGAATGAGAGAGAAGATAGAAATATTAGGAGCACCCATGAAAGGGGGAGAGGGGCACACCATTTCCCACAACCACCCAATCATGGCGAAAGGATGGAGAACACGAGACAGTACCACGGGGTGAATCGAGACACCAAACATATACATATGATCGTGGGAGACTAGGAGACCGTACCCATCAAGTGAATCAAATACGATTCTGTAGGGAATACTTGAACAACCGAAGACTGCCATGCAACAGGGGTCCACACCAAAGGGGCGGAAACCAAAGGAACACCGACAACGTAAGACAACAGGAACAGAATGAAAATGTGCCGAATAGGACCGATGTTGCACAGAATACAGAAAGAACAACCACCACTAACACTCAGGGAAATTACGACTAAGCTCACCCCAATCGAGTGGATAACCAACACCAAACCTAAGCGACTGACAATTGACATCGACACATGATGGCTACACATAGAGAAAATGGAACTACTGTACACTGGATCGCTGGTCATAACAAAACAGCTGGGTGACCATACGTATGAGCTACAGAATACAAATGGCAAGTTGGTATGAAGATATCATAAAAATAAATTAAAACCATACAAACAAAGGACCAAATAGTCTTTGCCAACAAACATGTAAGGCAGGAATAGTAGAGATAATCAAAAACAATAATTTTTAATGGGTTTCTTATAGAAGATTATGTTCAGATTGGAAAATACAACAAGAAAGAAAATCAGCATAGTCATTGACTATATTGACCACCAAGAGCATTGTCAACAAAGACGATGGATGGATGGATGGATGGATGGATGGATGGGTGGATGGTTGGGTGGTTGGGTGGATGGGTGGGTGGGTGGGTGGGTGGGTGGATGGATGGATGGGTGGATGGGTGGATGGGTGGGTGGGTGGTTGGGTGGTTGGGTGGTTGGGTGGGTGGATGGATGGGTGGATGGATGGGTGGGTGGGTGGGTGGGTGGGTGGGTGGGTGGGTGGGTGGGTGGATGGATGGATGGATGGATGGATGGATGGATGGATGGATGGATGGATGGATGGATGGATGGATGGATGGATGGATGGATGGATGGATGGATGGATGGATGGATGGATGGATGGATGGATGGATGGATGGATGGATGGATGGATGGATGGATGGATGGATGGATGGATGGATGGATGGATGGATGGATGGATGGATGGATGGATGGATGGATGGATGGATGGATGGATGGATGGATGGATGGATGGATGGATGGATGGATGGATGGATGGATGGATGGATGGATGGATGGATGGATGGATGGATGGATGGATGGATGGATGGATGGATGGATGGATGGATGGATGGATGGATGGATGGATGGATGGATGGATGGATGGATGGATGGATGGATGGATGGATGGATGGATGGATGGATGGATGGATGGATGGATGGATGGATGGATGGATGGATGGATGGATGGATGGATGGATGGATGGATGGATGGATGGATGGATGGATGGATGGATGGATGGATGGATGGATGGATGGATGGATGGATGGATGGATGGATGGATGGATGGATGGATGGATGGATGGATGGATGGATGGATGGATGGATGGATGGATGGATGGATGGATGGATGGATGGATGGATGGATGGATGGATGGATGGATGGATGGATGGATGGATGGATGGATGGATGGATGGAGTTTAGGTGCCCGTCGACAACTAGGTCATTTGGGCCCTAGGTCAGAAAATAAAAAATCTAAAACTCGCCTAAAAACTGCCTAAAATGTGAAGTGTAAAATGGCAACTAAAAACGCAGACAGATAAAAACACCAAACGGCACATGAGTGTGCTAAGTTAAAACTTGGTAAAACTATTCATTAAAATGTGTAAAAGATCAAAGCTAAAACACATTAAAACAAAGCACTTAAAACACTAAAACGTAAAACACAAAAACCTATGCTAAAAAGCTAAAAAAAATTTCACACACTAAAAACACGTTATACTTCTTTTGCGAACCCAATTTGTGCAACGAACCGCAGCGCCTTACAGGCAGACACCGGGTCGTCACCCAAAATTGAGGCAAGCGAACACCCCAGGCCAACCGACTGGCGCTCACGAGCGTATTGCGGACAGTCTATAAGGATATGGGCCACAGAAAGTTGGATGTTACACGTAGGGCAGACAGGCGCCGGGTCGCCAAGCAAATGCAACCCATGTGTCGTCCGTGTATGACCTATCCTCAGGCGGGTGAGGATAACTTCAGCCCGCCTGGAGTCCCTGCAGGATGTCATCCAGGGATCTACGCTGTCTTTAATGGTCCGTAATTGAGAGCCAGAGAATTCCTTCCATAACTGCTGCCAGATCGATAAAAGATGTCGACGGAAATGGCGCTGCACATCGACATATGGCAGACTATGTGTGGCAACATCCGGCAAACGGCAAGCAGTTTTAACAGCCGCATCCGCTTTCACATTTCCGGGTATACCAACATGGCCTGGGGTCCAGGTAAAAAGCAACTGGTATCCGCGCGAGAGCAGTTGCGAAATGAGAGCCTGTATTTTTAAAACGAATGCTGAGGTGCCGATAAACTGGTCCAAGGACTGAATGGCACCCAGAGAGTCTGAACAAATGACAAAATTGCCAGGAGCCGAGTTAGAAATAAAAAGTGAACAATAAAATATAGCAAACAGTTCGGCAGTAAAAACGAAACTATGGTCCGGAAGTCGGTACTGGTGCGCCTCGTCGTTACACACGAAACTACATCCCGTAGCTCCACCCAACTGGGACCCATCGGTAAAAACCGGGGTGAAAGTCCGGTGGCGGCCCAGAAGTTCGGTGAACAGTTGGCGATACACCGATTGCGGGGTGGAAAGCTTAGCATAGCCTGAGAGCTCCAGGTCAAATTGCGCGCGCCGGAGTTGCCAAGGAGCAGAGCGTCCTAGAGAGAATCGCTCTACAGCAGGCATGCGGAGATCGTGTTTATCAAGTAGTTCGCGGAACCGAATACCGCTTGGGCGCGATATAGTTGTGTTGCGCAGATAACGGTGAGCAAGGTCGGGACGCAGGACACATTTAAAAGAAGGATGACCCGGATGGGCTGCCAACCTTGCGACATACGAACACAATAAAATCGAACGACGGACCGACAGTGGTGGTTCTCCAGACTCAGCATAGAGACACTCAACTCTACTGGTGCGGAACGCCCCAGTAGCAAGACGGATACCAGCATGTTGTACAGTATCTAAAAGACGAAGTTTAGAGGCGGACGCCGCGCCATAGATAAAACTACCGTAATCTATTTTTGACCGCACCAGTGATCGATACAATCGTAACATAACTGTACGATCACCGCCCCAAGAAACCCCGGATAAAAGGCGGAGTACTCGAAGTGAGCAATCGCAGGAAGCGCGTAGTTGGCGAATATGGTACTCCCACGTCAGCTTACTGTCGAAGTGCAGGCCAAGGAACTTGAGGTGCGGGACAAACGGTGGACGTTTCCACGCAAATAAAAATCAGGAGGAGGGTGTACGCCGCGAACTCGATGAAAGTGGATACACTGAGTTTTCGTAGGTGAGAACTGAAAGCCGGTGCGAAGGGCCCAGTCTGCAATTGATGTTATGGTCAGCTGCAGTTGACGCTCAATGTGCTCGAGATTATAAGAGCGATAGTAAATTGCAAATTCGTCAACATACAGTGACATCGGGATTCCGCTACGAACATCAGCGATTCCGTTGATTGCTACGGCGAAGAGCGTGACACTCAGGATGGAGCCCTGAGGCACACCATTCTCCTGAATCTTTTCCTGTGACAGCGTATTACCAATGCGGACACGAAATTTTCGAAGTCGTAAAAAGTTTAAAATGAACAGCGCTAAGTGACCGCGTAAACCGTAACCGTGCAGAGCACGAAGGATTCCATAGCGCCAGGTGGTGTCGTAGGCCTTCTCTAAATCGAAGAAGACACCCACGACATGCTGTTTCAGCAGAAAGGCATTCTGGATGTAAGCCTCTAAGCGTGTCAGATGGTCGACACTAGAGCGATGGCGACGAAAACCGCACTGAATGTTGGTAAGCAGGTTATGCGTCTCTAGCCACCACACTAAACGAGTGTTAATCATCCGTTCGAAGGTCTTACAAACAACACTCGTTAGGCAAATAGGGCGGTAACTAGAGGGAAGTGTCCTGTCTTTTCCAGGTCGAGGGATAGGGATGACAATACCCACTCGCCAGGAGGACGGAAAGACCTGCTCGTGCCAGATACGGTTATAAATACCAAGCAGGAAAGACGAAGCCGAAGGTGGAAGGTGAAGCAGCATTTGTCGATGGATGTCATCTGGACCAGGAGAGGAATTTTTAGCAAGTGACAAAGAGTGCTCTAACTCCGCTAGGGTAAAGGGTGCGTTGTACGGTTCAGTACAGTCACTATTAAAAGGAAGAACTACCCGCTCGACAGATTCCTTGAGAGGTATAAAAGCTCTGTCGTAACTATTCGTTTGGCTAGTAGCAGCAAACGAAGTAGCAAGGGCGTCGGCGATATCCTGTTCTCTGGTGTAATGCGATCCGCTTATGGCAAGGCCGGGAATGATAGTCCGGCGACACTTGCCATACATGCGGCGAACAGCAGTTCACACCCTCTGTGCCGGAGTGCCACGGGACAGAGAAGAGACAAAAGTTTCCCACGGTGTGCGTTTTGCACAGCGGAGGACAAAACGAGCCCTGGCACGAGAACGCTTAAAAGCTATCAAGTTCTCCTCCGTAGGATGTGAACTGAAGACACGCAGAGCACGCTTCCTTGCTTTAATAACCAAACTGCATTCCTCGGACCGCCAAGGCACAGGAACGTGACGAGGTGTAGTAGAACCACGAGGAATGCTGGAATTCGCTGCGAGCAGGACAGAACAAGTAAAATACTCCACCAGTTCATCGATGGTGGGGAAGACATCGTTGTGAAGGTGAATGAGGGAACGAAATTTCCCCCAGTCAGCCTTGGAAATAATCCAGTGAGGATATCGTGTTGGCACAGGATGGAGACTAGATATGTGAATGCTAATGGGAAAATGATCACTGCCGAAGAGGTCGCTGAGCACCGACCAATCAAGGAGTGGCACCAGTGACGGGCTACAGGAGCTCACGTCTAAAGCGGAGTAGGTGCCGTAGGCAGATGATAAGAAGGTAGGGGCACCAGTTTTTAATAGACTTAGTCCGGACATATCACAAACGTCTGCTACAAGGCAACCACGAGCATCATCAGTGTCGGAGCCCCACAAGGTGTTTTTGGCATTCAGATCGCCTAGAAGAAGAAACGGTGGCGGAATCTGTGCCAAGAGAGCCCGAAGATCGTTCTCGTGTACGACACTGACCGCTGGCAGATAGACATTACAGATAGAGAAAGAAAGGCTCTGCAGCTGTACACGTACCGCTACAGCTTGGAGCGGCGTGTTTAGTGGTATGCTGGTAGCAGAGATGGTATTCGTCAGCAGAATAGCAACACCACCGCTTGCCCGTCGATCAGATGCAGAATCATGTCTAAAGACCACAAATCCACGAAGATAGAGTGCGTGATGAGGTTCCAGATGGGTTTCCTGTAGACAGACGATAGATGGACAGCGTTGAGAAATTAGATGCTGTATGTCCGGAACACATGCCCGGAACCCATTAACATTCCACTGGATTATTTCCATAGTGTAAAAGGATTAATGGTTAGTCTTCATCTTTTTCTTCTTTTTCACCTTGGCTGACTTAGGTCCAACGATGTGGAAGTCGCCGTCCTCTGGCGATTCCTCGGAGGTGTGCGAGGCAGAGGATCCCCTACGACTCGCAAAGCGAGAGCGGGATCTCTGAGAGGACGTGAGACTGCTTACGCGAACTTTATGTCGCAAACGACTTCCATCGATAGGATCCTTACCGCTTCCTAACGGCTTGGAAACTGCGGTCTGCACGGCGGAAGATATTTTAGACACTGGACTTTTGCGACTAACTGTTGGGGTGCTCTCTGGAAGGTCAGTCTGTGTCGAGGCATTTGCAACGGTGACATGTTGCAAGCCGACAGTAGCAACAGGAGGGCGGCGAGCTGCCGACGAATAAGCTAAGGTGGTGGCAGGCTTCAGTTGTTCGAAACGCCGACGCGCTTCTATAAATGTCAGGCCCTCCTTTACCCGCAACTCCTGAATGCTCTTTTCGTCCAAGAACTTAGGACACTGACGTGAGCTAGATGGATGGTTTCCCAAACAGTTCACACAGCATGGGTCTGGAGTGCAAGCCGTGTCTTCGTGTGCCGGTAAGCCGCAACGTTCACAAGCTGCAGGATAGTTACACGAGGTCCTGGTATGCCCGAATCTCTGACACTGAAAACAGCGCATGGGATTCAGGACATACGGTCGTACTGCAGCACGCTCGTAGCCACAGTAGATATATTCTGGCAGCTGAGTGCCCTTAAACGTAAGGAATACTGTACGTAAGGCACACTCTTTCCCATCCTGTTTCCGAGTTAACCGGTATGCTTGGCAGGCTCGCTGATCAGAGAGGCAGGTGACGATTTCTTCGTTGGAGAGATCGTCGAGGCTGGAAGTGGTTACTACTCCTCTACACGAGTTCAAGGTCTTATGTGGGGCTACCCGGATAGGGTAGGAGCCCAACAAACTCGCCTTCAACAGCTTCTGCGACTGATCTCCATTCATCACCTCAATTAATAACGTGCCATCTCTAAGTCTGGTTGCGTTCTTAACCGGGCCAAAGATCCTATCGACTTCCTTTTTTATGTAAAATGGGCTAATATCCTTCATCGTCTTTCCTTCATATTGCAAGGTCAGCACCAAGAAACTGTCAATGAGGGAGGGTTTTCGCGGAGACATGATTGGTTTGGACCTCCATCCGGAACCGTCGGCGTCAAAGGATAAAAGACACCAAAATCTCCACGGTCTGTGCCCCATGGAGACCCCTCCATGACTGATCTCAAAGCGTACTTCACTGGGGCTACCCTCCGATCTCCACTGCTTGTCCGCATGGGTAAACCGTTCACCACGTGACACCCCAGTTTTATGCCCCCACCACAGGAATAACCGCCTGTGGCTCCCCGCTTTAGCACACGCTGCCTCAACGGAGTCAGCGTGGATTCAGGGGACTTCGAGTTGATTACACCGGGGTTCCGTCAGCGGTAACACGTCCGGCCGGTGATACTAACCGACGGCACGCGGCCGTCGGGAGATTAACACCGGCCGTGCCCTCAAGGAGCTACGTGGGTGTACATGACGTGTGGACGGGCTCCGCACCTAAGGCTACACATGGGGGCAGTGTGAAGGGTCCGCCTAACCTTCGCGCCTGAGACCTCCGAAGAGCACACAAGTCGGGGGCCGCGCTGAAAACCGTGGGACAGGACCACGGAGATAGGAAAGATCCCTGCTGGTGAGACAGGAGTTATAAAACTAAGGCCTTACTAACTAATAATCACAATAAACCTAGAAGAGGGTGATATAAAAAGCAACATAAAAAGCTGCACATGGCACAGTTAATGTACATGGAGGGGGTGAAATGATGGTGCGCAGCTCAGGGCCCCGGGCGCGCCAAACCCGGACCTATCGTGGTAGGTTCCCCTGGGGGAGTTTGATTTCGGAGTCCTCTTCTCCTAGATGAGTTGTCGACCAAGACTACCGATCCTCATCTACCCGTTTGGAATGTTCTTAGCTTCCCCTCACCTCTTGCCTACCAGTGGTCACAAAGACACACTTAGTAGGCCGTCTGGATCGGGTACTGAGCCCCTCCGCCACGGCAAGTTGCTCTCTAGCGCACCTTCGGGATTCTCTGCAGCTGCCTGCCAGACTTGCAGAGGTCCTAGCGGACGACAAAACAGCGGTTGATAGTTTTTAATTTTTTAGCGGAGTGCAATATCAATTTGAGGATTTCATTTTTTTAATTATCTGTTTCTGCTTTTGGACGCATTTATCCCCTTGTTTCATATCTGGCTATTGCCACTGCCTTTTGCCTTTGTAAACTTTTCTTGTTGCTAGTATTTTTATTTTTTGAATGAAATTTATGTCTGGCTATTGCCAGGAATCTTTTAAGGGCGCTGATGACCTAGAAGTTGAGCGCCCTTAAACCAAACCAAACCAAACCAAACGGCAAGGCGACACTCCTTCGGAGGGTTAGTGGATAGGTGTAGTGAGTGAGTGAGTATTGTTTAAGGGCCCGTCGACAGCTAGGTCATTAGGGCCAGATAGGTGTACTTCACTGCCGAGGTGCCACTACTGTGCTGCACCAACCAAGACATCTACCTACCAGCAGCACAACTTTAAATGGCAACGCTGCTTCTGCACAACCTGCTGGGCGTATGGCCACTTCACCAGACAAGCTCATTATCCCATGCTTCCAAGCTGTCACTACACACTGTCACAGCAGAGGGCCACGGTTGATATGTCCCAGCAGCAGATTGGCCTTCCATCAGTTAGCGTAAACTAACTGTACCCCAGGTTGCACAGACAACTGCTGATGCCATCCATACCACAGCTGACTTGGTGATCCTGGAGAAGCTACAGGATACACAGGCTGAGATGGTCAACCTCTCCACCAAGAATGCTGCGCTCGAGGAGGCAGTGAGTCAACTCAGCCTCAATCTTGCCATCCATTACACAAAGCTCGGGGCATTCGCAGTAGCACTGGACTTCAAACACCTAGCCAAATCACAAAGTCATTTCTATGCGGCTGCATGAACACTTCCTGTCCATCTGAAGGTTTGCCGTGGAGCAGGTGGCAGCCCCTCAGACAATGCTGCACCAATTATCATTACGGCTCACCCCCCTTGTGGGCACACTTCTGAAGCTCCGGTGGCTCACTACCATGGACATAGGAAGTTTAACTAATCCCTCACCCGACTCCTTTCGAATCCTCACCATGAATTCCTAAGGGAATAAGTAGGGCTTCAGTCATGATTGCTTGCTAGCACCCTTCATTCACCTGTCTTTGGTTCCCTGTGGCCAGCCAATATACCTGTACCACCAATCTGGAGATGCAATAGCGATACTACCTTTCATCCTGAATTACTTCTTCCCTCCTTTCCTTTCTACCTCTATATCCTTTGTTTCTGGTGGGGGTTTCTTAGTTGAATAGTCCCATAGCGGCAAAGCCGTCATTCCCTATTGTCCCCTCCAACACACTGGAAGTCCATAAATAGACTTTTCCCCCCACTCGAAAAAAAAAAAAAAAAAAAGCAACAGAAAATTAGCAGTACACTAACAGTTTCGGTCGTCTAGAGTATGTGCAGATTGTGATTATAGGAATATGCTGGCCAAAGATTTGTGAACTTTAGATACGAGGCATAGTAATAGGGATAGAGTGAATAGTGTGCAGGATAATTCTAATGACGAGTGAACGGTACATAATATTACCTTATTCATAAGTGCAAAAAAGGAGTATGTGAAGTGCCATGCAGAACATAACTTTGAAGCACTGCAGAAATTCATGGAAGACTAAGATAATCCTAGATCACAAACTTGCAGGAAACAGCAGTGAGGTGTTAGAGCTAACAAATTCCCATGCATTATTTCAGAACACCCAGTTACACCGTTTTTTCCACCTCCTACCATTGCACTCTGCGACACCAGTAACATTTCAGCAAAATGGGATGCTGACCACCAGAGCTGAACTGAACCTGAGATGTGCAATACGAGTAATGGCTGTAATCATCATAATTTCCAACAATTATATCTCCATTACTTTCAACTCTTTATATATGCTATCTCATAAAATGCATTACACATTTACTAACCGCCTCAAAGACTTATTAATTTTGCATTATATAATTCAAATGTATTATTGGCACTACACAAGCTCTAACCGCAGTGGAATTCTACGAAACTTACCTCAATATCATCACACGTGTCTGAAGTTTCTGTTTCTGGCCACAAAGGTTCTTCTTTAATTTCTATTTTGTTATCCATTTCATGACCAATGTTGAATTTCTCTAACTTTGTTACAGGATCCTCTGAAAGAAGTGCTTCCTTGCTCTGTGAACCAAAGTCTGAAGTCAGAGTCTGTTCATCAATTCCCACTTTCCTATCTATCTCCCAGTTGTCACTGCATATAAGAGCTTCAGATTTGATCCGTTTTACAAGATGCTTGGTAAAAGGTACCTCTGATTTAATTTCGGTTTTGATTGGCACATTACAATGATCATTCAGAAGCACAGCATCACTGTTTCTCCTCATTGTAACAACCTTGCGAAAGAATTCTGTCTCATTCTGAGGGGCTACATAATCTGGAAGAAATTCCTCTTCTTTGATTTCTAGTTTAATATCCATTTCAAAATTATTGCTGGATCTGATGTTGCTGTTCTCAACTTCAGGAACAAGTCTGAGGACAAAGAGAGATATGTAACCTTAAAATATGTATAATTTCAAATATCAGTTTCTTTGAATCCATCAACCATTAAGAAGTGGAATCAGGACTGAAAAATTCAATGCCATAGCCGGGATTTGAACCTTGGATCTTGCGGCTGCTTTAACCACTATGTTACTATGGCCAACTTGCCAGTATGACATTAATTTCCTCAGCCGATTCATTCTCTCCTGGTAAACCACAAGGGAATCTCACATCAGAGATAAATACCCCAAGCGCGATTTACAAGAAGGGCAGAAGATCCGTGGTTCAAATCCCAGCTATGACATTGAATTTTTCAGTCCTGATTCCACCTCCTAAACAGCACACACACAGCTTGTGTGTACAAAAACACCAGCAGTAAGTTTGTTGGCATAAATAAATAGTATTACCATCTAAAGGTTACCTAACCAGGAACATAAGGTACTTACAATTTATAAGTCGCCCTTGCCATATTTATCTCTGATGTGAGATTCCCTTTTGGTCCACTGGGAAAGTACAAATGGGCTGGAGAATTTAATGTTATACTGGCAAGTTGGCCATGGTAACTTAGTGGTTAAAGCAGCCGCTCGATAAGCGGAAGATCCGTGGTTCAAGTCCCAGCTATGGCATTGAATTTTTCAGCTCTGATTCTACCTCTAAAACACTGCCCACATACAGCTTATGTGTTTAAAAACTCTAGCAGTAAGCTTGTTGGCATAAGTAAATAATAATTACCATTGACCAAGGTTCAAATCTTATCACACAGCAGCACTTTTGATTCGCCAATGAACATAACTCTTGGAAAGACTTGAGAAATTCAATGCCAGGTCTTGGACTGCAACCAAATGTACTTATCCCTTTATGCCAGTACGATTATCACTCAGCTATCTTGTTGAGATATCTGCATGAGCACTAAACTTTGCATCTATTTCAAGTATCTAGGATAAGTTTCCAGGAAATCTCAGATATTAGCTTTGCCTCAAAATCACCTTGAATGTTGGCAACTATTTGGGGTCATTTTGTGTTTTCGTAATTAATTTGTTCTTCCACAATAGTCATGTGTAGCAAATGAGGTGAAAAATTAATGCACAACATTGGTAATTATAAAGCACCTGCAACCATAGAGGTCACCTTTGAGGTACTGTATCTCTGTATTTGAAACAATCTGGAAAGTTTATTGTAATACTAAATTGAGAAGGTTTAATACTTGCATGGGCATCTTGCCATATCAGGTCAAGGAGTAAGAACATTGACTGAGAGCATTGTACTCCATGGTTTGAGTCCCGGTAGTAGATTTAATTTTTCAAGTCAAATGCACTTGCCAACTTAGTCCCCACACATGACTAATCATAAATAACAATTGTCACCAGCACAAACCTATATACATTTTGAATAACATGGCGGCTAATGGATTCAGTAAAATCATCAAAATTACTTGCACTTCTTTACCAACAAAATGTGAGAGGATATTCATATCACGTCTCCTCTTTGTGAATTTCCTCTAGCTCTCATTTCAAATCATTTACTTATCATATTTAGTTTCCATTAGTGAGTTTCCTCAACTGAAGTTAAAAATGCTCTAACTCAGAGCTTACTAACTTTTAATTGAAGTTTTAAATGTCAAGAACTATGCATTTCATCAGATTATTACAGTAAATTGTTAGTTAACTCTTGTTAACCTTCAAAGGAAGGCATCAACCTCTCTATATGACTTCTGAGCATGACCAAAGGCACTTTTGTTTATCCATATCAGTGCGCTGTGTAAACAACTTAGATCCATGCCATATTATTTTCCGGGTTGTATGAGGCTATAATCATTATGTCAACTGCAAAGTCTACATGCCAAGGAATTAATGGTGCACCACCACAAATTGATTAATTATGGAACTCATCACTAAGTATAGAGTTGTTATCCAGCGACAAATTCAGAAATTATTGTGCAATAGCTAGTGTCTTTAACACATATATCCTTAATGTAATGAAAAGCAAAACAAACAGATCTGACCCAAACTGTAATGTATTTAAAATTCTAAAAAGACATACTAAATCAATTGGAAATTTGAAATGGACTCCACAATTCCCAGAGAGATAGAAAATATGATTACTTTGTTAAAAAGCAAAACCTCTCATCGTTAGGATGAGATAGATACCACATGGGTAAGATGTTGCCTACTGGAGTTGAGTAAGCCTCTTTAGTCATATATGTAATCATTCTCATTTGTTAGGGATGTGTCCAGAAAAAACGAAAACCAATTGTTAAGGCTTTATACAACAGACAAGCCCCTGACTTCCAATTATAGGCCCATATTATTCTTAACAGCCTTTTTCTAAAATATTGGAAATTGGGCTATACCACAAATGGATTAAGCAATATTCTTGCATTGTTCCAGTTAGGATTTACAAATAGAATGTCAACCGAAAATCGAGCATATATGCTCATTTCTGAAGCAATAGCAGCCTTGTGTAAAAAGGAACCACAATTAAGAATATACTGTGATCTAGTACAGTACAGATCACAACCTCTTTCTGAAAAGCTAAACGTTAAAGCATCTATGAGATCTCTATAAATTGGTTCAGATATTACATATAAAAGAGAGTCCTGTAAAATCAGGAAAAATGGTTATTATTCTTAACAGGCGTCGATACTAAAGACATCTCCAGGTACAACATTTGGGCCATTTCTACTTTTAATATTTGCAAATTATTTGTCATTTAATATTAATGGCTGTTATATTTTCAGATGACACTAGTGTGATTATTTTGGAAATGTGACATCAGCATTTAAGATATTGTGTCACTAAGGCACGTGAACAGCTCATCACTTGATTTGAAGCAAACAAGATATTAAACTACGAAAAATAAATTTTTTAATCAAATTACCAAAGAGTTCAAGTTTTATTCAACTCAAAACAAAGCACAAGGAAGTAAATGAATTAACAATCAGATACACAATTAAATGATAAGTAAACAACCCCATACCAAATTTCTTGGGTTCCATGTAGATAAAATGCTCACTTGCAGAAAACAAATTATACTCATACTATCAAAATTTAAGTCTACTTCCGATATGTTAAGGAAATTAAAGAATCTGATTAATCAAAATGGCTCTCCCTATTGCAATTTGGAATTGTTTTCTAGGGTAATTCAGCACACAGCGGCAAGCGATTATATTACAGAAAACGACCATACATATTATTTGTGGTGAAGGGTTCCATCATTCCTGTACGACATTATTTAAAGCCCACAAGATTCTTACTCTCACTGATGAATTATCACTCTTGAGCTATATTACGGGTAAGTATAACCTTACAACAAACCTACCACAGTAGGAGCTGTGCAGGCAATTTGCATATACAGTAGAATCCCTATAACTTGACATAATGTGAACTGAGAGACTGTCGAGTTACCAAAATGTCCTGTTTGACAGAATCATGAGTCTGTTATTCATAACTCATAACATAACACTGCAAATTACATAAACACATACTCTAGCACAATAGAGGAAACAAATGTATAACATATTTTAAATTAATTGCACATGTTCAGCTTTGTCTGGATTCTAAATCCAATTTAATTTCCATTGTCATGTTAACTTCTCTTCTTCTCGTTTCATATTTTCACTGCCACAAACACAATGCTAACAGTAAGCTTGAAATCTTGGAAGCTGCACTGTAATCAGACATATACAACTGAAACTTTAACCTACGAAGTACACAGATACTTCTTACACATGGCGAAGATGTTCATGAGTGACATCATGCAAATTGATGATGTGGGTCCTGTCTCTTTTACTTCCTTCAAATAAACCAGACACTGATAATAATGTGTGTGGACACTGTACTTAATCACGCAGAGTCCACGGAAGTTGGAAAGTTCACCTGACACCCTTATGGTCTTATAAATACAAAAAGGACTCGATCATAAACCACTGCACAATTGTCATGTCTAAAAAATACCTTTGTACTGGATAAAGCAATAAACCTTCCAAACCAGTGTTTGTGCTGTATATCCACATTATTAGAGGCAAGCTTTTGGTTTCATAACAACGGTGTGCCAGCTGCATACATTCTGACTAGATATCAAAGGTCAATGCATGGTAAGCTCTTTTGTTACTGTGAGGGAGAGTGTGGTCGGTTGTGTATGTATTCTAATTACAATTTACCCATACTATTTACACCATATATCAGATAGAACAAACTGTTACAGTCACGTTTAAGGACAAAAAATAAAAAGACAATATAAAAAAGGTTCCAGAGTTACATGGAATGTACAGTAATAGGAATTTTACTGTACCAGCAAATACCTTAAAACTGTTCCATAAGGAATGTTACTATTATCCAATAAAAATGCATAAAATCCTTCCAATGATATCTTAAGCTACTAGGCAATTCTATTTAGGAGAAAACCTCAAGAAAAATTTAGACGCATTCTTAAATACTCATTCACCATATGCCACAGAGGATTTCTTTAATAACTCATTGAACAAGTAAATATTCACTGCATAGGACCAATTTCATGTGATGGTGACATACACTTGCTGACTATTGTTGAAAATATCTTGGCTTTCTGGCTTTTGCCATGTCAAAGTCAATAAAACTGGCATTTAGGCCATCATGTTGTGATCATCTTCAAAGGCACATTGTGCCATATGCTGCAGCTTGTCAGCTTTTTATACAGGCAGGCAAGTGGAAGTGAGTCCTGATTGCCAGGAGATTCTCTGCACTTCAGCAGGTGTACAAGTAGGTGAACTCTGATTGGCCAGAATTCCTCTACACTGCTACTCACTAATGCAGAATCATTGCAATGTGGCACAGATGTCGTACTGTACTTTAGTGCCATCCTCAGATAAAATTTACAATGGAACTGGAGGGAAATGAACAACCTCCTTATATGGATGTGCCATTTATTAGACATGAAAATGGCACATTCGGTCTATAGGAAAACAACATACGCTACTGTGTACATGCATAATCCAATTACCACCCCACAACCAAAAAGGGAAATTTCAAAACTTTGGTCTTGCTAGCAAAAATACCTTGCGACACTTCCAGTCTAGGACAACAGAGAAGAAATGTTTGTGAGGCACTAATGATTACAAAAAGTGTGATATATATCGAGTCTGGACAATGGTAGAATTAAAACAGGAATACCAAACAAAACAAAAAGAACAGTACTTCCATATGTAAGAGTCACAGAATGAATAGCAAAATTATGAAAAGAAGCAGATGTGAAGCTGGCATTCAAGGCAGCCACTAAAAGTATAAGATTTACTGGTAAATATAAATGACAAGGTACCAACGCTTAATAAACTGAGTGTTTACGAAATGCCCTGGCACTGTGGCAAATCATATACAGGTGAGACAGGTCATACAGTGAAACAAAGATTACAGGAGCACATGTGTCAATGCAAAAAAAAATTCAGAGAAATCTGCTGTTGTGTTGCATGCTAAGAAAACAAAACATACATTACTGCTTGGTCAAGGGTAAATAAGCAGTGACCAAGAAAGATTAAAGAGGTGTTAGAAATTACCTGTTGTTCACAAAACTTTAATAATGGTGGAATGTATATTAGCTGGATCACAATCATTAGGAAAACTAAAAGAAAACTACAGAACACTACCAAATCTGTGCCAAATTGCAGTGATTCTGCATTAGTGACATACCAGTGTACAGGAATTTTGGCCACTCAGAGTTCACCTCAACCTGCTGAAGTGCAGAGAATCACCTGGCCAATCAGGGCTTACCTAAACCTGGCTGCCTGTATAAAAACCTAACAAGCTCCAGTATGCAGTGGCCAGTTGGTGAATCTTCAAAAAGGCAATACCAGAGATCTACAAGAAGAAATTGTTGCAGTAAAGAAGCTACCATTGTTGAATTTCTGGTCACAGTAGCAATACCAAGACCAAAAGTTTGAGTATTGCTGTAGTGTTAATACCAAAGCTCAGCTAAGCACTTGCGCTGTAATATTACAGTATAGATGAATAGGGGAATAAGTCCATAGCAAGTAATCATAAGATTAGCTTAAGCACCTTCCTGAGGTCTGACTCCCTTTTCCCAGTGCTTCTTAGCATTCACTAAATGTATTCTTCTCTACTCTTCACTTTTCTTCTTTCCGCTATCTAGTTTTAAGACAACCCCCCTTATTTCTACGACCTGTTTACAACACACATCCCTTTGAACTCACACAGTCTTTTACTCACTCACTGGCATACGCTTAGACCCAATGGCAGGAAACTCTAAGGGACCCACCACGACCAACACTAACATGATGCTGAGAACCAAAATTACCAAATCCTCTGCCAAAAAGTCCTATACCACAAATCACAAAAACGTACCGAAGCTTCTCCAAATACCAAAGAGCCTCTCCCCACTTCTCCTGACTCACCAAAGCCAGCACCTCATATGATGAGATGCAAACAGTCCCAGACAAATACACATCACCAACATGGAGAGTGCCAGCTCCACACCACCTCCCAAAGATACACATACAGAAAAGAGGGCAGACCTTACACCAGTCCTCATACACAAGACATACACTCCCTGACACACAACTTTGACATGTCCTGTAAACTTACAGACACACATACACAATATCAACAGCTGGGAACTCCAGAGATTTTGCATTCAAGCTGTCCTACTTGAGTGACTAGCAGATTTTGGTAGAATATCTCAGGTAGACATACAGTTCTATCTTCTCCCCCATCAGCAGGAAAGAACAGTTAGGTTTGTAATTAAAGGACTATATGCCTAAATCACCAGGGGCAAACTGAAAACCTGGCCTACCTAGGGATATTGGCACTTAGAGCAGTTCAAATGTGCAAATGCAACTGGTGTCGCACCCCACTGCCTATGTACCTCATAGAGGTGGCAGGTTCCCATAAACTAGAGCAGAAATTACTAGCTCTCAAATACCCGGCACATTTTAGGGTTAGGATATAGAGATACACAACCATACCTGAACCAAAGCAATGTACACGATGCCAATAGCTGTGGCACATACAGAAAGAATGCAGGTCCCCAGGTTATGTAGTGCTTATGATCAGACCCACAACCCTCAGGTACATGCATCGATCTGACAGTGGAGAGGTACTGTGTGTTATGCGGCCATAAGGACCATGGTGCAACCTGGTGCGGTTGTACCACATACCAAGCAGCAGTCACAAAGACTTGCCAATACAACCCATGCAGCTTCACAGACCCCCTCAAAATATAATCAGGACAAATAGCTATTCACAGGCTGCCACTAGTGCAGTAATGCACCACACAGGGTGGCTCACAATGGATAGGCAAAGTAGAACCCGGTCTGCCCCTGTAGCCGCCCCCAGACTAGTCACTGAGGAGGATCCAGCAAGGAATAAACGACCTCCTCATTTTCCACCACAAACACACAAAACATACTCTCACAACAGGCAGAAGGGTCTCACCCTCCAACCCAATAGTTACTCACCCCCCAAAAGCGGGCCCCCAGGCAACACAAAGTAAACGGCAAGGCCGCAAGCAAACTCATGCACGCCATGAGTTTACCCAGGCACTCTGTTTCCTTGGAACTAATAGAGGAATAACTTAGAACATTCAGGAGCCACACCTTCCAGGAACAGTACCCACTAATGCTGATACACTTCTTATCTGAATTGCTGACACCTCTTCACACGAACTTCGCCATGGTTGAAACAGACAAAATTAATACAATTTTCTGTAACTGCCGAGGATTGCACAGAAAGAAGAAACATTTGGCAGACTTTCTGCAAACTCACTTGATCCAAATTGTACTGTTACATAAAACTCATTTAGGCAACACGGATAGATTTACACTTCCTGGGTATACAATTTATAGGACAGATCAAGTCCGTCAGGGTGGAGGGATAGCAATATCACACAATCCTCCATTAGTCATGATCAAGTTCATATCCCGGGGCATATTTATTAAGATAAAAATCAATACATTCCATATTGAATTTACGCTAGCAATTCCTGGGACATATTGACACAGGGGATGACGATAAAATTATGTGTTTAGACACAAAAGCCATAGCAGCTTGGGAGTTCAACCATAAGCATCATCTATGGCACAGTTTACACCCAAATCGGCAAGGAACAAAACTACTGAACTACATAAACAACACTAACTTTCTCATTATAGGACCAGAAGAACCTACGCACATCCCTCACACTAATAACCATACACCGGATTTATTAGACATCAAGATTATAAGCAATATACCTTTCAATATTGAACTTAATGTCTTGAATGAAGTAACGTCAGATCATCTTCCTGTGCTAATGGAAGTTACAGTTCCTCTTAGGTTTAAACCAGAAGCACCCATGTTAAACTATAATAAGGTTAATTGGGATGATTTCAGGAACACAGTCGAAAACTATATACCTGATACTGAGAAAAATTCACGACAAACACATGATGAAGCAACTGAAAATTTAGAACTTGCAATTAAACTTGCATCAACAAAATAGATACCACAGGCCAGCAATAAACATGTGGTATCCGAACGACATTAAACTGTTGGACGTAAACCATAATTGGTTACACGGCAAATGACAACAGACCAGGAATCCAATTCATCGACAGGATTACCTGGATGCAATGAAACAACCGACCAAACTAGAGAATACATGGGGAGCAAATGGAATCAAGCTTTAGAGAATCTCAATCCCCAGTCAAATTTAGTTTGGCAAATAGCGAAATCCTTAACACGCTCAAAAACAGTAATTCCTCTGCTAATAAATCTTGACAATAACACTATCGCTGAGCTCCTTCAGGCCAAAGCTGAAGTCTTCGCCTCAACACTGGAAGAAGTATTCAAACCAATTCCTGCAGTGGGACAAGCAAATGAAGATGAAATGCCAAATATTGAACAGGGAGTGAATCAAACAGACTACTGAACTACACACAATAACATGCAAAAAACTAATGTTGGCGAGATAGGCTGGATTGTCAGTTATCTGTCGAATTGAAAGGCCCCAGGGCCGGATAAAATACCCAATGTGATGCTTAAAAATCTCCCACAAGCAGCGCTTCTGCTCCTAGTAAACATTTTCAATTATTGCCGCAATCAGGGCAAAGATTCGTGGCTCCAAAGCCTAAGAAGAATCTCTCCTTATCTGCTAATTACAGGCAAATTAGCCTATTAAACACAGTAGGAAAGGTACTTGGGCACATAATGCTCAAAAGAATAAACTCCCATACCATAAAACACGACATACTAATTTCAGTTCAGAACAGTTCAGATTTAGATTGTAACACTCCATGACACTTCAACTACTGCAACTAACTGAACAAATTACAGGACGGTATAACACAATAAATTGACTGGTGCCATATTTTTAGATATTGAGTGCACTTCTGATAAAGTATGGCAAGCGGGCTTGCTTCACAAACTAAAAAGTTACAATTTTACTGACTCAACAATTGCTTTAATATAAGTTTACATAAGCACACGTCACTTCAAGGTAATAGTGGAGGACTGCTCCTTCTCTCCAGGGCCCATTAGGGCAGGAGTCCCACAAGGAAGTTTACTAGGACCAACACTATTCAATCTATATAAAAATGATATGCCGGAATTCACGCGAACAGAAAGCTACATATATGCTGACGATACAGCACTCGTAACACAATCCACACAAGCATAGATCATTCACCTGCACCTGCAGAATGCTCTAAATGAGCTGGAGCCTTGGTTCACAAAGTGGAGGACTAAAGTAAACACTAATAAATGCAAAATGTTAATTTTCACTAAACGCATACAACATAGGGACCCCAGGCACTCACAGCCGCCTCTGGCATACAGAGGAGAGCGAGTTGAATGGAAAGGCCAAGTCATCTACTTAGGTGTCACTATGGACCAAGGTCTTACCTGGAAAAGCATGTGAACGCCATCAGAGCAAAGGTCAATGGACAACTAAATAAACTCTACCCAACGATAAACTAACAAGTCACTTACAGCTAATTATGGCCTTTCTTTATATAAAACCTTGATCAGACCAATTCAAACATACGTGGCCCCCATCTGGGGATATGCTGCCCAAAACCATTTAAATAAACTATAAGCACTCCAAAATAGGATAATTAGAACAGGATGAAGTTTAAGAATCAACACTGAGGTCATTTGCTTCACATTGCTTATTGGACCTCTGAGAAATTTTTGTCTGTTAATGGCATACCATGAACCACATTTTTCATCATGAAGGGTTACTTCATGAACAATATTGTGAGGTGTGAGTTATAGGTCCAATTTATTTCAAGTCAACAGTTACTGCTCACACATACGTTAATACAATTTGCCCCTTTTTTTGGAGAATTAACAGACATGAAGCGTCATTTTATCTTTTCTCAACAAGACTCGATAACACCTCTTACGGGCAATCTTTCAATAAAAACAATTGAAATGTGTTTCAAGACAGAATTATTAGTAGAGATTTGTGGTCCCCTGATATAAACCCTCAGCAATTTCTATCTCTGGGTTAACTTAAAACATAAAAGTGTACAAGACTATCCCACACACCCTGGAAGAATTGAAACAAAATATCTGCCAGGAAATAAGCAGTATTTCTCAACATAAACTATGGCAAGTGACGGATAGTTTCCCACAGAGGTACCAAAAACATGTGGATAACTATGATGGTCAGTAAATCCTTTAAAAGAAGTTTTAAATATGTTGTGTGGTTTCATTTACCCCTTGCAGTAGACAGCAATGAGTTGCAAAGGTGCCAAGAGACCAAATACCACACAGCCCATTCTGAGGTTTTTTGCTCTCCCAGTATATGTAATTATGGTTGTGTAGGCTTGAAGCAAAATAGTAGTGCCAACACACAGGAGCCATAACGCACATTCCACCCGAGGCATCATGGGAGTATGTTAAGTAGATTTTCCGGGTTTGTGGGCCGTGGTTGAGCTGGATTACCTTCCTCCGACGTTTCGCTGGAAACTGCGTCCAGCATCTTCAGGGTCAACAGAGGATGCTGGACACAGTTTCCAGCGAAACGTCGGAGGAAGGTAATCCAACTCGACCACGGCCCACAAACCCGGAAAATCTACTTAACATAGTTGATAATGCCGGCCGTGAAAGCCTCAGCACTTACATCATGGGAGTGTTCCAAACATTACCACTCCTAAAGCTACAAAACATAACTGTGCTATTGAGGGCCCTAAGCTACAAGTGTAGCAGGGAGACTTTTTAGAAGAGCAGTGGAGCAGTTGTGGCCAAAGAAAGGTAACAATGGATCATGGTTAAAACATCAGAGTAGCTAAAACCCTATGATTGCCAAAGAAGGGATTTCACTCAATCATTCATTTAGTGACCTCTTGTTACTTTGCCAACTACTCACTTCCTTCCCTCTGAAAATGTTAGTTTGTGCTATATAAGTGAGGTCACTTAAAGGTGAGAAAACTTCATGCCCTTAAACTATTACTTAATAACTCAGGATAATTTTGCACCTGTCCAGGATATGCCAGCACAAGAGTTTCTCACAAAACACTGTTTGACGTGCATACACAATTGGAATCCAAAAGAATAACATAAATACAAGAGTATAAAAATGGTTTACAGTTCTGGCACACAAACTTTCCTTAGTTTTCTAGAATATTTCAAACAATTTGGTAACCCACACTTGACACATTAGGGACAGAAGTAACAATTGTTGCACATTTCCAGTGTGTTAAAGTTTGTGAGCGACCTTTGTGATTCACGTTGTTGGTGCCCACAGATGATCTGTTTCAAGTTATTTTTCAAATTAGGGCTTTGCAAGTACCTTCTGAAGTGATTCTTGTGAAGTGAGATCTATCTATGTGGCTGTGTAACTCATGAAATACCACATATGGTTTAGAAAAACTGGTAGATATAGGGTGGAAAAATGTCACCAGTAAATAAGTTGTTTTTTCGGCTTACTGAATGGTTTCTCTGTTTCATATCTAATACATCCATTCCATCTTTTGTATCATTGCAAAAGCAGATTGTCACTGGTTTATTTATTTTTTTCTTCAGGAAATTTATAATGGTGCAGAGACAAGAGCAATATAAGTGATTATCCATTTTTTGGCACGTAGGATAACAAGGTAATACCTTCTCTCTGTATTTTTTATTTGAGCAGAAATTCTATCAGAATGTGTTTCTTGTTTGATTTGAGTGGACATACTCATAAGTCAGCCTGTCTTAGCAATTTCAGTATTAATGTTTCTGCTGCTACAGTAAATACCTTTACTGACTCTAAAGTAAGAACAAATTAGAAACTAAAAACTTCACTTATCTTAGTATTATTTGCCGACCCTGGGTTTCAAGCTGTGTCCAGCTCATTCTCAAAGCCATATAAACAAATTCGTTACCAAGCTACAATCTTTTATTTTTTCATGAAAAACAAATACTGATCTTCAATTTCTATTTACCAATCTCTGAAAACATAAATTTATAAATAAAGTCTATAGGTGGTAATTTGAAGTTCGTGACACGGTTCCTGTTTTTTAAAATAAAAATGTTTTCCCAAACCATTAAATCTATAGAATTACTTAATTGCTTTAATAATTTAACTTCTGGTTTAATTTCATGATTAAATGTCCTTTTATTCTGGTTTCTAGATGACGTTTAGTTTTACCAATATAAACTTTATCACAATCTAAACAGCTAAATTGATAAATGCCAGATTTTTTATAATTTGGTATTTTATCTTTTTTTGAAAAATTAAGTAAATTTTGTATATTAATATTTATGCCAACAAACTTACTGTTGGTGTTTTTAAACACATAAGCCGTGTGTGGGCAAAGTTTGAGAGGTCTGTGGTTCAAATCCCAGTTGTGGCATTGAATTTTTAAGTTCCAGTTCTACCTCTCAAACTTTGTATATTAAATTTATTTTGAGGGACCAAATTTATTCCATATTCTTTAAAAATCCTTGTAAATTTTTTATTAGCCCATGGATGGTAAGCAAACTTTTTAAAAATACAATTATCTTTTATTTTTAAGGGTTGAAACTTCTTTGACAGCTTTTTGATACTTAAATTCCCCTAACCTTTTATGTATAAAATCTGTATTAAAACCATTAATTACTGCAGTGTTAATAACGTGTTTATATTCTATGTCAAATTCATCTTTATTAAGGGGTATATTTATTAACCTATAAATTAAACTATTAAAACAGGAAATTTATGTGCAAAAGGATTAAAACTTTTATATTTTATGTAATTATCAGTGTGAGTAGATTTTCTGTAAATACCAAATTTCAATTTATTGTTATGTCTTTTAATTTTTAAGTCCAGAAATGAAAGGAATCCATTATTCTCAGTTTCCAAAGTGAATTGTATAGCTTTATCTTGTAAATTTAAAAGTTTTAAAGCATCATTTATCTGTTTTTTAGGGACAACTGCAAAAATGTCATCCACATATCTATACCACATTTTAAAAATTAGAGGGAATGATTTTGTATTTTGAGTTTCAAAAAAACTCATGAAAAGATTAGCTAGAAATGGCAAAAGTGGACTACCCATTGCCAAGCCAGAAGTTTGTTGAAAAAAATTACCATTAAAACTAAAGAAATTTTGATCTAAACAAAGATTTGTAGTTTTACAAAATCATCTATTAAGTCATTGTCTAATTCTAAAGAATTTAACCATTTTTTTAAAAAAATCAAAAGCTTTTTTCTAGGAATGCTAGGAAATAAAGCAATTACATCAAAAGAAACGAGTTTATCATTATCAGATAATATTAGGTTATTAATTTTTTTACTAGTTCAAAAGAATTTTTAATACTTAAACTTTCAAATTTATCAAGATTACTAAATTTTTTAGTTAACCATTTAGCTAAATTATATGTAGGTGAATTTATATAATTTATAATGGGTCACATTTTATTTCCTGGTTTATGTATTTTTGGAAGTGCATACAACCTGGGTAAAACAGGATTATTGACTTTTAAAATACTAATAAGAGAGCGTAGGCTTTCACGGCCGGAGTCAATGTTTCTAGAAGATACTTTTTTCTTTTTTAGGTATCATTTTCAATTCGTTGAGAGTTTTATTAAAAGTTGAAATCCATGATTTTTAAGGATCATTATCAATTTTTAAGTAATCTTTTCTTTCAAGCAAAAGTTCTACTCTATTGATATAATCAGATTGATCTAAAATTAAAATTTTGTTGCCTTTGTCGGCTTTAGTATAAATTACATCCTTTTCTTTCAATGATTTAATAATCTGATTATTATAATTACTTTTAGGATGATTTTTATTTATATCTTTAAAAATTTTAGTGCATTTCATTTTAATCAAAAATTTATTAATGTTATTTAAATCCTGACTGGCAATTTCAATATCTGCAACACAATCATCTGTGTTTTTTGAAAAACTTTTACAAGTTTTCACACCTTTGTTTAGAAAATTTCTTTCTTTCTCGTTAAAGTTACAATTTGATAAATTAATTACATTATTTGTTTGATTATTTGGTTGTTTGGGTATTATTTGGCCGTGAGAGATTGGCCTCGCCCAAAGGATAAGCGAGAACTGCGCAGTTTCCTTGGATTGTGCAGTTATTACCGCCGCTTCATAAAGGGTTTCTCCAGCATCACCAAACCCCTCACTTGCCTGACGGAAGAACATCGACCTTATGTGTGGACGGAGGACGCCGAGGGCGCTTTCCGGCAGCTGAAGAGGACGCTCTGCAGTGCTCCTATTTTGAGATTCCCACAACCAGGCGACGCCTTCATTGTGGACACCGACGCCAGCGACCATTGCATTGGAGGCGTCCTATCCCAAGTCCAGAACGGCCACGAGCAGGTGATATCCTACTACAGCAAGACGTTGTCCAAGGCAGAGAAGAACTACTGTGTCACCCGACGAGAGCTACTGGCGGTAGTGAAGACCTTGGAGCACTTCCACAAGTACCTGTACGGTCAGCCATTCCACCTGAGGACAGACCATCCGCCCTATCCTGGCTACTTAGCTTTAGAAACCTGGAGCGCCAGACAGCCCGTTGGGTCCAGAGGTTGCAGAACTACGACTTCACCTCCGAACATCGCAGAGGGAAGAGCCACGGCAACGCAGACGCCATGTCCCGAAGACCCTGCCCAGAAGAGTGCGGTCAATGCGCAAGAGGGCAAGAGAAGGAGCGTACCGCAGCTGTCAGAGTGGTCACGGCAGTGCCTGCGGATGGATGGGATAGCGCGGGCCTGAGGAGGGAGCAGCTGGCGGACGCCGACTTGGGGCCACTCTTCAGAGAAGTGCAGGCAGGGACGAGACCAGCCTGGGAGGACATCGCACCCAGAAGCGCTACATACAAGTCGTACTGGGCCCAATGGGACTCGTTGAAGACCAAAGAGGGCGTGCTGTTCCGGGTATGGGAATCACCTGATGGGAAGACCCAGAAAGAGCAGTTGGTAGTTCCCGGAAGTAAGGTCCCGGAAGTCTTGGAGGAAGTGCACGCCGGTACCTCGGGTGGACACCTAGGAGCAAACCGGGCGATCGACAAACTCCGACAGCGCTACTACTGGCTGAGGCTCCGAGCAGACGCTGAGAACTGGTGCCGTCAATGTCACGTGTGCGCGGCGAGTCGCGGCCCCCAGACTAGGAGCCGGGGTCGCATGCAGCAGTACAACGTCGGAGCGCCCTTCGAACGCATCGCCGTCGACATAGCTGGACCATTCCCAGTGTCCGATCGAGGCAACAAGTACCTGATGGTAGCTGTGGACTACTTCACCAAGTGGCCGGAGGTGTATGTCATCCCGAACCAAGAGGCGAAGACGATTACAGACTGCCTCGTGGAACAGCTGTTCTGCCGTTTTGGGGTCCCGTTAGAGCTCCACAGCGACCAGGGCACCAATTTTGAGTCGCACCTAATGAAGGAGGAATTGGAAAGACTTGGGGTGAACAAGACCCGCACAACACCCCTACATCCACAGTCGGACGGCATGGTCGAGAGATACATCAAGACCATAGAGGAGCACCTGAGGAAGGTTGTGGCCAGCCATAAGCGAGACTGGGACCTCAAGGTACCACTGTTCCTGCTGGCCTGCCGTTCGTCGACACACGACACCACCGGGATGACACCAGCAAGCCTAATGTTCGGCCGAGAGCTACGCCTCCCTTGTGACCTGGCTTTTGGGAGCCCCCCGAAAGCGAAACAGCCGGCAACCGAGTATGTGGAGAATCTAGTAGACCATCTCCACGACATGCACGAGATGCTCGTCAGAACATCCAGATGGCGAGCGACCGCATGAAGACCCGGCACGACAGGCAAGCCAGCAGCCGAGGATTCCAGCACGCCTGACATGATCTGGTTGTACCGCCCTACCCGGACCAAGGGACGCTGCCCAAAACTTCAACAACTGTGGCAAGGACCGTACCGAGTGGTAAAGAGGATTAACGACGTAGTCTACCGCATCCAGAAGGTGCCTCGAGGGAAGATGTTAGTGGTACACCTGGATCGTCTGGCCCGTTACGATGGTGCTGTTCGGGACGACCAGCCTTGAGGAGGGAGCAGTGTCGCCCATCGCATTATTGTCGGCACTACCGCCAAGCAGCCGAAGGGAAGAGACAGAGAATGGCCGCATTGTTGGGCGCTTGCCGAAAGAGAGAAAGGGACAGAGACTTCTGGAATTGTCTGCTTTGTATTTGACCGCAATAACAACTGAACTTTCCTGAAGTTTCCAGAACAGTGCCTGGGAGATATAAATAGCGGTAAAGTGTGAGGAGGGACAGTTCTTGTGTTACTAATTCGGAGCCGTGCTGTTGGTGAATCGGTAAAGACTTTCTTGCTGTTGCAACGAGTGTACAAAGTTACTGTATACGGAAATAAAAGTGTTTCTTTATCTCGGCTACATCTGTCTTCTTTACTTTACACCTGGTTAGACGCTGGCCTACTGATCCCAAGGTCGCGGGTTCAAACCTGGCCCAGGCCGATGGTTTTTAAGTGTGCTTAAAAACGACAGCTCGATGTCAGTAGATTTACTGGCATGTAAAAGAACTCCTGCGGGACGAAATTCCGGCACACCGGCGACGCTGATGTGATCCTGGCCATTGACAGCGTCGTTAAACAACAAAATAATTTTTTTTTTACTTTACACCCACCAAAGTCACAATATGCTATATGTGACTTTAAGCTGTTTTGATGCCATATTTATTTGTGTATAAAAGAAAGGCTCCTAAATAGGATTGATGGCTGCTCCAGAAGACATTGCTGTGGTAACATTGACTGCTTAAACACTTTTTCAATGTAGTCTGTTATTCAACCCATGTTTGTTTACTATTACTAGGTGGGACGAAGTAGCAAAATTGTCCCATTAATTATGGAAAATGAAGCTATTAACAGTGAAGCAACAAGATTCTAAAGTAAGAACAAATTAGAAACTAAAAACTTCACTTATCTTAGTAATGTTGCAAGGTTTTCATGCAAATTACTGACTCAATTTTCGAGTTCACTCCAAACCTCTTAATAAAGAAGAATTTGACACAGAATATGAACACATTATTAACACTGCGGTAATTAATGGTTTTAATACAGATTTTATACATAAAAAGATAGAAAAATTTAAGTATCAAAAAGCTGTTAAAGAAGTTTCTACCCTCAAAAAAATTAAAGATAATTGTATTTTAAAAAGTTTACTTACCATCGATGGGCCAATAAAAAATTTACACAGAGTTTTACAGAATATGGAATAAATTTGGTCCCTCAAAATAAATTTAATATACAACATTGACTAAATGTTTTTAAAAAAGATAAAATACCAAATTATAAAAAAAATCTGGCATTTATCAATTTAGCTGTTTAGATTGTGATAAGGTTTATATTGGTAAAACTAAACCTCATTTAGAAACCAGAATAAAAGAGCATTTTAGAAATATTAAATATAAACAAACTGATAAATCAGCTGTGGTGGATCATTTTTGGTTACTTAATCATGAAATTAATCCAGAAGTTAAATTATTAAAACAATTAAGCGGACCTATAGATTTAATGGTTTGGAAAACATTTTTATTTTAAAAAACAGGAACTGTGTTATGAACTTTAAATTAGCTTCTATAGATTGTATTTATAGAATTTTTATTTTCAGAGATTGGTAATTAAAATGAGCATGGTATTTGCTTTTTTATTTTTAGAGAAAAACGAATATCTGTAGCTTTGGTAACAAATTTGTTCGTATAGCTTTGAGAATGAGTTGGAGTCAACTCGAAACTTGAGTTCGCAATTTGTACGAAAAACTTGCAACATTACTAAGATAAGTGAAGTTTTTAGTTTCTAATTTTTTCTTACTTTAGAATGTCCCATTATTTTTAACACTTTTGGAGTTCAAGTATTAGTTATTTGCATCTATTAGAATTGCACTCATTAATGGGTAATGGTTCCATATCATATATAGTAACCCAGAAACATTGCCCCCATCATGATGCAAGTTGTGTTATTAGGAATATTTTTGGGGCATGCAAAAATACTAAAGTTATCGATAGTAATGCAACCATGTTTATTACTATGTTTCATAAACTAAAATATTTAACATAATCTGTATCTTCGAATGTTAAATTAAACGTTTGTATCATTAAATAAACTAAAATTGCTTTCTACTGAAATGGATTGTTTTAGAAGATCCACTAGGCATACTAAATTAGAGAAAATTAGAAATACAACTATTACACAAAAAATGAATGTTAATGATACATTATTAGATTTTGTAAAATACAAACAATTGGAATGGTATGGTCATACACGTAGAATGATGGAAACAAGATTGCTGAGACAAGTTTTGGAATGGATTGCACCAGGCAGAGGAAAGAGGGGAAGACCGCGGTAAACCTGGATAGATGATATAAGGAGTAGTATGAATAAGAAGAATTTAGAAGAGCGGGATTGGGAAATAAGAGAAGAATGGAGGAAGAAGATACATACTTAGACACCTTGGATACAGGAAGATGTGATCTCACATTGTAAACCTGTTGATAAATAAATAAATAAAATCAATAAATAACCAACAAGGCTAATTTTAAGTAAAATTCATATTGTACAGTATAATTTGGGCTATGTATACTAAAGTATAACATTATACAGAGAGAGAAAAGAACCTCCATACCAGCTGTGTGGTGGTTTGCCTTTCTGCATTCTCGGCGCTTGTTACCATCTATCGTTATCAAAGAAAGGCACAGATGAAACCATGCAAGATTTTCAAAACTACTTGTAAAGGGCTTAGTTACCAACTTTATGAAAGGAGATGCTGAAACATGCCACTGTTATTGTTCATGTTGAGAAATGCTGGCAAATTTCTGGTGGATATTTTGTTTTAATTCTTCCGGGGTGTGTGGGTTTGTCTTGAACACTATGTTTTAAGATACCCCAGAGATAAAAATCACAAAGGGGGTTAGAGGACCAATGGGGCCACAAATCTCTACTAACAATTATGTCCTGAAACACAATATCAATTGTTCCCATCCAAAGAGCTATATGAGCTGCTGCAGAGTCTTGAGGAAAAAAAGGCAAAATCATGCTCCCTGTCTGTTAGTTCCCTAAGAAAACAGGGGCAAAATTTTAATCATGTATGTACGGGCATCAAGTGTTGGGTGGAAAAAATGAAGCGGTACCTCAACAGTATTAGGTTTCTCAGAGCTCCAGTAGCAATTATTTTGTGTACACACACTCATGAAGATGGAACCAAGCCTTGTTCATGAAAAATATCAAATGTAGAGCTATTTTGCCATTGTATACACTATTGAAAGTGCACACACAAAACATGCGTATTATTACAGGATCACTTGGTTGAAGAGCGTGTGCTACAGTTATTTTATATGGTTTTAATTTCTACAAATTAGTAGCTATTCGTGCAATGCCATAAAAAATGCCTACCTGTAGTGAAAGATACCTCAACAATTTTTGGGGGAATTCTCCAAACAATGGCCAATATTGTCTGTTTCTTCAGTAAGAACCATAAACCATCTTTTAGATTTCTTATCCTGAACACTTTCTGTGTCCTGAAATGTATTGTAAAGTTCATAAATGATTGAATGTCCTGAAACCTTTACACCTGGAATTCTTTCTGCAAATCATACTTCCACTTGCTGAGCTGACTTAGTTAATACATACAAATCATAAACAAATACATGCTGTGCAGTAGAATACATGCTGAGCCATAATACACTTTGTTGCTAAGTACAGTACAAAATAATCACTCATAATAACTGAACCACATCGCATCACCATCAACTCAATACTGCAGAGCAAATCCAAGTCAGCAGTGTGACTGTGATTACAGCAGCAGTGCATTATCATGTTTCCACATGCCCAGTGGAAAGAAATCACACAGCCTGTTGGAGGTTTTTTACTCTCCCATTAGATAGGTATGTTCCATATGGACAGAACATTGGTATTATTACTATGCTTACTACAAGCATATTGGTTTATTTAGACAGACATATTAGAATACATTGAAATACCAAATGCAGCAACTACAAAGTGGTTTATTTGTAATTCTTTGCAGTACAATTATGGTTTACTTTACTGGTTTTAATTTTCCAATTATTTAAATGTATCACAATAGCTATTACAGGAATTACACAACTGAGGCTTTCCATTTTCTAAACTATGAACTAAATATTGAGCTCTCAGAAAAACTGGAGATTAATGTGCCATAGCTTTTTGGAGGAATGGGGATCTCTGTAACTCAGTAGAGTACAGAGGTGGAAAAGACTTACATTAGGGACTCCAGACTAAGTGCAGTCTTCAATTAATAGGGAGTAGTTGGCAATCTTTGGGTTTTAGATACACTGATGTTTCAGGTATACACTCTTCCATCGCTTCACAGCTACAGCCTTCAGTGCCACAAACCTCTGCTTATAAAAAACATCCCTAGGCTATGCTTTGTGGCTTAGGACCTTAAGTATATGTCCCTATAATTGTAATTAAGTACATGTAATCCTTATACTTCTAAGGAAGGATACATATGTGCATTACATTGCAATTCCCAGACAATACTCTACATGGAATTGTAATACTTTAATGTAATAATCAACACCATTAAACGTATGCTGAATAAAGAGTAGGTTACTTCCTAACTAAATTCAGTCCTCATGTGATTTAAATCTTTAATATGAGGGATTCTATTAAATGAATGAGCAAAGATTCTGTATCTCCTAAAAATGCTGCATTGAAGGTGATACGGTCATTTGTACAATAGCGGGTTAACCTACTTCTATTATTCTATATAATAGTTGCCTGGAAAAAAAAAGCAGCAAAGCATTACTTTGTTGTAGGGATTGCCAACTCTTCAAAGAATAATAAAACAATACGTAGTATGATAAAAAGTGAAGCTCACAGCTCTAGACCTGCTGCTACAAGTAATATATTCCTAACAGTAAATATTCTAGTTGTAAAAAATCCAGCTGAGGTCGCTAACATCCTTAATCACTTCACCACTGTTATGGATAGAATAATATCGCCACAAACTGGCACTAATAGCAATATCCACCATTGTAATTTGATCAGAAGTGAAATTGGTATCTTCCTTCAATCAGAGATGTGGAAAGAAAACTTATAATCATAAATTCTACAATATACCACTTCTGCGCCAATCCTGATGAAGTACCGGATTATTTGGGATAATAGAATGATCTGAGGCCAGGCCGCTATTATACAGGATAACTGGCAATACTTACGTTAGCAAATCCTGGTTAAGGGCAAAATTATCCTGAGTTAGTAAGTGGCGGTTTAGGAACATTTGTTAAAGTCGTTGGGGCCACCCACCGTACCTTATAAGCAACTTCACATCTTCAAGCATATACTTACATCTATAACCACATATATCAGCGTAACTACCATATCCTGAGTGTGAAATATTGTCAATTATGTGTAATACAACTTGTGGAACAGAATGCTACATGTGCACGAATAGCGATCTCAAGCGTTTTAACAGACACGCAATGTTTACCAATAAAACAAATAGTAGATTATAAAACCCTTTCACATCCAGCCTCACTAAATGAAGTCTCACAAAACTAGCATTAATGAAATTAGGTTAAGAACTGCGTAGTGTTCTCCCGCATACTGCGACTATGTGGGACGAACAATTAATTGCCAAGAATATATTAGTTTTTTATTGATACTATCTGCTAAGTAAACACTTTAAGTACCTGATCTCTGCCACACTTCAGTTTTATCTTAAGTTGAAGCGACCTTGGAAACAGATAAAATGTAATTTTCAACAGAAGTCAAGATGGTATTTGAAGGTATACAAATTCAGAAACCAACTTAAAACAGAGAAGCCGTGTAATCCATGTGACCGTGGCGCGTCGCGCATTTGTCTTCATATGTGAAGATAGGCTGCCTAAGAGAAAGATGTTGAAAATGTTTACAATTGCGTGTGATGCTAAGGTTAGAACGGCATTTATGTAAGGTACGTACCGACAACTTATCATGACATTACTCATACAGTAATTAAAATGAGCTGTATTGTTCCATTTATAGCTAAAGTTCTTAGTTTACGTGTTACACAATTGTGAACTCGTGATTTACTTGGCATACAATTATACGATCATTAAAACGGTTGTAATTTGGTATCAGTGGAAGACCTTCACTCATGGTAATGCGCATATATGCTTTATTGCACAGCTGCAAGGTATTCAGTAACTATCTGTGGGATAGTACACAGCTGTGGTAGACAGGCCAGTGACGTCACGTCGGGTGTGCTCGAGGCTGACGTGAATATTGTCAAATATAATAACTTTTGTTTTAAAAAAAATTAACGTCCTCCAACGTAATGTCATATTGGACAGTAAATAACTTGGTGATCAAATATGGTAGCAGCCAAGCTTAGTTTACCAGCAGTGAACACGTGACCTAGGTGGCTATTGCCAATCAGGCATCTCTGAAATCTGCAGTCACATCAATAGATATGTCAACCCTTCCATATCAGAATATCATTAATGATGACACATGCAATAGAACTGATGTGGAAACATGTCTCAAAGAACAACCTAGCCTTGATAGGAGGAATGGAAGAGAGCTATGCATATGATAGGGGTCCTCTGGCTTGCAAACATTGCACCATCACAACTAACTTAAGAACTCACACAACAGCCCCTCCACATCAAGGAACAGTGCTTAAATACAGAACAGTACCAAACATTGCCAAAAGAAGTACAAGATAAGAAATCTAAAATATGGAACTATTTCCACCAGACATCCTTACGCCTATGATTACTTCTGCTGCTGCTGCCTGAATTATATTTTAAAGCCACCAAAGAATAAAATTAAAACTTCTGAAATAAATATCTTCACTAAATAGTAGCAAAAAATTGTTGCATTTATGTTATAAGTATTCACATAACCTTCATTCTTTAGCAGCAGTTCTTTACAAGCAGCAGACCACTACTTTTCAGAACGTTAATATACAAATGTGATAAACACGCCAAAGAAACTAGATGTACATTATGACTGCTTAAACTCACCAGGAAATGCATTTAAAATGTATTTGATTACTAACACAAATACATACAAACTGACAACCTGCATTTGAAGTTACATGACTTTGTGTCATAATATCCAACTATCAACAGAATTAGGTAAGAGCTTCTTGAATGCCAGAAATTAACAGCAATTAAGACTCAAGATATGCCAGTTATACATATTATAATGCAGTTAATGTGCACATCTAAGTAATCCTGCAGATGGGCACCTGTCATGGATGTGTTCCATGTTAAATCACTCAACAAAACTTGTGGACAGAAAAACTGCTAAAATTGATTGAACAGATTCTCGTCTTTTCAATACCAAAGCTAACTGCACCATTTCTGGTTATGCATTCTGGTGTGTTATTCCAGGTATATGTTCTTCCATTATTATCATGTCACAAGACATAATGGTCTTTGTTGGGGCTAACAAATGCATGACTATAAAGTACAAACCCTTAGGCCTAATCACAGTCATATTTATCATCGTCATCATCATCATCATCACCAATAACAGGTGATCCAAAACACTGCACTGTGTTTTGCCTGTATGTGCCCTCAGCACTTGTCAACTGCCGCTATCATAGAACAGTGTGGATGAAGCCATACAACATTTAGAACTACTTGTAAAAGTTTAGTTTGCCAATTTATTAAAGGAGATGCTCAAACTGGCCACCGTCATGTGGAATCTTTTGGCACCGCGTTAGAAAACTATCCATCGGTCACCATAGTTCATGTTGAGAAATGCTGGCGATTTCCTGGCAGATATTTTGTTTTGGTTCTTCCAGGGTGTGTTGGTTTCTCTTGTATGCTTTATGCTTTAGGTTACTCCAGATATATTAATCATAGGGGGCTAAGTTGGAAGATCAAGAGGGCCACAAATCTCTACAAATAATTCTGTCCTGAAATACTGTTTCAGTTGTTGTTGTCGAAAGATTGGCCATATAAGCTGTTGCAGAGTCTTTTTGAAAAAAGGCAAAATGGCGCTTCCTGTTGGTTAATTCTCTAAAAGAGCGAGCAAAACTGTATTCACATATGTGAATGGACTATTGACTCAAAAAGAATTGGGCCTGTAACTCTTTCTCCACTAATGGTGCAGCATACACCAATTTTTTTGTCATGAAGGGGTATTTTATGAACAATGTTAGGTTTCTCAGCTCCAGTAACAATTATTTTGTGTACACATATATCCATGAAGGGGGAACAAAGCCTTATCCTTGAAAAGTATGAAATGTGAGTCAATTTTGCTATTGAATACACTATTGAGAGACCACTCAGAAAATGTCCACCTAATTACAGGATCACCTGGTTGAAATCCATGGTCCCAGTTTGTTTATATGTTTTTAACTTCAGCAATTTAATAGCTCTTTGCACAGAGCCATAATAAATGCCTGCCTGTTGTGAAAGATGCCTAGGCAATTTATGAAGGGAATTCTGGAAAGAATGACTGATGTCATCTAAGTTTCTTCAGCTAGAACCATACACCATCTTTAAGATTTTTGAGCCTGAACACTTCCTATGGTCTAAAATTTATTGCAAAGTTCATGGATTGTTGTACGGCCTGGAACTTTTATGTCTGGAAATGTTTTTGGAAATTGCACTTTCTCTTGGCAAATTGACTGAGTTAACAAATAGGAATTATAAATACATGCTGTACAGTAGAAAGCAAATGCCTAGCCGTAATAGGCTTTGTAACTAGGTATAGGACAAAATAAAGCACACTGGTAATAATTCAGTGGAAAAACACTGTAAAGCAGTTAGGACATTTTTGGGTCTCTATATTGAGTTAAAGATGTGCATGCTCGAAATGAAAGCAGTAACACAGTTTATGTTTGAGTATCATGGCTAAAACTCAATTTTACTTATTGCACTCATTTATTACACTACTTATTATATATGCAATTCACAATAATGTACACTCAGGATACGGGATTTATAGTTATGTATGTGTTATTAATGCATATGCTTGAAATAAAGCTATATAATTAAGGTTGCTCAACTCCAGAAGGACCACTGTTGACTTGCTACCAAAGAAGGATCAAGAATGGTCATTTTATCTGGTTCCTTTTTTAATCTGTTTTTACCTTTTCATTTACAATATAATGTATTTCAGTGTATTTTGCATGAAACAGTACATTTACTTACATTTTAATGGAAATATATATATTTTGTTGTTTAACGACGCTGTCAATTGCCAGGATCACATCAGCGTCGCCGGTGTGCCGGAATTTTGTCCCGCAGGAGTTCTTTTACATGTCAGTAAAACTACTGGCATGGAGTTAACTGATATGTACTCAATAAACAAAGTGAAGTAATTATACTTCAGAGTGCAATGCTTGCAAACATGGAACCATATATACTCATTTGCATCACTTTTTTAGAATTTTGAGCTATTTTGCAAACGTTGGTAGCATTGCACTGAAGTTTGAGTATACATAAGTCGTCGAATCAGTTCAATGTTTTGTGTGTAGTCATTTCCACCATCTTGGTCAGAACACTTTATACACATGTACTGAACATTCCTTAACAGGGACCAAACACGTACCTCTTATACTTCATGCATATATTCTTGATGATATTAGGACTTGTGCAGCCTACAATTGGATGTAATTCCCCATGAGGGTGGTTTGAAAAGTTCTCGGAATCACCATGACAGATCAGTGCTAGTACAAACAAGTTGTTCATGTGATATTCATTCGACTGTTGCCACATACATTAGAATTAACAGAAGTAAAATGGAAAAATGTCACCAGTGAATAACTCCAGGTTCTCCAGTTTGATGTTCATTAATAAATTTGTAGTTGTCCAGAGATCCGAGCAATATAACAGACTTAATACTTTTTGTACCAAGGGTAATAAAATAATATCCTTAGTGAATACATAGATATTTTATCTAAGTTCTCTGTTTTTATAGGGCAGAAGTTCTGGCATAATTTGTATCTTGTTTGATTTCAGAGTACCTACAAGTAATTTCTTATTAGGTTCTGTTAATAAAACATCTGATGTGTTGCATTAACATGACTTTCTCTGCTCTTGTAGTAACTATTCTTACAACCTCTTATTCCTATAGCTTCTTCATGTTAATAGAGATAAACATTTGCAGAAATTATCTTATTGCTTATATTCTTGTAGGTGTAAGGGGAATATGCAAATAGAGTAGGCTTTGAGCGATAGTGAAATCTTCTCAAGTTGGTCGCTATATGAGGGGTTTGAAATTCCCTTCTCTCTGCACAGCCAAGAATAAAAAAGTGAATAACGGCTTTCCATTTGAAGAAAGTAGAAGTATTGGTAAAGTCACATAAAGTAACGAGGAATATCTCTGAAATGGTTCACTCAAAAAAAAAATTGCATATAGACATAAACTATATCTTTTAAGAAGATACATTTTTTGTTAAGTAAGATTTGGTCTATCTCGTACGGCTTACCATTTATGCAAAAAGCATCAAGAGCAACAATACATGTGCTATAGCCAGAAAATTCAAAGTACGCATTTTGTATTTCATAAAAATAAATTAAATATACAGCATTTTAATCAAAATAATTAGCCACCTTTGAGAAAATTAAAATTTTTGAAAAATCTTCCATGTAAAGGTTAATTAAAGGTGGACAGAATTATCTTCAAAATCTTGGTCCCACATCCTTGAAGTATATTTAACTTAAAGGGCAACTTAGGTGTTAACTGACTCATTTTTAAAACTCCTTTTTCTGGATTCAGGGGGCTCGAAACATATTTCCAGGGAAATCTTGGCATGAAAATTTTGGGTCGAGTACAATACTTCTACTTACCATACCTAGTAGAGAAAGTAAAAACAATTACCAGTGGTAATGTTTCTACTGCTCCAGTAAATACGTTTACAGAGGTGAATGGCTGCTTGTTTTGGCTTCAATAAAGCCTTTCCTTCCTCAGCTGAAACTGCCATACAATCTCTGTCCTTCCCCACATAAATGTATGCATTATAAAGGTACAAGGAATGTTCGTCTGTAACACATTACTTTTATGCCATTCTTAGCAGGTTTTTTGGCACATAAACCTCAAAGGTCATGCAAATGTAAAATGAATAACCTTGTACATGCATCAGCTCTAATTGAATATATATTCTGACAATTGTAGATAAGTAAATTGAAGAAGTGGGAGATTGCAGTAGTAGGTTCAGTTTCTTTTCCCTGTGGTCTGGTTTATGAATCAAATATCAAAGCCAAAATCAATGTTTTACATCTCTTCAAAGACATGATACTAGTCTCTCATGTGCAGAGTTGAAGACACTACAAAGAATCATTACATTGAGCACTGCTAGCATTTCATCTTTATCAGTGTTTTCGTATGGTGCACTTACTGGTTCTTCAAGTTTTGTCTCATGTGCTTCAACATTTTATTTGTGTTTTCAATGGCCTCCATTATTATTTCATCCAAAAAGAAGTGTATCTAAGTTTCCCCAGGATCAGGATTGTTGCCAAAATTAGGAGCATGGCCTATTTACACTTATTATATATTCAGGATAGGCTTTTTTGCTGTATTCTTGTGACTGAAATCCGGGAAAGACATTTTCCCATTCCATGAAATAACAGTGATGGTTTCTCTTCATCATGCTGAAACTGCTCCTCAGAATTGTCAAAACAGTCTTATAAATCATCCCAGCCTAACTCACTCAGTTTCATGACTTGATTCTGAGAGGTGATCTGTTTCAATAACAAATGTATCATCAGTCACATTCTGCATCATTGTGTTCATATTGAAGTGAAGCCTTAGGTACCATTTCATTGATTGTACTTGACACATAAAAGTAAAGCTGAATAAGTTTACATAAATAGCTTTACAGTGTAAATAAAGTTTATCATAATTTTGTAACATTCACTCATAAAAATACAATAGCAGAATAAAGGCAAACACCGGCAGTAATGCAATAGAGAAAAGAAGCATCTTTAGTTATTTAGGTTAACAAAAAACTTGCGTTTGCAGTAATATCCATCACATACGCTATAATGGTAAACCATATTTATCACTATGGCCAGAATAAGTGACATAGCTCAATACATTACACCATTCGCATAGATAAGTATTAACTGACAAATAACTAAATGGACGTGATTGTAAAATAGATCAGTGCTGCCAACCTGCACCAACATGGTAACATAGCCGCCTGTGAGACAGATTTCATTTAAGAACTAAACAAATATGTAAGTACTTTGCAAAACAAAGTAGTGTGGTGTTTAATCAACTTGATGCACTAATCACGTGCCACATTATGCGCTCTTATACGACACTTCAAACTAACAAGACCATGTATTTATAGAAGACATAGCACTAATTTAATTGTGGGCCATCAGTAATGAAGTATATGCTGCATCTGGTATCTCAATTGTTTATGCTGCTCACTATGTGACTCACAACGGCACAGCTGTCAACATGAGACTAACAGACACTAAGCAGCTTAGCACTGTAAGCTGCAAAGCGCTGCTGTGAGATTGAGGGCCCTAGTAACAATAGTTAACTTTGACATTCAGGGTCCTCAGCCGCAAAGCTTAGCTGGGAGATTGAGGTCCCTAAGATGCAAAGCATGGCCAAGGAATTGGGAGCTCTGTGCATAAAATTAGTATAATACCCACATTAATCTTGTAATTGTTATAGTAAGCTCTTCCATGTCCCAAGACTAGAGTTGCATTTGGAATAATATAATTTAAAGCATGTTTTACTATAATAATACACATTAGATTCAGATTAATATAATCATAAGTAGGGAAGCTATGGATGTTTGAATGTTAAAAATGTTACACATAACATGTTATACCAATTATAATTTCTTTTACTTTATGTTGTCTGTTGAAATGAATGTAGTTTCAATTATCTGGAAGCAAACTCATGAATGTTACTAATTATGTGTTTCTTTTTCCACAGACTTGCTGCTGAAGTTTAGGAACAGAACTGTTTTAATACAGTAACTATAGTAATATGGATATCAAAGAAGAATCTTATTTCTCAGACTTATGTTCAGAAAATGAGCCAGATACCAAAGACCTTGTAAAGAAAGTTAAGATTGAAACTGTTACTAGTAGCAGTGATACCAAACCAGAACTTGAAGATTCCACACGTTGTTCACAGAATGAAGAACATGATCTAACGAGATTTAATGAAACCATCAAAGACAGTGAAACTGATACCAAAATAGATATTAAAGAAGAAAATTGGTGGCTGGATAGAGATGATTCATGTATTAATGATATTAAGGTAAAAGTGCATCACACTTTATTTCTTTTCTTGTGTTCTTGAATGTGCAACACTAAGATTAGTAAATATCAGAAGTCTATTTTGTCTTAGAAAATACATAAGTACTATCAGAAAACTCCAGTCTAGCAATTTATTTATCATCTAAAATGTTACCACAAATACACGGTTTTCTTCTCCTCATTAACAAAGTCTACAGTATTTTGGGTTACCACATCTCAACTATTCTTCTCATAACCTTGTTCAATCCTTTCAGTGTCTGTCTCCACTTCCCTTTTCTCTCATAACGTAATTACAATGTATCCATCACTTGTGACACTCGAGTTTTCATAAGACATACTAATAAGACGAAACACATGCACAAGTGTTGCACTCACTGACAACTGCCAACTCATGCCCATAACTCTGTTCTTAAAGTCACTGTCAAGTGTTCTTCTCAGGCCTCCTTAAATACTGGGGATGATGACACACAAGGTTTCTTGTCTTCTACACATGCACTGGAAATGATTGATAAGTCTCAAGAATGTTCTTAATACCCCTTTTGTTTCTGCCACTTTGATTGTTACAGTCACCTACACACAGCAGTTGCACTAGGCAGCATGGCCCTAAAAGTATTTGCGTACTCACATGGCCGGTATGTGGTGTGAAGCAGCTCAGCCTCATCCCTCCCCCATCAAAAGTCGAACCTCTTGTCAGACTGCTCCCTCCATGCTGGTTGTCCCGACCACCACTGTCGTAGTTGGCCAGATGATCTCTTGTATCACCAGCATCTTCTCCCAGGTTTGCTATATCACTTCTCCAGGTGACACGTTCCCTGGCAGTGTTATAGCATAGCACCCCTTGATCTGGGTAAAGCCTTTTTCATGATCCAGCTTGAAAGCTCTGTGGCAACCTTGCCAGTTGTGACAGGTCTTCCTCAGCTTGCCCTTCACACAGGTGAGTTGACGTGCTTTTGCGCTCACAATGTGAAAATTACTCCCTGGGTTTTATGACAGCCACCTTCATGGTGCACCTACTCAGTCACCTTGCTCCTGGCAGGGACTCCTCCAGGGTCATCCTGCTGACCTATAGATGCTCACTGGGGTTCAGTAGAATTACCCTGTCTTGTCTGATTAGCAGGACCCTCCTGCCAATGTCGACCATCGCCTGGTGGCCCTTGAGGTCATCCAGTATTGCCTCTGCCACCCTTGGGATGAACACCCACAGATCTATAACACTCTGCCCCTAGGTCAAATTCAGCCAGAGCTCCTCCACAGGCAAGGTCTAACACAATGTCACCACTATGTCGTAGGGTTGATCGAGTTTGCTCATTGGCATATCCTCTGCCACATCTGGTTGAATCACAGTCACTGCTGTACTCATGTCCACTAGTGCTCAGCACGCCTTCTGTATCTTGCTGTCCATGACAACGTCCTCCATTCTCTTTTCATGTCACTGTGTTACTTGATTGGATGGCTCATGTCCCACGCCAAGTCAGTTCCCACTTGTGCCGCACTTGCTCATAGGCTTCCCTGTTGGCAGTCCTGCACGACATGCCATAGTTGGCTACATCCCATACACATTCAGCTAGAGCATCCTTAACAATACTCCTGCTTGTCAGCCTGGGTGGCTAGGTTGTTTAGACGCTGGCCTACTGATCCCAAGGTCGCGGGTTCAAATCCAGCCCAGACCAATGGTTTTTAAGTGTGCTCAAAAAGGACAGCTCCAGGTCAGTATCTACTGGCATGTAAAAGAACTCCTGGGGAACCAAATTTTGGTGCACAGGGAATGCTGATGTGATCCTGGAAATTGACACCATCATTAAACAACAAAATAATTTAGTTAACGCTGCTCTTTCTTTGTGACATCATATGCCTCCATTCTCTGAGATGGGCGCAACTCAGCTTGGTCACTAGTACTCCCTCCCCAGGTCTGCATTATCTCGAGCATCCTTGGCATACAGTTCCTTGATGCTACCATCAACTATCCCTTCCAGAGCCTTAAGGTGTCCACGTCCTGGCAAAGGTCTTCCAACTTCCTACCGAGTTCTTCCATGTGTCCCTTCACCCTGACCAATTTCATGTAAATTTTTTGCCAATAGTGCCACACAATCTTTTCCATTCTGGAATTCATTTGTCTTCACTTGTTCCTTTATGCTCTTTATTTCCATTTTCATTTCTCGAGTGTAAGTTACTCATTCCATCTTCATTTCTTCCATTCCAGAGTTTCCATTTTCCATTTTTGTCTCCATCTTTTCCATGCTCTTATTGTCGTTCTTTAATTCGGGTTACATTTTGTCCTTTCACTTCTGTCATACTGGTCAACAGTTTGTCAAGCATCATGGCGTTCAAGTCACTTATGACACCAGTGTGACAAAACAACAAAAATCCAGTCTAGTTACTTTTTTGTCACTGTATTATCTTGTAAAGTTCTTCCACAAATGCACAGTTTTCTTTTCATTGTTAACACAGTCTACAGTCTTTCGAACTATTACAGCTCACAACTGTTTTTCTCATGCCTGGCATGCTGGGTGAATCATCCTGGCCACTGAGCACCAAGCCCAATGTCACAGTAACTTTCTTGCTGTGGAATTAATTACCTCCATATTAAACCAGAAAGTGAAAGCAGATGAAGTATGCCATTCTTAAGGCATTTCTCCAGCTGAGCTCTTCAACTCCAAGAAATGTTGTATCAGGTACTTCACTTACGGCGTAATTCTCCTGTCTGATTGGTAATTAGTTCTTTTGTTTATGCTTTGCATTGAATTGAATAGAATAAAGCTTGGTTTATCAGTATAATGATAACTTATTTGAAGATAGTATGTATGACACATTTTATATCATTTTTCTTGAATGGGATGAAGAGAGGATGTTTAACTCCGTGTATTTTATAACCCAATTGTACAGAACTTTCTCGGTTGGTTCAGAAAAGGCTGTCAAAAGTTGGATGACACCTTAATGCAAGTGACGCAAACAACCGTGCTCATTAAAGTACGATGTAACAGACTGTCCATTCATTCTAAAATGTCACGAGATCAGTCCCAGCAACCACAGTCAAATGAATCTGTAGGAAAAGTCCATTTAAAATACAGTGTCATGGCATGTAGTCATGATGATGTGGTTTCGTTTGACTGTGGTTGCATGGATTTTGTTCTTTTCCTTATAAAAGCATTACAATGTTATCATAAAAAATAATTAATATAATACAAATAAATTGTAAATGCATATTTTGTACTGATACTTGCTAGTATAATATATCAAGTATATGCTATTAAAGTATTTTATAAAGTCGGGTAAACTTAATATTGCTTGAAAGTAACATAGGGTAGTAAAGGATTCTTATTTGCAGTGATTAGGTGAGCATTATTACTGTTTAGATTACTTCTTTGTGTTATAGATTTTATTATATTCCATACTGTTTTAATTTTATTATTATATTCATCAATAGCTAGTGAGTAATACCTTGAGTGTTGTTATAAACCTAAGTCTAGTTTTCATTTTTCAACACCAATTGAAATTTACCACTAATTATTGTTATCATTTAGTTTTCCTATTATCAGTCTGTTTCTCACTGTCATTACCTGATCATGGTGATCTGACATCCCATTTACATAGGAGTTAAACTATAACATGGAGTTAATTCTGAGTCTAGTAAAATATTATCTATAGTTGCTGTAGTGTTCATGTGAATTGTGGTCAGAAAGTGAATCACATATTCCAGGTTAGACCACCTGCATTCCACTGCAGAATTCTGATGTTAGATCTATTTATATAATGTTTTGGTTCTCAAGAAGTAGTCCCCGCCCGGAGATCTGAATGGGGGAGTATTTTAACTCCGGAACATTTTACCCCTCGAGTTATATTTCATAAATATTGAAGAGACTTGGCAGTAATAGTAACTGCTTTTTAGAGAGCACCATATTTTTATGTTTTGGCGGTTACATTGCTCTCTCACAACCCCCAAAATGTCTGGAGGACCACACCTGTCGTTGGTTTACAGGTCTCACCGACCTCACCGGGAGAATTATCAAAATAAATTCACAAACCATATCCTCTGATTACCAATCAGAGGACATATTACATGCCATGACAGGTCAGCATGTGAGGGGTTACCATTTTATAGAGAAATGGAGAGGTTGGAAAAATAAAGACTCCCTAGCCCTCAGGAACCCTAATAGCATCGGGGTCGGAAGAGAACAAGGGATGACCAAGGTAAGGTCAGATAGAAAAGTTACAATGAGAAGCAAAACACCAGTAAGTGGAAGTAATGTTCTGCTCAGCTTGGGTATCTTGTGGTCACCATTCACATATCCCCTAGACGGAGACCCCTGAGTTGCCACCAAAAAACCAAACAATTATAGAATGTTGGAAAATCCTTACCCACCTAACAGCACTTCAAAAACACCTGGTCTTCCAATGGATACCAGCTCACTGTGGACTGGGTGGTAATGAGAATGCTGATTTTCTTGCAAAAAAGGGTACCAGCAATGTGCAGAAATCTATAATTAATCTACCATTTTATGCAGCTAAAAGATTTGTCAACTCTGAATTCAAAAAAATGATTGCAAAATGTTACTATGAAGAATCAAAAGATAAAAGATGGGAAGTACCAAACATTCAAACAGTAATTCCTGAGTATCCTCGAAAAATGGCAGTTACAACCTTCAGGTTGATTGCAGGACATGACTGTCTTGCAAGACATTTAAACAGAATTGGGATATATTCTTCACCACCCTGTCCTCTATGTGATCTGCAATAGGAAATGGACCGAGACCACCTTCAAGTATGCCCGGTCACTTTTAGCACCCCATCCATCAGTGAAAAATTTTGGAGAGCAAGAGGATTAATGACTTTATTGTCAGAAATCCAGGATTAGCTAACAACATATTCCAGGTTAAATGTGTGTAGCAGGGAGGTGAGGTTAGTCTTCATTTTACAGCCATTAAGTGTGTTTACATTAAAAGGTGAACAAACTATTATTTTAATGTTTTGAATGTAAATGTATGAGATGGTTCTGTCTAATCTATTTATAAATCCTCTAAAGTTTCCTGTGGAAGTTCTATATCATTAAAATGAAATAATATGTTACCTACCAAATTCTATTTCTACTCTGACCGATTTTAAACTAAAACTTCCTTTGTTCATTTCACACACCTTCTGAAGTACATTAGTCTCAAATCCAGTTAGTGTGCACCTGACATGTTTATTACACATTTTTATGTCTCTCTCTGTGAGGAGTTTTACAGAGACAGAGGTATCTTCACACAACTTTTAATGCTTAGCGTGTCACAAAACAGTTCAGTTCAAACGTAATGTTCTGTAGTTCTTCTTATGCAAGTAAATTAAAATTACCTATCATGTAACAGTTCAATTCATAAAACAGAATTACATCATTCAAGTTCACATACAAATGACTGAATCACTATACCAGAGGATTTTTTATGTTACATATAGTGTTTCCAGATAAGGTTTTAGTGGTGCTTTTGCCACAGATGCAAGTAAATTATTTTTAAGAAAGCTGTTGCTGTATATCTTTAAACACTGGGAGAACAGTCCTATAGTACTCCATATATACCCAAATCCCAGGTACTCTCTCCCACCCTTTACGTCAGATAAGCAAGAGTCTAATGTATATAGTAAATTGGAAGTTGCAGAACATATCCTTAATTTTATTCACCACAAAACTGTCTTACATTTTTATTTTTAAAAGCTTTGATTTTTGTATCAGATACAGGCCTTGAAAATAATTATGTTTAATTCAGAGATTTAACTACTTAACTAATAATAAAAAGAGTGAATGTAATCAATGATGTGTTATCATGCACAGATGTAATCCAAAAAGATGAGTTGACTTTGTAATAAAATTCACAATTTAAACATTATGGATGCACCAGTGTTTCTAATACTTCTATCGAAGCGCAATGAATAAAATACTTATTTTTAACTATTTATGCAAACTGAGAACTTTAGAAGTCCGCAGATGTATATCTTTCCTCTGTACAACAAAGTTTTACAGAATAGAATTGCATAAGCTTTCATGGCCGGTGTCATAAAATACAAAATAGTTATCCAGGTTTGTGAGCTGTGGTCTAGTGGAAAATCTCCTTCACATGTTTCCTTCAAAGCTGCATCGAACATTCTCAGTGGTGTGACCATAGTACTCTGCTACTCTTGGCAATGACTGATACAGAGCCATTTGGTTTCACAGGTTTTGTACGCTTTGTGTGTGTGGGCGGTTGACGCTTTGTTTATTGGTTTGGCTACTGCTTGGGATGGTTTAAAGTGGGGGCTGCTTTCATTGTTGTTGATGGGCTGGCATTTACTGTAGCTAAAGTTGTTGATAGCATATGAACTTTAATTTCTCTCCAGTGAGGTTTCTTGCGTGCTTTGTATAATGCTGGATGCCAAGCTTTATTTAAGTGCTTTGTTTCTTCCTTCCTATTGAAGTTATCATTAACACCACAGGATGGTCAACGCAGCTTGGAACCAAACGTATGGAAGGAGATTTTCCAATAGACTATGGCCCACAAGCCCAGATACTCATTTTGTATTTTTAAAGCTTTACGTGTTTTAATGGAAGAATGTTATTTATCTTCATTGGATTATTTTCATTTTGAGTAATTTCTTCTCTGTAGATAATAGAAAAAGTGTTTCCAAACTTGCTTCTGCTCCTTTTTCTGAAGATAAGAATCCTGAATTTAAAGCATATCATGTGTTTTACAAGCGTATTATTATGTTACAGAATGAAACACATGAAGACTTTTATTCCACAAAACTGCCAAGGTAAGTCATGTGGTTAATTCTCTGTACAAGTGACTACTTCGAATAAATTTGTTACATATTCCCTTTTACTGTTTTGTATAGACATTTTATTTACACTTAATAATTACAGTGCAATTGGTTCATTAAGTTCTGTAAGCAAGTATCACCAGACACCTTGTCATATTCTCTGTTAGTGTTAGATATTGAACTGTTCACTGAACATAATTAGTATAACACAATTATTTGGACAAGTTGTATAATTATCACCAAACATTGTCATATTCCTTGTTAGTGTTACATATGGAACTGTTCACTGAACATAATGAGTATAATACAGGTATTTGATCAAGTTGTATAAGTATCACCAAACATATTGTCATATTCCCTGTTAGTGTTACATATGAAACTGTTCACTGAACATAATGAGGATAACACAGTTATTTGATCAAGTTGTATAGCTATCACCAGACACATTGTCGCATTCCCTGTTAGTATTGGAACTGTGCTCTGAACATAATGATTCTAATATGGTTCCTACTCCCCTTAATCAGTGACAGTCTCCTTATTCACTGTTAGGTGAGTAAATAAGTGGAGTTTACCTTATAGTGAAAGTTCTTGTTTGTTTATTATTTATGCGAACAAACTTAATGCTGGTGTATTTTTTGTTAAATTACACAAGCCAGGTGTAGTGGAATGCGGACTGAAAAATTCAGTGCCATAGCCAGGAGTTTAACCACAGATCTTCTGCCAACTAGTCAGTATGGTTACTTAAACCCGGGACATAAAGTAGTAACTGGAAGAGTTCCATTTACATGAGAAATACTTTACTCGGTTGTAGTTACTTTGCACTATGAAAATTATAGGGAACAATCCTTAATCTCTTCATCTGAATCTATCAGTCAGGTACTATTCTCAACAATGTCAAACTCATGCTCAAAGTGGTCAAGTAACAAAATCATTTATATTGTACGTATAACCAACAATGATAATCCAATGTAGATTGTAATTGTGTGTGTGTCTGGAGCTCCAATATTACTAAACTTTTAGTGCATTTTATGTCATACAATAGCAAGTAACAATTACAATTTATTTAATAGATTACAATGATAAGGATATTTTATTTTAATACTAAAGTTTTATTACACAGGGAGCTTTGATAAATTCTACCCAAAATTACATGAGATAAAAAAGTAGTGCATATCTATTATTACCACAGACCAAGTTTTCGTGATTCATTAATCTCATTATCAATGTAGGCTCTTATTCTAGTCACCATCATTGCAGACCCTAATTGATGTATTCTCTCCTATTTTATTACCAACCACTGAAAGCAAAACCAGTTTGTTGGCAGAATTAGTCAGCATTTCAAAATGTATTAATAGCTCCTTATCTTCAAAACTGAATATCGTTTCCCAAACCATTAAATGTATGGGTCCGTTTAGTTCTTCTATTAAATTGTTTTCATTCATTTCTTTAAGAGTACGTTTTAGTAAATGTATTTTTATTGCTTAAGTGCTTCCATTAACATGATATATGATCTTTATAGGTACTAGATATTTACAGGTTACCAATCACATAATTCTTTCACTTTTCTTTTTGTTATGTACGGATTTGTCTGATTTGTAGATCACTCAGTTCCACAGCATGCTTGGTACCCTGGCTTTCTACATTACTTTGTTTTAATTGATCCATTTACATCCTACCTTCATATCGGTGGCCTCTCCTGTGGAATATATTGCCTTTAGGCAATGGTCTCACTCGTTTAGTATTGGGTTTTGGGTCTTTAGTTTTTTTATACATGAAATTCGCCCACATTCTCATTCATACTTTCAGGCTCTGGGGAGGATAAGCAATAATCCTAGCTAGAGAAAGTTCATTCTCCCAGTCGGGAATCAAACCCGGACCCTTGTGCAGCTGGCTGGCTCTTTACCAACTGAGTTACAGTGCATTATTGTGCAGTTCTTGAGGCTTTATATTTCTATGTCTGTCTCTTTCCCCCTTTTTCCTTGTCTCTTTCTATGTTTTGTTCCTTACTTTGCTGATTCATCTTCTTTAATCTTCCCTAAACAATTCCTATCTTGTTTTTTCCCGCAATTAACAGCATTGTTAACAGCATACTGCCTAATGCTGTATTCTCAGTAATGTATACTGACATTCATCCCTTTATAAATATTATTTACGTTCATGAAGAAACTGAACCTGTTGACAATGAAGCAGGATGAACACAATTGCAATTGTCAATAAGTGATGATAGGTGACATGTTTTTTTCCTATTGTAGTACGAACTTCTGAAAGTAAAACAAATTTGCAGAATTCCAAAATTCATTATGCCGTACTTTTTCAGAATATATTTTCTCAAACCATTAAATCTATAGGCCCATTTCACTATTTTAATAATTTGACCCTCTGGATTTATTTAATGGTGAAATGAACAAAAATGTACAGCTGATTTATTCATCTGTTTATACTTAATATTTCTAAAACACTCCATTATTCTGGTTTGGAAATGACCTTTAATTTTACTATAGTAAACCTTATCCCAAACCAAACAGATAAATTCCAGATGTTTTATAATTTTAAATAGTCCCTTTCTAAGAAAACAACAGATTTTTATGTTATATTTATCATGAGTAACCAAAATTATTTTTCCTTCGAACATTTGTGTAAATGTTTTATTAGTCCAAGAATGGTAAGTAAATTGTCCAAAAATACAATCATCTTTTGTTTTCTTGATATCAGAAACTTCCTTTGCAGCTTTTTGGTAATTCAATTAATCTATTTTTCATGTACAAAATCTGTATTAAACCCATTCATTAATTCAATGTTTATGTGCTTACATTCTGTGTTAATGTTTTATTGAGGGGTGTATTCATTATCCCATAAATTAAACCATTAAAACAGCAAATTTATGAGGAAATGCATTAACAGTTTTGATGCTTGTGTAATTTATCAGTATGGTTTGTCTTCCTATATTCACCACTAGTCATTAAGTCTAAACCAATTTACTATTAACATAATTTTCAGACCGTGATTTTTTATGTTTGTTTCCTAAAGCACTGAAATTAGCTGTTAATTCCACTTGTTATTTATTTATTCCTGTGTTCTAGTAATTAATGATAGTGTCATTTTTATATTTCAGGTTATGCAAAGATGATGTTACCAGTTATACACGAGATTTATTCTCTAGTGATTACTTAGGAAGTGACATAAGTATGAACATGAATAAGGATAGCGCTGAATGTCAAAGTGCTAGAAAATGCCCAAGTGCTAAAAGTGTGGTTACCTATACATCTTCAATAGAAACAAGTGTTTGCTCAAAAATATCTGATGATGGGAAGATTGCCATCATGACTAAACACATAAAGCCATACAAATGTATCATTTGTAACAAAGGTTTTATGCATTTGCAACATTTAAAAACACATAAATTGATTCACGAAGGCATAAAGCCACACAAGTGTAAACTTTGTAACAAGGATTTTACTGATTTGTCAAATTTGAAAAGACACAATTTAATTCATGAAGGCCTAAAGCCACACAAGTGTAATATTTGTAACAAGGGCTTTATTGCAGTATCACATTTAAAAAGACACAAATTGATTCACGAAGGCATAAAGCTATACAAGTGTAACATTTGTAACAAGGCCTTTATGTATTTGCAACATTTAAAAACACATAAATTGATTCATGAAGGCATAAAGCCGCACAAGTGTAAGATTTGTAACAGAGCTTTTACTGATTTATCAAATTTGAAAAAACACAAATTGATTCATGAAGGCATAAAGCCACACAAGTGCATAGATTGTAACAAAGCTTTTACTGAGTTATCAAATTTGAAAAGACACAAAGTGGTTCATGAAGACAACACATGCAAGAGTAGCATTTGTAACAAGGCTTTTACGCATTTGCAACACTTAAAAACAAATTGATTCATGAAGGTACAAATCCATACCAGTGTAAAGTTTGTAACAAGAATTTTACTCACATCAAATTGATTCATGAAGATATGAAGCCACATGAGTGAAGTTTTGTAACAGGGCTCTTACTCAGATATCACATTTGAAAAAAACACAAATTGATTAATGAAGGCATAAAGACACATGATCGTACATTTTGTAATAAGTCCTTCACTAAGTTATCATATTAGAAAAGATTGGTTCACGAGGACAGTAGTATAATGTTTAAGTAGAGTTCCCTTGTGAAATTTCAGAACAGTGGTTCACAAAGTCCACAGGAGAGTGGTTAAGCATTTCGGTCTATCTTTATGTTATAAACGAGATTGCTTAGTCAATCCATAGCTCTATTATTATGAAACTTGTATTAAATTTTATGTTAAATATCCATGAATGGCTAAAACCATTCATTATGTTCTGTATAGTTTCTTATTTAGTAAAATTTGCATATTTCCTGTAAGCTACATTTGATTTGAAGGATAAATATTCAATGTTGAGCCCTAAATAAGTTCTAATTTTGAGCATACTTAAGTTATTCTTGTCATATGTTTGCACTGAAGAATATATCTCGTAGCTCGCTTTTTATTGCTGATGTGGAATTAATGGTATAGTAGGAAAAGGAAATCAAATACAATTCAGTAGGTCATAAGGTACATTCTGGTGTAGTTGGCCCTTAATTTAGAACTTTAAATTCTATATTGATCAAAACGGATGCTTTTATTACCTATAAAATGCAAATAAGCCTATTCAATGTAGCAGTAACACAAACCAGCACAACCTTATGCCTTGTTCTTTGTCTAGCTTAGCTCAACTATATTGTACCTAATTGTACAGAAGAGTTTCCTTTAATAAAAAAAAACCTCATGCCTTATTTTACTGAATACATTAATGGTTACACTGATAGTGATAGCCAAGAATACATGCTTTTGGAGAACACTGTCATATGGCAATATCGTACATGTAGTAACATGCCGTCAAAATGGGTGATTTCAGACATACGGTGTGTTTTCGGACAGTTATAACTAAATTAAAAGCAAAAACAATGTTTAAAACAATTGTAGATGAGCGGCAATTTTTAGATGTTAAGCCTTAAGCTTCGTTTTACATTTTATGACCACCTATTGTTTGTTTCTGTTCAGTGTTATTACTTTTGTAGAGTTGGGAAGTATGCCGCCAGTTTACGAACTATTGTTGATCACGTGTACTTTCATTCCTAGAATTGAACTGAATAACTTAAACATTGTTTTCTTCTTCAACATCTGTTCTTTTAACTATTTTGCCATTTTGACACACAACAATGTATTAACTAACGTAACATTTCTTCCATTGTTGAGTATATACCGACACTTATTAGAAACCACCCATTTAAGGGTTCACTTCGGACACTAATGGGTCGTTATAAGAGGAAGCTTGAGGCTCCAGTACGCTGTTTTTTTGTTTTGGTTTGGTTTAAGGGCGCTCAACTTCTAGGTCATCAGCGCCCTTAAAAGATTCCTGGCAATAGCCAGACATAAATTTCAATCAAAAAAATAAAAATACTAGCAACAAGAAAAGTTTACAAAGGCAAAAGGCAGTGGCAATAGCCAGATATGAAACAAGGGGATAAATGCGTCCAAAAGCAGAAACAGATAATTAAAAAAAATTTAAATCCTCAAATTGATATTGCACTCCGCTAAAAAATTAAAAACTCTATCAGCCGCTGTTTTGTCGTCCGCTAGGACCTCTGCAAGTCTGGCAGGCAGCTGCAGAGAATCCCAAAGGTGCGCTAGAGAGCAACACTCTAGCAACACGTGGCGAACTGACAAAAGGTTGTCACACAGCGGACATAGAGGCGCAGGGTCCCTTTTAAATAGGTAACCATGCGAAAAATTGCAGTGGCCTATTCTTAATCGAGCCAAACTAACCTCCTCGCGACGAGATGTGCGACAGGAAGTTACCCAGTTTATCGGAAGTTCTTTCACTTCTCTAAGCTTATTACCGCGGAGAGTTGACCACTCGTCGTGCCAGGACGACAGCACCGCTCTCCGCACTTCAAGCCTAAAGTCTTCCGAAGTAACACGTGAGATGGTAATACTGGGTTCTGTAGTTGCCGTCTTTGCTACTAAATCTGCCATTTCATTCCCAGGCAAACCTACGTGACCGGGAATCCATGCACACACCACGTCAACGCCAGAAGCGTGTAAAACATGGAGGGCATCCTGGATACACAGTACAATAGGGTGGGGGTTGTACAAATGACAAAGGCTCTGCACTGCACTAAGGGAATCGCTCAAAATCAGGCAGTCACCTAATTTACCACGGCGAACATACAAAACGGCTCGATAAATTGCATAAAGCTCTGCAGTAAAAATGGAGGTGCTATTTGGAAAACCGAATGTATGTGGTTCGGTTCCATAAACATAAGCACATCCAACACCGTTGGAGCCCTTTGATCCATCGGTGTAAATATATCGACGGTCAGTGTAGCATGACAAAAATTCTAAGAAACACGTGCGGATACTTGAAATAGGCATCGTGGACTTCTGGTGTATGGTCATCCCAAGATCTACATGGGGCGTACCAGATAGCCAAGAGGGGGAAAGTCTCTCGCCCTTGGCGAACATCACAAGCAGTTCCACTCCAAGCTTCGCTAGGAGCTCTTGGAAACGGAACCCCGCAGGCTTTGGATTAAGGGTGCTATTTCTATATCGTTCTCTTAGCGTGGTGGTGAAAAAAGAAGCGAACGTTGTGTGCTTAGGCATACATCTAAGCGCACAACCATAATTTGCCAAGAGAATCTCACGCCGATATTGCAGAGGATGTTCTGCGGACTCGGCGTAAAGGCTCACCACTGGGCTTGTTGGAAAAGCTCCTGTTGCAATGCGGATGCCCCTATTATGGACCACGTCTAATCTTCTCAGCACAGATGGTCGTGCTGACGAATAAACAATACATCCATAGTCTAGCTTGGATCGGACCAATACGCGATATATTCGCAACAAAATTGTCCGATCCGCTCCCCACGATTTACCATTCAGTACTCGCATAATATTTAGGGAACGGTCACATCTCGCTCTTAGCTGTGCAATATGCGACGACCAACTAAGCTTCCTGTCCAAGATCAAACCCAGGAAGCGCGTCTCTTCTGCGAAGGGAAGTGAATCTGGACCAAAACGGAGCGAAGGTGGTAATCGTCTCCTACGGCGCCAGAACTTAACGCAGATTGATTTCTCAGTTGAGAAACGGAAGCCGTTTTTCATGCTCCATTGTCTAAGGTTGTCCAAACATTGTTGCAGGCGCCGTTGTAAGAACGCCGTGCGCTGAGAAGTGCAATAGACAGCGAAGTCGTCTACGAATAGGCATGACGAAACTCCAGGTGGAACACATTTCCAGTTGGAGTTAATTGCTATAGCAAAGAGCGTGACACTTAGCACCAAACCCTGAGGTACTCCCTCCTCCTGAACAAAAGAATTAGAAAAAACCGAGCCGACCCTTACTCGGAAAAAGCGGTCCTTCATAAACTCCTGAATGAAAAGTGGTAGGCGTCCACGTATGTTCCAGGCATACAGGGAACGTAGAATCCCTGCTCGCCAGCACGTATCATAAGCCTTCTCAAGATCGAAAAATATGCCAACGGTTTGACAGTTCTTCATAAAGCCGTCCATTATCTGTGTCGATATTGACACAAGATGGTCAACAGTTGAACGGCGTCGTCGAAAACCACACTGGATGTTAGTCAGTAGGTTACGACTTTCTAACCACCATACCAATCGTCCATTGATCATGCGTTCCATCACCTTCCAAACGCAACTGGTGAGGGAAATAGGACGATAGCTGGAGGGAAGATGACGGTCCTTCCCAGCCTTCAAGATGGGAATAACGGTGGCCTCCCGCCAATTTTCTGGGAGTATATTGTCAACCCAAACACGATTATAGACCTCGAGCAGGAATGCCTTACCTTCAGGAGAGAACTGTTGTAACATTTGTACATGAATACCCTCCGGTCCTGGTGCTGAACATCGCGAATATTTCAGGGAATGCTCCAGCTCTGCCATGGTGAAAAGGCGATTGTAATCTTCTACGTTTCTAGAACGAAACGAGAAGCCTTGAGATTCCACCTGAGTTTTAATTGGAAGGAACGCAGGGGAGTAGTTTTCCGAGCTAGACACTTGTGCGAAAGCACTGCCAAAGGTATTGGCCACTTCAAATGAATCAACAACAGCTCCTGTGGCTGTTTTTAGTCCCGCTATTGGTATTTGGGTCGTTTTAGCTGCAACACGCCTTAATCTATCCCACACAACCGAGGAAGGTGTGTGTCGGTTAAATGAAACTACAAATTTGCTCCATGGTGACTTTTTGCTATCCTTAATGACTTGTCTGGACCTGGCGCGCATTTTCTTGTATTCGATTAGGTTTTCCAAAGTAGGGTGACGTTGGAAAACCCTAAGTGCACGCCTTCGAGCACGAATGGCATTCCGACATTCTTCCGTCCACCAGGGGACGGGAAATCGACGGGGGTGTGTAGTCGACCGCGGAATCGATTATTTAGCAGCAGAGAGAATCGTCTCCTTGAGATGCTGCGCCAAATTATTTACTGAGTCGTGCTCGTTGTATGTAAAGACAGCCAACTGGGTGTAAAGGTTCCAGTTGGCATGGTCCAAACGCCATCTGGGCATACGTGTGGAATATGTATGTTGCGTCAAGAGACTAATAAGACATGGGAAGTGGTCACTAGAGTGTAAATCAGAGATGACATTCCATTGTAAGGAGACTGCCAACTGAGGTGAACAAACTGCAAGCTCAAGGTGTGAGAAGGTGCTGTGGGAGTCCGAAATGAATGTAGGCTCTCCAGTGTTGAGGAGAGCTAGGTTGTGACTGTCCAAGAAATCGGAAATGAGTTTACCTCTCGCACAAGCGCGACTTGAACCCCAAAGTGGGTGGTGCGCATTGAAGTCTCCCACCAACAGAAACGGTGTTGGCAACTGGGAAACTAGATCTTCTAAATCAATGTGCGAGAAGTCATGGGATGGAGGCAAATAAAGATTACAGATGGTGAAATGGATGTCTGGCAGTACAATCCTTATTGCAACTGATTGGATATCAGACTGTATTGGTACAGATTGCATATATATGTCATCTCTCACAAGTATCATAGCGCCGCCATGTGCCGGAACACCCTCTTCTGGTGTAACATAACACCGTACTGGGGTGTATCGCCTTAGATGGAAAGCGTCTTGAGGACGCAGCTTAGTCTCTTGCAAACATGCGACCAGAGGTTCGTTTTCTTTGAGCAAGAGCTCAAGTTCTGGCCTTTGAGTTCGAATTCCACGTATGTTCCAATGTAGGATAGCCATATTGCATTGTGTATGGGATAGGTAATTCCAAGGTAACTCTTCATTACTTTGGAGTAGGCGGTTGTCGAACTAACTTAGCCCTTTTTTTTCTCTGGGGCTGGCATTCTTGTCTGGCGCTTTTTCGCGCCTCTTTTCTACTGGGGGTCTCCCAGTGTGGGCAGATTCCAATTCCATGTCCTCTGCCGAGGACGTCCGTGTTCCGATACTGAATTTTGGTTCGAGAGCTTCGAACCGATTGGACACGGAGACCGGCGAAGATGAAAGACGCCGGTCAGAGTCCACCCCTGAAGATTCTCCAGAAGAGGATATTCGAGATCTTCGAGGAGATGTTCGTGGACTCTCACATCCCTTCGATGTACTGGGATTAGACATACTATTTTCCTTGAGGAAGTCGGTCTTTGTGTAACTCTTTTTAAACTTGATCGGTGAGGCTTCACATCTTACGGGCTTGCTAGTTTTTTGCGCTGATCTTGGTGCTCTTGATGGTGATGTAACACTGATGTTCTTTGCACTTGAAGATTTTGTGAACGTTGACGTTGACATAGATGTACGCGCTGATGTTGAAGGCTTTGGAATAGAGCTACGGGCTACAAGTGTCTTTTCAGAAATTGCTGCCCCATTGAAATCGCTGGTCTGCGTTGCGATCTCTCTGCTCGGTACCGGTTTAGCTACAACTGAGCTATAGGTCCCGGACCTTGGAACAGAAGGTTGGCGTAAATGCAAGAGCTTCCGGGCTTCTGAGAAGGGCACCTTCTCTTTAACCCGTATCTCTTGGATCGCTCTTTCTTGTACAAAACGGGGGCAATCTCGGGAACTGGATGGATGTTCACCTCTGCAGTTCACACATGACGGAGCTGCTGTACATGCACCATCGTGGAATTCATCTCCACATTGAGGGCATGTAGCTTGTCCCTTGCAAAGCTCGCTTGTATGTCCAAAGCGCTGGCACTTGAAACATCTGAGCGGGTTCGGGATGAAAGGCCGAACTTCGATGGATTCGTACCCTGCCTTAATCCTCTGCGGGAGATCTACCCGGTCAAAGGTCAGGAACAGGGTATGTGTTGGCTTCAGTTCACCACCTTCTTTACGCTGAACCCGGTAAACGTTAGTAACGCCTTGTTACAAAAGATTTTCTTTAATCTCCTCATTACTTAGATCATCCAATGCATGGGTGTTTATCACGCCGCGCGAGGAGTTCAAAGTTCTGTGCATGTCCACACTGATAGGATAACTGGCTAGCATATTCGCCTTCAGTATTTTTGCTGCCTGGGTGGATGAATGTGTTTCAACCAGCAGCGTGCCATTGCGAGATCTAGTGCATGACTTTACTGGACCAGCAACCTTATCAAGACCCTTTTGAATGGTAAAGGGGCTCACCGATAGGAATTTTTTACCTTCCTCTTTTCTAGTAATAACTAAGTAGCGAGGACCACAACACTCGAATATTTCTTTTCCACTTGCTTTGTTGTTGTTTGGAGTTTTTGGACTCATGGCGATGATATCCTCCACCATTGCAAATGTCTCCGATGGCATGCTCATTTCCTGGGCGCCACCCCGGCTTAGGTGAGAGTCCTGGCCTGGACCTTGCTCACCCTGGGGTCTCACCTCCCAATGTATAGACAGAGGGACCCAATCGCCTTCAGGAGTGCATCAGCTCATGCAGTGGCCCCTCCCCGGGACTGACCTTTATCAGCGGATACGCACACAGATCCTACATGATAACCAGGGGCTGGGACTTACGCGATTACCCAGTCACCCCTTGCGTCACCCCATCCTCCGACGACGCGTAGGTTATCCATCAGACTGTGTACAGGGAGGTAACAGGTGGGAGGTCAAACACAAAAGTGGACCAAAGTTGATTGGGCGTTTGGCATGTGCCCTCTCACCTCTTGGAGGAACCCAATCGAGAGTATGGCTCGGGGCCCCGGGTACGTCAAACCCGTACCTACCGTAATACTAGCCCCTGGGGGAGTTTGATTTCGGAGTCCTCTTCTCCTAGATGAGTTGTCGACCAAGACTACCGAGCCTCATCTACCCGTTTGGAATGTTCTTAGCTTCCCCTCACCTCTTGCCTACCAGTGGTCACAAAGACACACTTAGTAGACCGTCTGGATCGGGTACAGAGCCCCTCCGCCACAGCAAGGCGACACTCCTTCGGAGGGGACCAGTACGCTGTAATTACAACACACAAAATTTAGTAAAGGCTGTCAGAACTGGAAAATCAGGTATGTCTTACAGAAAAGCATCAGTATATTATGGTATACCGCGGTCGACTCTCGAAAATAAAGTTAATGAGAAGCACGTAGACTAATGGGAGCCCAGCCTGTGCTAAACTAAGATGAAGAAAAAAACTCTTGTTGAAGGTACATTGACTGCTACTCGCTGGGGATTTCCCTTTACATCAACAGACCGGGTAAAGAGTATCTAGGCAGATCTAGCAGAATAAAACAGTGCCTCAAAAATAACTTTTCAGGGGTGGACTGGGCTGCTTCTTTCTTAAAGAGACATTCTGCAACACTCTGTTAGACTAATTGAGAATATAAAAAGAGCTCGCGCTGAAGTGTCCAAAAAGTCAGTGCAAGAATATTTCCATAACATTGGTCCAATTATAGAAAATGTGCCTAATTCTAACATTGTCAACTATGACGAAACTAATTTCAATGACGATCCTGAAAGGAAACACATAGTCGTAAGAAGAGGTGTAAACATGCTGAACGCATTGTAGATTTTACAAAAACCAGCATTTCTGTTATGATGGCTACTTCTGGTGATGGGCATCTTCTTCCGCCTTATGTCCTCTATAAAGCAGAACATCTTTGGGACACTTGGAAAGAGGGCGGACCATCCGGGACAAGGTTTAATCGTCATGGAAGTGGATGGTTAGATATGGCTATTTTCGAGGATTGCTTTTTGACCATAGCATTACCACATATAATGAAGAGGCCTGGTCAAAGGATTCTAATTGGAGACAACCAAAGTAGCCATATTTCTGTGAAAGTGATAAAAGAATGTGAAGATTTTGATATCCATTTTATCTTGTTGCCTCCAAACAGCATCTATCTTCTCCAGCCCTTGGATGTCAGTTTCTTCAGACCTGTGAAGATAGCTTGGCGTGAGGTACTGAGTGACCGGAAGAAGAGCAGTCGTGGTCCAATATCCAAGGATGCATTTCTATCCCTGTCAACACAGACGCTGGAAAAATCAAAGCCAGAAAAGTTTATATTAAGAGTGGTTTTCGAGCAACTGGACTCATTCCATTTGATCCATTGCATGTGCTGGACAAACTACCAGACAGAGAACAAACAAATGATTTGACTTCATGGCAGAGTGGTTTCGAGGATATCCTGAAGGAAACTCGCTACAAGAAGCCCAATGTTGTTAGGTGGAAGAAGCTCAAAATTGCACCAGGACAGTCAGTTCTGGCACCCCATTTGGAAGAAGAAAACCAGAGCAATGTTTCAACTAGCAGCAGCAGGAAAGGTAACAGCAGTGAAGATGAAAGTGATAATACTCTGACGTTACAGGAGGACTCATTTATGGTGGCTAGCTTTGAGTAAAGTGTTGGAAAGAAGGCTCGTGTAAGCCAGTTTGTTGGTGTTGCAATATGTCGGTGCCAAAGATGTTGATCTGAAGTTTTTGCGCCCACACAACAGCAAAAGTGTCTTGGTGTTTCCCGAAGTTCCTGACGAGGACACCATGTCTAAAGGTCAAATAATAAAACTGCTGCTAGCGCCAAAGGAAGAGAAGGGGAATTTTGTATTTCTACATGACGTAATGTAATAAACTGTATTAGATATGTTACTGTGTTAACTTTTTAAGATTTTGTTCACTTAAAATATGTTAACTTATTTACTGGTGTAATTTGATCTAATAAGTCATGTCTTTTTTCCATGGCTGAATTTAGTGGATTGTAGATAGAATATTTTGTGTTTATACAATTGTACACTATTATACATTAAAACGGAACCTAAAATATTTTTTAAAACTAAAATAAGTGTCCGAAACAACACGTTAGGACGATCTTCAGATATCGTAAGAATAACATGTGCGTCCAAAGTCACCCCGCTATACCGGGCGACATTGGACACTATTAATATTTTAGAAAACCTTAAATACATGATATATAAAAGTCAGAATACATCATACTATTTGCCAAGATCACAACACATGTTACCCTACATAGAATAACCCTGATCCCAGATGAAAAGAAATGCAAAAGGCGTCCGAAGTCACCCAAGTTCACCAGTACCTAAGCTTGGTTGCAAGAAGGGGGCAGGAATAGGTGTTGGGCTGAATAAGTATTAGAAAATGGGAGAGACATTACCGTTACCCAAGTGCATCGTTATGCTGGCGGTAACTTTTCCTTCTTTGACCTAGTGCCCGTACCAGTTGGTGTCGGAACTCAGTTTGGTGTGCATGGTTCGGGATCGCTCCCTCACCAAGTCCATGATGCAGGGGAGTCCGGAGTGGTTGTGGAGGATGTAAGACGTGAATCTACAGTATCATATATTGTTCTTAACGCTCTGTTATGCAACGTCTGCAGCTTGCGTATGGTGGAGGATGCCGCCGATCCCCAGTCTTCGCAACCATACAAGATCAGTGGCGGGATGATTGCCCGTAAATGCGTAGTTTAAGATATGTGGGCATGGTGGAACGGAGGATAGGGTAGAGCTGTATGAGTGTAGCGTGGCTGAGTCCAGCCTTTGCGCGGACGTGCGGAGCGTATGTTAGTCCGCGGTCGAGGAGAACGGCAAGTATTTGGTGGAGGTTACCCATGGGATACTTCTCCACCTGAGCCGAAGCGACTGTTCCGGCCACCATTGGCGAGCCTTACCAAGGAGGAGTGTGGAGCTTTTCCCCGGACTAATAGCCATTCTCCACTTCTCGCTCCAACGGCCAACGGCATTGAGTTATCACTGAAGGGGAGGGAGGCAATATCACACATTCTTATTCTGTGCCATGATGACATCGTCCGCATACTGGCATGTCACAGTATGATGTTCCGTGGGGAAGTCGGACATATATGCTGCGAAGAGTAGCGGGGAGAGTATACTGCCTTCTGGGACTCCTGCCGCTATACTTATCAGTGTTAACAGTCTTCCTTCCACTCTCAATCTGAAAGTGCGGTCCTTAAGGAAGCTACTATCGAGTACGAGATATGGGGAGGGATGTTTGCCTGCTTTAGTTTGTAGAGTAGGCCTTGGTGCGAGGCTGTGGCGAACGCCTTTTCCACGTCCAGCAGCACCGCTGTGGTCTTAAAGTTTTGGTAGAACCTCAGGGCCACCTTTTCAGCCACGCGCAGTAACTGCGTCGACGAAAACCAAACTGGTGATGCGGTAAGAGTTGCCTTTCCTCAAAAAGAGGTGCTAGGTGGGTGAGGAGCAATTGCTCAACCGGACGACAGCCTTTTTGGGTAGGTGCTGGAGCATGAGCGCCGTTAGGCCGTCATGTTCAGGAGATTTATTAGGATTTAGGGATTTCGGAGATCACCGCTTTCGGGATGATAATGGGAATTTGGGTCTCCTCGTGTAGGTGCCATGGTTCCTCATAGAGGTAAATCAAGGTCGCTTCCACAAGTTCGGTAAAGTCGTCGTCTTGTAGGTCCTCCCGGAGTTCGAACTATACCTCAAGATGGTCCGCAAACACAGTGGCGTTTTCGTTTGGCTTGAACGGGAGCCACCCACGAGTGCCATGTAAGCGATGCTGGTATTGGGTCTTGCCCTTCCTCAAGGCCCTTATCATCCGCCATGGTTCCTTTTCTTGAAGGGTTACGTTCAGAAGAGCGTTTTGCCAAGCTGTTATTCTATGCGCACGGAGCAGTCGTCTTGCCAGGATTTTGCACATCAGGTATACTACTCCTATCTTGGGATGGCGGAAGCGCTGCCATAGCTTCCCAACGACTTTAGCAACTGCAATCTTTCTGGTTAGTATTCTTGTTACAGTCTGCAACAAGGTGCTCCCCGCACAGCGCTGGCATTCGAGGTTTCGCTCACAGGCCTGGCTGTAATGGTGGAAACCCATGCACCTGCGACTTTGGGCTAGACCATGTTGCCCGTAGTATCGCTCCACCTTGACCAAAGTGTGAAACAAGATGCGTATAGCGTCTATTGGCTGTACTGCCTGGCCTGGGACTTTGTCCACCACAACTAGGTACAAAGGCAGTGGTACTTTTTTGGACCCCTCCTCGGTCCAAATAGTCTTTCTCAGCTGGCCGCAGCTGAGAATGTAATGCCATGTTCTATCTGCAGGGCCTCTTTTATGTCCTCTGGTGTACATTGAAAGGTGAGACCCCGTATGATGCGCCTTTCTACGTTGGGACGTTGGAGGGAATATGAGAAGAAATGAATCTTCTGCTCCCTCAGTATTTCTTTCGCCCTCTCGAAGTCCTCGGGTGTGTAGGTTCGAATATGAATCTTTCTAGACTTCCTCTGCGCCTCGAAGCCCTTGGCCTGCTAGGCCACTAGGAGCTTCATGACAGCGATGTGGTTATGGAAAGAGACCCCTATTATAGGCGGAATCTTTGTGGCCCGCTTGGTTAGGGGTTTGTTCAGTCCCTTGTGGGGGCTGCAGCGAGATCTGTGATGTTTTCCTTTTTCTTCTCCGCTCTACGACAGTGAAGCCGTCGTCTTGAGCGGTGTCGTCCTCCTTGGATTCTGCCTCAGACAGCGGGAGGTGGGAATTAGTGGTTGGTACGGATACTACTCTTTGAGGGGTCATGGCCTTCCTCTTCGAGCCCCTGTGCCTTTTGGCAGCGTATACGTATATTTTGTTGTTTAACGACGCCGTCAATTGCCAGGATCATATCAGCGTCGCCGGTGTCGGAATTTCGTCCCGCAGGAGTTCTTTTACATGCCAGTAAATCTACTGACACGGAGCTGTCGTTTTTAAACACACTTAAAAACCATCGGCCTGGGCTGGATTTGAACCCGCAACCTTGCGATCTGTAGGCCAGCGTCTAACCAACTGAGCCACCCAGACGGACCTTTTGGCAGCGGGTTCTACCACTTCAGGCGATGGTGTTTGCTGGAAATTAGTCCATGGTATTTGCCCGTCTTCGTCAAATGTCGGCGTGGTTGCCGTCCGGCTGTCCGCAGAGGACTGGATCCCCTTAGAGGAGACGCCTGTAGGAGCCATACCGGCTTCGGGTACTGGGCTAGAAGTCCTTACCCTTGGCTGAGGCCTTGTGGACCCGATGTCATATAGTTTGTAGGTCAGTGTGGAGTTGTAGACATAAACAAGATAGTAAGAGAGGAAACTTTTCATTTTTCCAAAATTGACTAACAATTTTTATTAAATTGCTGTTTCGAATATTTTATGGCGAATTAAATGTACACTTTGAATTCTGTGGCTCTAGTCTATATAGCGTTGTTCACTATTGATGACTTTTACATAACTGGTAAACTGTGAGGGATAGACCAAATCTGACTATGCAAAAATGTAGATTTCGTTAAAACGCAAAAATCGTGTTGGAATACATTTTCTCGTGGAGTGATATTCCTTACTTCTGAGTTTTGGGGTGCTTAAACTTTTCTCAAATGGAAAGTCGTTATTAACTTTATCTTTCTAGCCATGCAAAGAAAACCAAATTTCAAGCTTTGAGTATTGCTCAAGGTCTATTATATTCTCACACTCCCCTTGGGTGTATAACAGAATCAGCAGTAAGATAATTTCTGCAAATATTTGCCTCGACTCACCTGAAGCAGACAAAGGAATAAGACTTTCTACGATTAGTAAGTACAAGAGCAGAGAAAGTTTTGAGTGCAACACATGAGATTTCTATTTTAAAGTTTATGCACGAGTCTTTCCCATAGGTGTGGACTCGGTTATCTCCAGCGTTTTTACTCAAGAGAACGGAGTGCCGCAGAGCTCTTTGTTTTTAAATTAACGTCCTCCAACATTACAGCGCCACAGTATTTGTTATTCTAATCAATCCCATCCCCGTCTTAACGTCTTCGTGGATGACTTCGCCATTTACTGTAGTTCTCAATGGACTTATCTATTAGGACGCCGCCTCCAATATCTTGACCGGCTCCTCTTGTGGAGTTTGAAACACGGGAATAAGTTCTCTCTTACCCAAAAACCATTTCTGTCAACTTCTGGCACCGGAAGTCAATTATTACGCCTTCTCTACATCTCAATCTACATGCATTTCTTTTTGCAGACCAGACAAAAAATTTTGGATTGATTTCTTTTTACAGAAAACTTAGTTGGTCTTCCAGAATTTCCTATTTAAAGCCAAGGGATGAACCTTTTACGCGTTTTAAATGGCGGTACCTGAGGTTGATCGGACTGGTCCAATCACAACTTGATTGCGGTGTTATTGTGTACTTCTTAACTCGATGGGAGATGTTATATCACCTCAATCTCACACATCACAGTTACACAGTTGAGTATTGCCCCTTTACATCCAGCCCAGTTATCAGTCTCTGTGATGAGTCTGCTGAACCTCTGCTCTCTTACCGGCGCAATGTTCAACTGTGCAACTACACGTGTCGGCCGGGTCATTCTTCTTTTACTCCAGTTTTTACCGGTTCCTTTGACCGTCAGTACTCAACAAGCTCCATTCCTCACTACCTTCTGGTGCTCGCTTCCGCTATCCGATTGGATAACACTTTACCGGCGGCGTTTCCGAAAAGGACATAACGATTTCCTCCATGGTTCGGACCAGACTCGTTGATCTGGGGTTGGCGTCCATGTCAAAGTCGATGACGCCAGCTTGCTAGCTCTTCACGGCGTATTTGAGACTCCACATTGTCTAGGAATTCGCGGTATACATTTTTCTCATATTCATTTTGGATAACTACTGCTGTGTTATGAATCTCTTCAGCGGAACCAGAATTTAGAAATTGTTGGGCGATTATTTTGTAGATATGGTACATTATAGATACCCGCAAATCAACTTTTCAACTGCGCTGCAGTAAACCCCAAACCGTTAAAACAATGGTGTAAAATGCATATTTTGATCTATTAGGTGCTTGTCCTGATACAATTATAAAACTATTATTTTAACTTTTCAAAATCTTTAATTTCCAAATTGTGGTTATATGCACCATTTCTTTGCCACAGTTTTAGCTGACGACATTGGAACTTTAAGACTATTTTGATAAGATAAATAATCAGCTGCTTTCTGAACAAGAGAACACGCTTTATCAAGCTCTACATTTTCGATATTCATAGGTGCAGATGCCAAATTAATATATTATACAATACTTGATTGTAACAATCTGCATACTGAATTCAAATCATTCTAATTGGTTTTCCAAATGAACTGCTCATTCTCTTTAGTCTTTGCTTCTTAAAATATCAATATTTTTGACAGGAGCTAAAGCACAAGATACTAAAAGTCTGCACCTTTTAATACTATGATTGAATACAGGACAGGGTCTTATTGTGTCGTAGGACCTTAAGGGACACTGGGAATGAAATTTGAAAGTTCCACATTTCTTGATAGATTTTTCTGAAAATTTTACTGTGTTTGTATTTATATGAGAATAGGAGGTACACCAAATTTCATTAAAATTGCATACTTCGTATATGATATATAAATTATTTTATGAATTTACTAGGCACATTTTCAAAATGTAGCTCGCGTCTATTGACTTTTCAAAATTCATTTATATTAGCAGAACTGGTACTCTAAAACATGGGTAACAATTGTATGAAGAGATATTTCAAATAGGTTTGCTGATTACACTGTACATATTGTTTTAAAAACAAAGAAAATTTAATGTTAAAAATTATTGATTTTTTTCATACAAAAAATGTTTTTGGAATTCATGTTAATGATAACATTAATATTGAATCACAGTTTTGGTTAGCTGCTATTTATGAACACTTTTGGAAATTTTCATTGAATTTGAAGCAAAACTAAGGCGCGACCTTCTTTTGGAATATGCAGAAACGTAGTTTTCAGAAAAACAGGCGTTTATTAGGAACATACTGTGTTCGTTAAGGGAAGAGCACTATTTGAAAGGGCCGTAATGACCACATGGAGTGAGGGATATGAAAAAGGTTAGCTAATCCAGATGGGCAGGTGATACAGGCATGTCTCAAAGTTTAAAAAAAAAAAAAATTCGGCTTTTTGACAATTTTGACAAAACTTTGACTCCCAGTGTCCCTTAATTCTTGAACTCCACATGCATCACTGTTAAGTGCTATGTTTAACCACTGCACAATGCATATGTTTTGTAGTTCTTTGTCGTTGTTGAATGCTAGTTCTGACATGCCATACTTCATAGCTTATAATCCAGTACTCCTTAAAGTTGCTCTAAAATAACAGCTGAGAATATCGTTCTCACAAATATTGTACTACTGTGGCTATTTGTCCTGGTGAATTAGTATGTGTCTTTTCAAATTTGATAACTGAGTAAAAGCCTTGTTACACATGTTGCATTTGTGTGGTTTTAGCCCCTCGTGAATCAATTTATGTTTTTTCAAATGTGAGGAATGGGTAAACGCCTTGTCACAAATGTTACACTTGTGTGGCTTTATGCCCTGATGAATATATTTGTGTGATTTCAAATGTGATAACCGAGTAAAAGCTTTATTACAAATGTTACACACGTGTGACTTTATGTTATCATGAATTAATTTGTGGTTTCTCTAATTTGGTAACTCAGTAAAAGACTTGTTACAAACGTTACATTGATGTCGTTTTATACCTTCATGAATCAATTTGTGTCTTTTCAAATCTGATGTCTGGGTAAAACTCTTGTTACAAAAGTTACAGTTGTGTGGCTTTATGCCCTCATGATTCAATTTCTGTGTTTTAAAATACTGCGAAGATATATGGGTAGCTACACTTTCCTGACTTTTGCACTTTCTATCACTTTCACATTGTGGGGTATCATTGTTCATATTTAAAGTTATGTCATTTCCTAAGTCTTCACTGGCGAATAGATCTGATGTATAACTGGAAGTAACTTGTTTGAATAAACTGAAATATAAAAGAACAATATCAGTAATTATTAGAACACAGCAATGAAAACAATAACAAGTGGAAGATAATGTGAATGTTCATTTTCCACATATATTTTGAGAGGCAGAATGACTTGACGAAAGAGAGTTCCAAGTATTTGAACATGCTGTTATAATGGGTTCAATTACCACTTATATGGGATTTCTGGTTTTAAACATTGTAGTAATGTAAGCAGCTATTGACCCTAGAGCCCGCATTTTATGAAAAACCAATAGTTTAATAAAAACGTCATCCATACCACCTGAGGATAAACACTGTATCACTAGATCAGAAGCTCAACCTCCTAGAGTCTACCGTCTGCCCAAGATACTTAAGACAGGAGTACCACGACGACCTATTGTCTGCGGCATTGAGTTCCCTAGCTACCCTGTTGCGAAGTATTTATCCGATTTGTTACAACTTCACATCGACTCCACAGACACCTACATCAAGGACTCGCACAATTTCATTACAAAGCTACAGACCATCACACTGCAACTTCAAGATGTTGCTAGCTTCGATGTCGTCTCTCTCTTTGCTATGCTTTCCTGTACTGAAAAATCTCTTTCCGGACGACATGCTAGCACTATTTCATCACGTACTTACCACTATTTACTGCTAATGTAGCTAGGGTTTCTTTGAACAGATTGACCGGGTTGCCATGGGCAGCCCACTCAGCCCAGTGCTTGGCGATTTTTTATGAAGTCCTTCGAATCCGAGGTCCTAAGTTCTGCAACTCACAAACCGCCCCTATGGTATCGCTATGTGGCTGACACTTTCGTCGTTTGGAGTCACAGGGAATCAGCCCTTGATGCTTTCCTCCAGCATCTCAACAGCATCAGTCCACGTATTCAATTCACTATCGAGAAAGAAACAGATGGACAACTGATCTTCTTACATGCCCTGGTCAGCAAGAGAGCAGATGGGGCTGTGGGACATACAATCTACAACAAACCAACCCACACAGATCGATATCTGAATAAAAATGTCAACCATCACCCTAAGCAGAAACGCGCCACCATAAAGCCCCTCACTGACCGCATCTGTGAGCCTAACTCGTTACAACAGCAACTCCGACATCTTGAACAGGCTTTGTATTCAAATGGTTACACGACACATGAAGTTTGTAGAGCAATAGGCCCAGCTAGGCCTCACTCTGCCAACCTCGAACAGGATCCACCCAACAGTAAAGGCACTGCTTTTCTGCCTTATTTTAAAAAATGTAATGGATAGAACAGGACGCCACATCAAAACCATCTTCAAACCTACCAGACAGGTTGCTTCGGTCGGCCAAAGATCCCAGGGACCCGCTCGCTTCGGCCGGCGTTTATCAGATTCCGTGTTCCTGCGGTCCAGTGTACTTAGGTACCACTCAATGCAGCGCCAACATCCTACTCACAGAAAGAGAGATGCTGCCGTCTGGGACAGACAGACAAGTCAGCGTCGCAGAACATGCAATTATGGACCAACTGTGAACACATAATTAAGTATAAGGACACTACTGTTCTTTGGTCTATGTCGTACTACCACGCCTGACTACAACACGAAGCCATAGAAGTTTACAAACATCCCAATAATTTTAACAGAAGGGAAGAAGCTCTAAAACTGAACAAAACTTGGCATCCGATACCTGAGAGAGAGGCTACAGAGGCAGTTCGAGTCGAGCGGGTGCAATTTTATTTGCCCCGTTCGAGTGTCATGTCCGCAGTACCTAGCCGTTATACGGCTTAACCTGCGCGATGGTTTTGATGGTGTTACTACAGGGATGTATGTTACACTGGGAAATGATTGATGGTACAAGGGGTTTTTATAGGGGCAGGAGGGGTGGTTGGAGGGGATTGGTCCGCGAGCGGGCTCTGCGCGGTCTCTGGTTGGTCGTTTCCGGCCGGTCAGGTGGCGCGCTAATCCCCTCTAGGGTTCTGGCCGTCAGTCACTCACTGAGAGGTGAACTGAAACAGGTATTTTCTCTGTTTTGAATACAGATTGTACTTTCGCCTTTCCCATTTTCAGAGTTAAACCGCCGGGCTTAGGATGTCCTTTGGTAGTCTCTTTGATGGTAGTCGGCGTGGCTCTCTCTGGTCGTATTGACCCAGAGTATTCACCAGAGGGCTAGGGTGGTTCTGGAGTTTGTTGTACATTGTGCGAGCGCGGGTTTTAATCACGTCGACAATGTACGGGATACCGGAGTGCTCATGTAGGATATGGGCAGGAAATCTCCAGCCGGTATCATAGATCATCCTTAATGCCCGGTTCTGCAGCGTCTGGAGTCTGATGAAGGTGGACTTTGCCACCACTCCCCAGATCTCGTATCCGTACAGGACTAGAGGCGGGATGATCGCTCGATACAACTGGAGTTTCAGGCGTAAAGGCATGGTTTGGGAACTGAATATGGGGTATAGCAGCCGGAGAGCAGCATGGCCTTGCAGTACTTTGCCCCTGACGTGATGTCTATACGTCAGCCGCCGGTCCAGCGTGACTCCGAGATACTTCGCCGTAGTGACCCAGGGGATCCGACGGCGCCGAAGCTCGAGGTCCCGCGGGAGCCGGTTTGCTTTCGTATTCGCCAGGAGAATCGCAGAGCTTTTCTCCGGGTTTATCGACATACGCCAGTTCTCGGACCATCTACTGATGGCACGGAGGTGGGCTTGTACTTCTTGGTAACTGTAGCGCGGATTCTTGTTAGCAGCGAAGATCATGAGATCGTCCGCATACTGACAGATGAGTGTGTTTGGGTGCGTGGGGAGATCGGCCATGTAAGCTGCAAAGAGCGCCGGTGACAGTACACTGCCCTCGGGGACTCCTGCGCCAATGGGCCTCTCTCTAGAGAATGATCCCTCCACCTTCACCCGGAAGCTACGTTCCTGTAGGAAACTAGCCACCAAGTAAATGTATGGAGGGGGGGTTTCCTGCTGTATGAGCTTGTAGACAAGCCCCTCATGCCAAGTGGTAGAAAATGCCTTTTCCACGTCGAGCAACACTGCCACCGTTTTAGCCTTCTCCTGGTAAGCCAGGGAAGCTTTCTCGGCTACACGCAGTAGTTGCTCAGTCGTGGAATGACCAGAACGAAAACCAAACTGGTGTTCCGGTAGGAGACCTTTTTCCTCCAGAAGAGGTCCGAGGCGGGACAGGAACAGTTTCTCGAACACTTTCGAGACAACTGGTAGGAGGCTGATGGAACGGTAACTAGATGGAAAAACCGGATTCTTCCCCTGCTTCAAAACGCATACCACACGCGCCTGTTTCCAGACAGCTGGAAAGTGGCACATGCTGAGGCATGCGTTGTAAATGCGGGTCAAGTGCATCACGGCTCTATGGGGTAGGTGCTGGAGCATTTCCGCTGTTACACGGTCTTGCCCAGGGGCTTTACTAGGTTTTAGGTGCCGGATGGTGTTAGTTACCTCGCGAGGGGTAACTAGCGGGATGTGGAACTCCTCGTGGCCCGCGGGTCGGACTTCTAAGAAGTCTTCTACCGCTTGTTCCACGAGGTCAGTGTGGTCATCGTTCTGAGGATCTACCCTAGGCTGGAATTGAGTTTCCAGATAGTCTGCTAGTGCCTCTGCTTTTTCCCTCCGTTCAAAGACAAGTCTTCCCCGAGGGCTGTGCACTGGATGCTGGTGTGCAGATTTGTCTTTCCTCAAGGCTCGGACGATGCGCCACGGTTTCCTCTCTTGGAGGTTTACGCGACGCATTGTTTCGTCCCAAGCTGCTTGCCTGTGTTTTCTTAGGAGTCGTCTCACCAGGGATTTGAACCTCTGGTGTATTACTCCTAACCTAGGATGTCGGAATCTCTGCCATAGCCGTCTGACAGCATTCTTTGCTTGAATGAGGCGTTTTAGTGGGACAGGGATAGATGTCGGGTTTGGTGCTTCGGTAGGAATGCGATGCGTGTGAGCAGGCACCGCATTTAGGACGGAGGTAGAAAACCCCGTGGCTGCCTCCTCGAGAGCCTCTATCGAGTCTATTCGAGGATTTGCTTCCACAGAGTTTTGAAGGGCTAGGACGGCTGCATCCCAGTCGACCTCATCCACCCAGTCCGGCACTCCCAGGGCAGTAAGATTAACGTCTGCATCCACCACAACAGGGTTGTGGTCGGAATCCAGATCGTTAATCACAGAGAGGTCCAAGTGAAATGGTATGTTTTTGGTGACCATGAAATCGATGATGTCCGCGGCTCCGCGTGCCGGGTAGTAGGTTGGACCTCTCGGCCCGTGCGCGTGAAGGGCGGGGTTCCCGCTAATGAGACGGTACAATCCCCGGCCCTTAACGTTCTGGGTGCGGCTGTGCCAGCTTGGGTGTTTTGCGTTGAAGTCGCCTGCAATGCAAACCCTGTGGTGTAGGTTCAGGAGTGCCGTGATGTCCGCTTCATAGAAGTGACCATCCGGCGGGTCGTATACCGCCACAAGCACCAGATCGTTCCCGCCCAAGGATAGCCTTATGGCGGTTGCCTCCAGGTGTTGTAGCGGAGGAATGGTTACAGGAGTGTGGGTGAGATGGTTCTTTATGAAAATGGCAGTACCACCGCCCTGTCGGCCGACCCGATCAGACCGATGAGCGCGTAACTTGGCAGGGTAAACTGCACACCAGCGTGCAAGTGCGTTTCGCAGACCATCAGGATATCAATTCCATGACTGTCCACGAACTCCAGCAGGCCAGGTCTCTGGTCTCTAACCCCATTTGCGTCCCAGAACGCAGCTCGAAATGAACGCACAGTTCTATGCGCCATTACGAGCTCGTGGAGTTAGAATAGAGGTCCTTAGCCGTTTGAAGCACCGTGAGATGCTTCTGCACAGCGGAAATCCCGGGGTTGTTGATGGTGTCCCTGCAGCGTCGTAGGACTGGGAGGGAACGCTGAACCAAGTCTGCGAAGCAGGTCGCCAACTGTATGAACTCAGCCATATCCTCAGATGCAAATGTGTCACCTACGGATAGTTGCCAGATGTGTGGCTCTGGTGCCTCAGAAGTGGCTGGGCCAGCACTGGTGGACTCAGCTGGTCGCTGGTTGGCTGACACAGCTGGAGCTTTTGGTGCTGGTGGAGAGGGGAGATTCTCAACTTTTTTGTTGTGATTCTGCCCCTCAGCAGGTTTTGGTGTGGTTTTACCCACTGACTTCTTCTTCTTCTTCTTCCCCTTCTTTTGGGGACGTTGCTCCTTTGGAGCACTGCAGGTTGTTGGAGTTGTCTCGCCGCTCGCAACCGTAGGTGTGGCGCTATCTGGGACCGGCTCAGCTACTGTGGCGGCGACCCGGCTTCTAGGGGTCACTTCCGCGGTCTCGGCCCGTGCGAGAGCACTTTCGTGTCTCGCCAGCGTCGCGGCGAAAGAGACCCCCCGCCTAACCTCAGCGTCAGCCTTGCCCTGTCTTCCTTGCATTATAGCAAGTCGCTTAGGGCACCCGCGATAGATGCCTATGTGGCTACCATCGCAGTTAGCGCACCTCTTATTATCCATTGGTACCGGGCACTCCTTTACCAAGTGCTCACCCGCACAACGGAGACACTTTAGAGCCCTCTCACAGGCAAAACTGGAGTGGTGAAAGCCCAGGCATTTGTAGCACTGGGCCGGCCCCTCCCTGCCGCGATAAGGCTCAATCGTGACTCGCGTATGATATAGGCAAGTCACCTGGTCAATCTTAGGGGTTCCCTCCCCTTGTTTTATGATGGCCACTAGAAATAGTGGTAGGGGCACCTTGGTAGGTTTCCCCTCCTTCACCTTAGTTGTGGTGAGTTGCACCACGGACCGCGGTTCGATTCCGTGTTCGTCCATCAGGCCGGCACGGATATCCTGGGGGTCTGTCTCAGAATCAAGACCCCTGATGACCCTGCGGACCACGTGGGGTCGCTGGAACGAGTATGTGTGGAATTTAATTCCACACGCCTTCAGCACCTCCTTTGTGGCCGCATGGTCCCCAGAGGTGGTGGCCCTAATAACAACGCGCCCTGGATGCCGCGTTGCCTGGAATTCCGCCCTTAGCTTTCCCCTTAATTCCTTCATCACTTTGACGTGATTCGGGAAGGGGTCAGACACAATAGGCGGGATTTTCTCCGCCTTTTGTGTGGCTTGGTGCTGGGGGGACGCTGCAGGTTCCTGTGAAGGAGCGGGTCCGTCTGGATTTGAACCAGAGGACCTTTTCCTGCGGCTCTCTACTAGTACAAAGCCATCATCGTCCGGTAGTGCAGGAGTAGGGTTGACGGGAGCTGGTGGTGTGAGTGGGACTGCTGTCCCTTGATTAACAAGGCCTACGGCCTTTTTTACCTTCGGCCTAGTCTTGGCCCTAGTGAGTGCCTTGGCTTTCGCCTTGGCGATACTCACTCGGGGACCGGGTGAGGGGTTCGAGGTTGAGGGTGTCGAGGGAGACAAAACCATGTCACGTCTTACCTGCTTGCTGGTACTGGGGTCAGTCCTGGTCGGTGCAGGTGCCATTCGGCTCCCCACAGAGGGCCAGACGCCTTTCGACGCGCCTATTGGGGTTCCAACGAACCCCGGGTCCAGACTTGAGTCCGGACCCTTGGCTACAACCTTGTGGGGCTGCGGTAGCGTCAGTCTGTTAGTCAAGTCTCCTCCGGCCTGGCTGGTAGATGGGAGGGCTCTACGAGCCTCTTCCATGAGACTGGCGAGTAGAGGGCTAATGGCCACTGCCTGTCCCGGGTTGGGGCAGCTCCGGGAAAGCTGCCTCGGTGGCGTCTTCTTCTCCTTCAACTTGGAGTGCCCTAAAATCTGCTTGCCAGATCTCTTATAGGACACTCCTCGACGAACTAGCGGCGCCCGGCCTGGCTATTACACTGTATGTAGTAGGCGCGGTGCGTAGTAGTAGCTCCTCCTGCGTCGTTTTCCGCTCCCTGACGAGAGGTCCTGCTGTGCCGTCACGGTTTTCCACCAGTGGTGCAAAGTAGACGTGGACGAGGCGAGTACCATTCGACGAATGATGCCGATGAACCTCATCCGATACCTGAGCATAAAAAAGAAGCACAAATGCAGAGAAATCACGTAAACCATTACACCTCTCGTTCAAGCCCAGCCAATCCCCTGTGAGTGGCCCAGATATACATACGGCACCTCCAGCCAGCGATTCCGTTGTTACTAAACCTTCACCTAGAAAACTCAGACCACGCTACCGACGAGCTCCGCCGCAGGTGTGGACAAAACATCTGAATCTCTAAACTCCAGCAGACCACAGCTTTTAAGCCCGGAGGAAATCTCTAGCTATAATTCTGATTCCGGCCGTGAAAGCTTCCGACTATTCAACTATTGCGTCTGTTTCAAAATACTTTCTTGCCTAAAAGTGTAACCATCTTATGTCTGTGCAAATATAGGTAATGTGGAACGTTTTTGTAGCCAGTCATCCGATTTTCATTATTCTATGTAAAATTTACATTTTCTGAGAGGTAGAACTGGAACTTAAAAATTCAGTGTCACAACTGGGATTTCAACCACAGACCTTTCGCTTACCAGGCGGCTGCTCTAGCCATTGAGCATTGACAAACTGCCAGAATGGCATTAAATTCTCAAACCAGTTCGTATTTCTCCTGGTAAACCGCAAAGGCAGTCTCACATCAGAGACAAATTACCCCAATGGTGACTTACTATTGTAAGTGCTTTATGTCCCAGTTGTGGCATTGAATTTTTAAGTTTCAGTTCTACCTCTCAAACCTTGCCCATACACGGCTTGTGTGTTTAAAAACACCAACAGCAAGTTTGTTGGCATAAATAAATGATAATTTACATTTTCTGTTTGATATCAAAGGATGTAAAGGTGTAACCTGCATACTTCCGTTTTTTTTTTTTCTTTAGTATATTTTCGAAATTAAATGCTTACTCTTAATGAGGAGCAAGGAATAAATAATTCAGAAATCTTTAGGTGATAGGTTCACTATATATCTTATATACTTAAACGAGCAATTCTTCTATATATATTCCACGCAACCTGGAAACGGCTCTAACAATTTCCATCAAATTTTGTATTCAGATAGAGTTTTGCTTTTTAAGTTCATCTATATAAATGTAATTCCCAAAAAAACGCGATTTTACATAAAAAATAGCACTTTTTATTCCTGCTTCTACAGAGCTATTCTTGTGTGTATATAAGCCCGGTATTTCAGAAGATTCTTAAGATTTGGTTAAATATTTGTATACATGCATGTTACATTCACAATGTTTTCTCTACTCACTTATAGGTAACATATTACACTCCTCACTCTTCTATAAACAATTTTCCATAAAAAAACGTGATTTTTACAAATAAAAATTATTCCCGCTTTTAAAATAAGTCATACCATGTTCTGTGTGTTTGAAATATAAATTCTATTGCATCACACTGTTTTCTCCTCTCTGTATGTTTGAAATAGAGATGCTGCATATTACATTCACAGTAGTTTCTCTACCCACTTTTAGGTAACACATTCACATCTCTTTCTCTACTCACTCTTCTATAAACAATTTTCCATAAAAAACATGATTTTACACCAAAGATACTTTTTATCCCCGCTTTTTAGATAAGTCATACCATGTTCTGTGTGTTTGAAATAGAAATTCTACTGCATTTACACTGTTTTCTCCTCTCACTTTTAGGTAACACATTCAAATTTCTTTCTCTACTCAATCTTCTACAAATAAGCCATGTAATCTTCTGTATGTCTGAAACAGAAATACAACGTATTACATTCATACTATTTTCTCTACTCAGTTTTGTTTGACGTAACAATTCACATCATATCCCCTATCGTTTATCAACTTCATACACACCAACGTATGTTGGTATATGTTGTACTCCATACATATCTATATATATCGTCGATCTGGGTGGCTCAGTTGGTTAGACGCTGGCCTACTGATCCCAAGGTCGTGGGTTCAAACCCGATCCATACCGATGGTTTTTAAGTGTGCTTAAAAACGACAGCTCCATGTCAGTAGATTTACTGACATGTAAAAGAACTCCTGCGGGACAATTCCGGCACACCGGCGACGCTGATGTGATCCTGGCAATTGACAGCGTCGTTAAACAACAAAATATTTATTTTCCATACATATCGTATGTTCAAGAGTTTGTAAATTCCAAAACAGGCAGACCGATCGCCATGAAAATTGACATATCTAAGGGTTTTTATGCAATCTGGTTTACGATGCCTTGTATTATGTTCACATGGTTTCCTCTACTCCTTTTTCTTTACTAACACACTACTCCGTCTTCTACAAACAATCCATACATTTTTTCCATACACTTGAAATATAAGTGCAACATATAACATTTACACGGTTTTTCTACTCATTTTTGTTTTACTAAACTCAATCACTTCTTTCACTACTCCCGCCTCGGCGAACAATTACGAACAATTCATACAATTTTCTATATGATTAACAGAAATGCGTAGCACATTATCAACCAGCCTTTCTTCCTGAAGTATTTGGTATAGTTCAACACTGCTATTGCTTAGTGTTGTTTCGATGTTTTAATATAAAGAAAAAGAAATAGTTAAAAAGTAATCACAATTGGTGTCAGGAGTGCAACAAAAAGCACAATATGGAACAGTTGATGAAACAAATGTTAGAGAAGATGGACATAATGGAAAATGAAATGAATTCCGGAATGCTGCAGAGGAAACAAATATGGTAGCCGAATTGAAAAAATGTAAACTACAGAACAGAAAATATGGGAACTAAAATGGACAAAATGGAAATGAGAATGGAAGCCAAACTAAAAACTTCGAGATGGAGAAAATGAAGACAGGAATGTCCAATATGAAGATAGATCTATCGGAGAATGCTAACGAGCGACTGGCCGGGGTTAAGGAAACCATGGAAGAATCAACGGGAAGATGATGGAACTTGGCCAACGTGTTAACGCTCTGGAGTCAAACGCAGGACCAAAGAACTGAACCCCATAATGGAACAAATGCTTGACGAAAACCTCAAACTAGGTGGATATCTATGGGGGAGGCCTGCGTTCAGCAGCACACGTTTTACAGGTGAAACGATAGTGTTTAGGAAATATTTGTATGTATTATTGTTTATTTATGCCAACAAGCTTACTGCTGGTGATTTTAAACACACAAGCCGTGTGTGGACAATGTTTAAGAGTTTGAATCAGAAACTGAAAAATTCAATGCCATAGCCGGGATTTGAAACACGGATCTTCCGCTTATCGAGCGGCTGCTTTAACCATTAAGCTACCATGGTCAACTTGCCAGTACGACATTAAAGATCCGTGCTTCAAATCCCGGCTATGGCATTGAATTTTTCAGTTTCTGATTCAACCTCTAAAACATTTGTATGTATTTTTATATCTCTTGTATCTCGGAAATGACTCTTAACAATTGCGACAAAAAGTTTTATTTAGTTAATGTTTTGCCTCATTATATAAATAAGTATTTTCTCCCACAAAAAGCAGGATTTCATGAAAACAGAGGCGAAAAAGGCCGAGCGAAGCTCGGTCGCCCAGGTACTACTGGGTAAAATCTACACAGAATACCAGATGACGGGTTAAAAAATAAACTGCAGAGGAAGGGAAATTAATTGAATTCCAAGCAGACTTCAGAAAGGAGAAAAATAATATACCATCACAGGCCATAAGAGACAATTCATAAATACTTGGGTGGAAAAAGAGATGAATATATGTCCTCTTTGCATAATGACAAGGCATTCCACACAATAAACGAAATGTTAGCCTGGAATTACAGAAAGTAAGTGTGAAGCAATCATAAAGTAAATAATTCAATGTAACCTAACCCCACAGCATAACAGCCCATCTGATGCAATGCCTACAACCCAACATTGCATCCTCCATAGGTGTCATGAGTGAGGTGCAGTATTTGAGGATCAGACGTGGTCAGCTCACCGTCCATGCCAACCGATTATGCAGGCTTCTTGACCAAGAATAATTCAACAAAAATAGGCTAAGCTTCAGTTACCTCTTCTAAGTTCAGAATACTTCAAAAGGTTTGATGAAGCAGTCACTCACAACTTAAATGTTACTGTTTCTTATTAACATAACAAAAACTTGAGTTTTCTCATATATAGAAAAACTACTCCCATGTACATTTGCACAGATATAAATTTTAAGCCTTACTGACATAAATTTACTTTTTCTAATAGTTTAGTTTATACATACATACACCACTTAATAAGTAAGAATTTATCAGAGAATGTAAAAACTTTATCACACAACATAAATTGATGTTTGGTTTGGTTTGGTTTAAGGGTACTCAACTTCGAGGTCATCAGCGCCCTTAAAAGATTCATGGCAATAGCCAGATATAAATTTTACTCAAAAATAAATATACTAGCAACAAGAAAAATGTACGCAAAAGGTAAAAAACAGTGGCAATAGCCAGATATGAAACAAGGTGATAAAAATGTCAAAAATTGATGTTTATAAAACAGATTTGGCACACAGAAAGTTGAAGAACTTTAAATATCAAAACAGCATAAAGGAAGTTTCTACCCTCAAGAAAATACACGATGGTTGTTTTTAAACCATTAGATTATCATCCCTGGGCTACAAAACAAAAAAAGATTATGAATATGTTTAAAAGAAGATGGAATAATTTTGCTTGCTCCTAATAAATACTTTAGATAAAAAGTTTGCTAAACTTTTCAAACAGGATAGCATTTCAAATGATAACAAATGTGGCATTTATCAATTTAGATGTATTGTGACAGGGTTTATATTATATTGGTCCACTCTGTCCTTTATGTGATCTGCAAGAGGAAATGGATCGAGACCACCTTCAAATATGCCCGGCCACTTCTAATGCCCCATCCATCAGTGAAAAATATTGGAGAGCAAGAGGATTAATGACTTCAGTGTGAGAAATCCAGCATTAGCTAACAACAACATATTGGTGAAAGTACAAGTTATTTGTAAACTGCAATAAAGTAACATTTTACAAATATTAAGTATAAACAGATTAATACATCCACAAAGGGAGATCATTCTTGGTCATTTAATCATGAAAGAAATCTACACATTAAATTATTAAAACAATTAAATGGACCCATAGGTGTTGTGGTTGCTGAAAAGATTTCTTTTGAAGAATAGAATCATGTAATGAATTTTGAAACACTGCCCAAATTACCTCAACGAATTTGTTTTGTTTAAGTAGTTGGTAATATGTTAGAAAAAAGTCACCCTTTGCCCGTAAGGATTGTGCCCATAATAAACAAAGCAACACTGATGCTAGGTATGAATGATTCAGGAGATTTTGGTCTTACCGAAGACAGGTGAAGCTTAGTCTCTAAGTATTAAATCTTACCACTATAAACAGCTTCAGGTTTTTAATTAATTTCAGTATCTGTGCAAAAAAAGCCTGAAGATTGTCATCTTGTACAACACTGATCACTGACAGATAGCCATTGCAAAAAGAGGAACTGCAGCCAAGCAGCGCTACACACACTGCCATAGTTTGCAGTGGAATGTTAAATGGTATGCAGGTGATAGAGATATTGTGTGCCATCATGGTAGCAACACCACCACTTGCTCACCAATCACCTGATGCATCATGTTGAAACACTGAAATATCACGAAGGTGTAAACCATGATGGGGCTGCAAACCACTTTCTTATAGACAGATGATTTAAGCCGATTGCTGCAAGGCTAAATGGTGTAGATCCAGATCACATGCCTGGAACTCATGAACATTCCACTGGACTATTTTTATGGTATGAAAGACATTCATGGACTGTCTTAATTTTGTTTTTCACTACGGCTGACTTTGGACCAATGATAGTGACTCCTCTGATGTCTGGAAGTTGGGAGATCCCCTGCAGCGCACTGAAGGAGACCAGAGCTTCATTGAGGAAGTGCAACTACTTGCCGTATGTTTAGGTCAGCAACTATATCTATTGACGGGATCACTGGCACTAATGGACAGTTTGGGAGCTACCATCGGCATGACTGAAGTTGTATTTTCTGGAGCAGGTGTGGCACAATACAATGGAGAGGCACTTGCTGACAAGTCAGTCTGTGTCAAAGCATTGGTAATGGGGACGTGTTGTATGCCAATGGTATTTAAAGTACAGTGGACTGCTGATTAATAACCCATGATGGTAGCAGGTTAGAGTTGTCCAAATCCTGAGAAAGCACCACTGACATACACCACTGGTGACAGGAGTTAACAATTCTGAAATCTTATGAACTAATAATCACAATAACCTTAGAAGATGAAGAGGATGATGAATAGTAGCAACTAAGGCACATTTAATAGTGGTGGAGGGGGTGAAATGGCAATGGGTGTCTGGTAGTCGTAGGTCCCTCAGGGAACCTGATGAACAGATATGGCTAAGAAATTAAGGAATGTCTTTGAAAGTTCATTGATTTCCCTGCAATTCATATATTAGAATTGATTAAAGTGTTTCTCATGTAAATTTCAGTCATTCCAGTTGTTTTATACATTATTCTCACATCAATGTACACACATACATGTTTATCTCAAATTATGTAGCACAATTTAAAGGGAGGACTGACTTGCGAAGAATAAGCAATTACATAAAGGAATGAGAAGATATTAAGCAAAAGGTGAAGAATCAAAATATCTATATAATTATGAGTGGCATAGAATACTTAAAGATGCTAAGTGAACGGTGAATCACAGCGCAACAAGTTAAAATGTATCTCATTAGTCATGGTATTGTGTGTGCAATATCAATATTTGAAAATATAATCACTCAACACTCACTAAAACATCTTTACTTCAAGTCTGACACCAATGTGATGTATGCCAGACTGTGTCGACACATACAGTTCTAACCACGACAGCGGTATACACACACATGCACTGTTAACAGCTGCCCCTTACAAACGACAACTATTCCTACCTTTCTCTCTCAAAAGCTGTCTGCTTTCTCATGTTCTGCAAGCTTTTACATTGGAAATTATGTTAGCTAATGCTGGATTTCTGACAATGAAGTCATTAATCCTCTTGCTCTCCAATATTTTTCACTGATGATATTGAAGAGAGCCATAGCAGTAATAGTAACCGCTTTTTAGAGAGCACCATATTTTTAACTTTTGGAGGTCACATCGCTCTCTCACAACCCCCAGAATGTCTGGAGGACCACACCTGTTTGTTGGTTTACGGGTCTCACCAACCTGACCGGGAGGATTATCAAAATAAATTCACCGACCATATCCTCTGATCACCAATCAGAGGACGTATTACATGCCATGACAGGTCAGCATGTTAGGGGTGAAGATTTTATAGAGAAATTAGAGAAATGGAGAGGCTGGAAAAATAAAGACTCCCTGGCCCTCGAGAACCCTAATAGCATCGGGATCGGAAGAGAACAAGAGATGACCAAGGTAAGGTCGGATAGAAAAGTTAGAGTGAGGAGCAAAACACCAGTAAGTGGAAGTAATGTTCTGCTCAGCTTGGGTACCTTGTGGTCGCTATTCACATATTCCCTAGACGGAGACCCCTGAGTGTATATTTGCTTGCCCTTAAGGCCCTTTCTATGTATCTCAGCTTTACATTTTCCAGTTTTTCCAATTCATTGATCTTCAGTTTATCCCATATGAGTTCAAGCAAATGAAATGATGTAGGACATGTCATTCTGGAAATTTACAAGGAAGCCAGTAGCACAAACATTACAGAAATCCTTTGTTCTGGTGTATTGATTGCTCTCAGTCACACACTCACAAGGCAGCCTGATATTGGTTCACTTTGATGTGCACTGTCATCATACAATCATTCATTTTTTGAGTCTCCAAATGTTTCAGCAGCTGCCTAATCACAATATATTCTTAAAGTATTGGAAAAGTCAAACTTTATCTCATATAAATCTTGTGCAGAAAAGCTGCATTTCTGTATGGTATGTCTTTGTTGATATATCACTTGGGCAAGTGTTATAAAATTCATTCAGAACGAATCAAGTTCACAGTTCATTATGACCACAGTACTCTTCCAACAATAACAGACAACATAACAATATGTCTGGTGATAGTTACACTACTTGATCAAGTAACTGTTATGCTCATTATGTTCAGTGAACAGTTCCATATCTAACACTAACACAGAATATGACAATGTGTCTGCTGATAGTTACTTTTACAACATGATCAAATAACTGTGTTGTACTCATTATGTTCAGTGAAAAGTTCCATATCTAACACTAAAAGGCAATATGACAATGTGTCTGGTGAAAGTTACATATACAACATGATCAAATAACTGTGTTGTACTCATTATGTTCAGTGAACAGTTCCATATCTAACACTAACAGGGAATATGACAATTTATCTGGTGATAGTTAATTATACAACTTGAGCAAATAACTGTTATACTCATATTCAGTCAACAGTTCCATAAGCCGGCGCCCTACCCGAGTGGTTGTAATGTTCACCTCCTACCTAGGCAGCCTGGGTTTAATCCCAGACACCCATATGTGGTATTCATGTTGGATAAAGTGGTGTCACGGTGGGTTTCCTCTGGATTCTCTGGTTTCCCCTGCCATTCATTCCACCAACTGCTTCACTATCACCTTGTCAGTCTGGGTGGCTCAGTTGGTTAGACACTGGCCTACTGTTCCCAAGGTCGCGGGTTCAAATCCGGCCCAGGCCGATGGTTTTTAAGTGTGCTTAAAAACGACAGCTCCATGTCAGTAGATTTACTGGCATGTAAAAGAACTCCTGCGGGACAAAATTCCGGCACACCGACGACGCTGATGTGATCCTGGCAATTGACAGCGTCGTTAAACTACAAAATAATTTTTTTTTTCACTATCACCTTTCCAATCATTGATTTTGCGTGCATTTCATATCACCCTGCTCCTCACTATTATACCTGGTACTTGGCTGATCACCAACTTCCAGGTCTTCATTCTGTCTAGTCCATAGGTTCCTGTGCTCTCTGACAGGCCTCTGACCCTAGGTATTCACTTGCATGTCCTATGTAAGGACAGGGTAATCCGGTAAAAAAGAGAACAGTTTATATCTAACACTAACAGAGAATAGGACAATGGTGTCTGGTGATGGTTACTTAAACAACTTAATCAAGTAGTTCCATAGTGGTAATCAGAAATTAAAAAGTTTTATACCTAAGACTAAAAGGGAATATGGACAAATTTCAATACAAATAGATAGTCTTTGTATAAATTAACCTGATGACTTACCTTGGTGGTTTAGTGGAATAAAACCCTTGATGTGTTTCATCCTGTAACATAATAATTAACTTGTAAAACACATGCTCTAGTTTAACCCTATGACTCTTATCTTTAGAAAGCGAGTAGAAACAAACTGGACACTTCTCATATAATCTACAAAGAAGAAATTATTACTTGACGTAAAAACCATACAATCAAAATAAACATTCTTCCATTAAAACACATAAGCCATTTTATACTGTGGATTTCAAAAGATTTTATTCATAAATAGCTTAAAATATGTTTACATTCATTGTTTTCATCATTAATTGGGTAATTATATCTCTGAATTAAATACAGTTACTTTGAACATTGTCTCTGGTCAGAAAAGTTATTGCTTTTAAAAATAAATTCACCTCAGTTGTACAACTATTAACTTCCATATGTTTTATGTACAGTAGTGTTGGTAATGGTGGGTGAGGTTATGTTAGATTTGGGATAACTTGGGACTATATGAAGCACTATAGGACAAATTGTAAAACTGAAGCTTAAAGCATTAACCCAAGGTAAAGTTCCTTACTGTTAGTGTTTCAAGTGTGTCTGTTTTAACCAGAAAGAATTTGATAAGTACATTTAAGATAATATAGTTGTCTTCTATCCACTTTCCTGAAGTTTCTCCAGTCATGGAGGATTCTCAGCAATGAGTTTCTTAAAAGAAATATTTTCTTATACTTTCACATATAACAAAAAAAGCATTAAACACTTACCTGGAAACAAACTACAGTGCCATTTTTAATTTACCTGCATAAGAATAACTATATAATGTTACATTTGAACTGAATTGTTTTATGTAGAGGAAGACAAGCTAAGCATGGCAAGTTCATTTTGCAAACCAGCGAGCCCCTTGACAAATGGTTTATATTTACACCACCACCAAAGCATAAAAATATGGTGCTCTCTAAAAAGCGATTACTATTACTACTATTACTCTCTTCAATTAAACAGAATTGGGATATATTCTTCACAATTCTGTCCTCTATGTGATCTGCAAGAGGAAATGGATTGAGACCACCTTCAAATATGCCCGGCCACTTTTAGTGCCCCATCCAACAGTGAAAAGTATTGGAGAACAAGAGGATTAATGACTTCATTGTCAGAAATCCAGCATTAGCTAACAACATATTTACAACAATTATATTCAAATGCTAAAATAATAGCTAGTGGACATTTTAATGTAATCATTCTTTGGTTGTAAAATTAACTCCACCCTCACCTACAAGTCACAGGCATTCAACTTGAATATGAGATTCACTTTCTGACCACAATTCATATGAACACTGCAACAGCTATGGATAATATTCATCTAGGTTCAGAAAAAATTCCACACCATAATTTAACTACTCCCATTGTAAGTGACATGTCAGTTTATGACGAACAGATATTGTTAGTAAGAAACACATTTTTAATAGTATATTTGTGCTGCCCATTTATGAATATAAGAAAAGAAAGAAAAATAAAATTGATGCTATTTTTCTGCAGAACTTACCTTAATATCATCATTAATACACGAATCTTCACTTTTCAACCACCACTGTTCTTCTTTAATATCTATCTTGGCTTCAGTTTCACTTTCATTGATTGTTTCATTAAATCTCATTAGATAGTGTTCTTCACTCTCTGAACATGTAGAACCTTCAACTTGTGATTTGATATCACTGCTACTTGTAACAGTTTCAGTCCTAACTTTCTTTACAAGGTCATTGGTATCTCTCTCTTTCCCTGAACAAAAATCCAGGAAACAAGATTCATTTGTATCCATTTTACTATAGTTGATGTAATTGAGCAGTTCTATTCTTGAACTTCAGCAGCAAGGCTGTGGAAAAAGATATACATTATTAGTAACATCTGTAAATTTGCTTCCAGATAATTGGAACTGCATTGTATTTCAACAAACATAACGTAGCACAAAGTAATGAAAATATTTGGTGTAATATGTTAAGTACAACAGTTTGAACATTCAAAGATGCATAGCTGGATCTAATGTGTAGGAGTATTAGTATACTAAAACATACTTTGAATTATACGGGCTGTTTCAAAATGAGAATAGGGGTTTTAATGCTTTGTAGTATCAATTACATTTGTTATAATACATAAAATGAAAGAGCACCTCCAACTGTTTTTCCCTCAAGTGCGAGCACCATTTGTCACACAGCACACATCTAGTCAATAGGCAAGTTCTTCCCAAACCTTGATTAGTGTTTCTGGAGTAATAGTTGCAACACCTGTTTCAATCTTCTTTCTTAATTTGGGATGTCAGCTGGTAGCAGAGGCCCATACAGATGATCCTTTCTTAATCCTCAAAGATAAAAGTAGCACGGTGTCATATTGAATGAATGTGTAGACCATGTGAAATAAGCTCTGTCATCTGGTCCCTTGGTGTCATTGCAGTGGTTGGGTGCAATGTCACTTAACCAACTGCATACGAGTGTTGCCAGTGAGGCGGTACACATCTTGCTGTCAAATAAAGTTCTGTGTTTCAGCTTCTTCCAAATTAGGAAAGAGCCATAGGAGAAGTGCATCAAGGTAAGAAAGGCACCATCTTCCTGCCAAATAAAAGTTCCCTGGTTCAACTTCTTCCAACTGATGAAATGCACTTTGTGTACCCAAGAAAACTGTTTGAGTTGCTCCTTCATTATATATACAATTTATAATTGTAAGTTAAATGTAGTAAATACTACAGTGGCTTAAACCACTATATTTATTTTCAAACAGCCTGTATTATTCCAAAGGCAACTTTGTGATCTTGGACACAGAAGAGCTTACAATGAGCCTTACAAAATTAACATGGATATTTTATGCAATTTCATGCTATTATTTGCCATAAAAGCATGTCAATTTCTATTATAAAGGTTATAATTATAAACCATAGCCCATAAAATTCATTAGATGATCAACAATTTCATTCCCACAACACAAAGGGACATCACTTCTAAGGCTACTATGGCTAATAACTGTTACTCTTCACTTCTTTGTTGTAGTCCATTAAAATCACTCAAATAAGTGTTCATATAAACTACTTGTTTTTAAATTTTTAATTATATTATGTTTTCCCACCTAAGTCACGATTGAAGGTCGACCTGTTCTTTGTTTATTTTTCTTATTTATGTCTGAATATACTGCTCTAACTACAGAAGCACGAATATTTAATATTTCAGTTATTTATTTGGATCTTTTACCATTTCTAAAGCACCTTGGTGCAACCTGTTGTATTGTCTCTGTAGTTTCCACATTTTTCTATCCCACAAATTAAACTGTTTATATGCAGCCAGTTTCAAAGCCTTAAAACACTGAATGTAGCACAAGTGCACCAGCTGAAGGAGGAACAATGATCTACTGGGATGGTTTTGCTATCAGCTGCTTTACCAGGCAAATACCTGTTGCACATTCTTTTTTTATAAACAGAAAATCATTGTTGGTAATTTGTACCTTTTTCATTAGTAAACAGTAAATAACATTGTATAAATAGAATACATTGGAATCTACTAGCCTCAGTTTGCATGCATGTTGGTTCAGATTGTCTCGGTTAGGGGCTTGACTACTGACACCAAAGTCACAAACCAAACTGTCCCTGCCCCATGTTAGACTATGTCCATCCTACCCTGCAATACATGCACTGTTCCACATGTGCTGTAGAGGAAGGAAGTTAATCTCCTGTTAGCTACTGCTCTAACCTGTTGTGTTTTGCCAAGTTGACAAAGCAGGAACACTTATCTGGGCTCAAAATTTAATGTGTGCCTGGTTTTACAGCACGTCATGATGACCCTACTGGGGCTTGTAGGGAGACAGCGTTGGCATACAGGACTGCGGCAAGGTGAATTAGAACCTTCAATGTGAAGCGTGACCATGTGAAACACATGGCTCAGCTGGGTTGTCCGAGTGTTAGCGCAGAGGATGTGAAAGCTGTTTCTGCACTACTAGACACCAATCAATAGACAATGCTTGAGTTAGCCCTGGAGTTAGTAATATTGCATTTAACTGTGTTTTGTGTTATAAAGAATTGCCTGAAAATGTGAAAAACTGCTTCTCGGTGGGTTCCCTGGGATTTGACCGAGGTGCAGCAGTGATTCGACACAACCTTACTCAAACTCACCTGGAGCATTATAGTTGTGATGGACACAGCTTCTTATGGTGTGTTGTTGTGCCAGACGAAACATGGGGCAAGGTCATACAAACCTCTACTTAAGCACCAATCCAATCAGTAGTGTCACATGGGTCTCTATGCAAAGAAGTGTGTTGTACCCCTACAAATGTGAAAGTTATATTGATTCTTGCACACAGCTTGATTGCATCATCCTAACACATCTGTCTCACAAGAACAGAATGTTAATGCATAGTATTTTCGCCAGTTTTTGGAGAATAACTTGAGAGCAATTTTGCAAATAAACCCCAGGCGTTTTCCAGAACCCTCCAATCATTTTTCAGGATAATGCTTAAGCACCACTTGTAGTTGATCTGTACCATCACTGAGGGGTGGAAATTGGATTCTGAGATTTGACAGGCATGAGGGAGGTCTATTAGAAAGATCAACAGAACAGGAACTGCTACAGGGATACTACAACTGGCAACGAGTTGCTGACAGTGCTGGGTACGACACTGAAGATCTAGAAGTTTCATTCATATACCAATAATAAATAAATAGTTACCACTATTAAAGTTACAGCCTAAGTATCAAAATATTACAGTTCCATATGCTTTAACCATGCTTCACTAATTATGACATCAAATTGACCTTACCTAGAGAGTATGACTTGTATGTATTCTTTACTACTTTTCCTCAATTCCTCAGTTCAGTGTGCTATATGCACTGGTGTCACAGAATTCATGCTCTGACATCACAAATACCAAAATGAAAAGAACAAATACTGTCAACCTTATGCAAATATGTTATTTTGGTGACTAAGTTGGTTATGGACTGGTCTATTGATCCCAAGGTGATAGGTTCAAATGTGGCCTAGACAGATGGTTTTTAGATATCATTAAAACAACAGCCTCATTTCAGCAGATTTAGTGGCAAGTAAAAGAACTCCTGCTGGATAAAATTCCCACACGACAGTACTGATACGATTCATGCAATTGACCTCATTAGGAAACAAAATATTAATTTTCTTACACAAATACAAATGCAATACGTAACACAGTAAACCTAGAGGCATAGGTGAAACATTAGTGTAACTAAAATGCAATGATGCTGAAAACTAGTACTTCACTTAGTTTGGCACCCTCATTCCTGCACACATATCGTAAATTTGTCATTTAAGGCTGTTGTGATGCAATATTTTTCTATAAAAGAAAGGCTCCGGAATAGGAAGAGTGGGTGGTCCAGAGGACATTGCCATGATAAATTCTACTCCTTAAACACTATTCCAAGATATTCTCAGTTATTCTACCCATAGTTTTTACTATTTTTGAATGGTGGCAAAGTAGCAAAGAATGTCCCATTATTTTCAACACTTCTGCAGTTTAAGTATTAGTTACTTGCAGCTATTAGAATTGTACTCATTAATGGATAATGGTTCTAGATCACATATAGTAACCCAGAAGGACAACTCACGGGGTGGAATCATGATGCAAGTTGTGCCATAAGGAAAGTTTTTGGGGAGAATTAAAAATTTGGGGCATGCAAAAATACTGAAGTTATTGGAGCTAGTATAAAAATATTTATTACTATGTTTAATTGACTGAAGTAATTAACACACTTTGCACCTTTTAGTTTATTAAATTAAATGCTTGTATCAATAAATGAGCAACAAAGCTAATTTTAAGTATGATTTATATGTTGTTAGCTAATGCTGGATTTCTGACAATGAAGTCATTAATCCTCTTGCTCTCCAATATTTTTCACTGATGGATGGGGCACTAGAAGTGGACGGGCATATTTGAAGGTGGTCTCGGTCCATCATAAAAAAGAGAGCAATAGCAGTAATAGTAACTGTTTTTTAGAGAGCACCATATTTTTATGTTTTGGCAGTCACATCGCTCTCTCATAACCCCCAGAATGTCTGGGGGACCACACCTGCCGTTGGTTTACGGGTCTCACCGACCTGACCGGGAGAGTTATCAAAATAAATTCACCGACCATATCCTCTGATTACCAATCAGAAGACGTATTACATGCCATGACAGGTCAGCATGTTAGGGGTTAAGGTTTTATAGAAAAATTAGAGAAATGGAGAGGTTGGAAAAATAAAGACTCCCTAGCCCTCAGGAACCCTAATAGCATCGGGGTCGGAAGAGAACAAGAGATGACCAAGGTAAGGTCAGATAGGAAAGTTACAGTGAGGAGCAAAACACCAGTAAGTGGAAGTAATGTTCTGCTCAGCTTGGGTACCTTGTGGTTGCCATTCACATATCCCCTAGACGGAGACCCCTGAGTACCTGATTTATATTGCATAGTGTAATGTGGCTTATATAAAATGAACTATAGCATTATACAGAGAGAGGCAAATCCTCAAAACTGGCTGCACAGTGTTTTGCTCTTTCGCATCCTCGGCACTCGTCGCCATCTACCACTATCAGAGAAAGGCACAAATGAAAACATACATTTGTAAAACTACTCTATTTACCTACTTTATTAAAGGAGATGCTGAAACTGATCTCCATCATTGTCCATACACTTTTGGCATCTCTTTAGGAAACTATTGATCACTCGCTGTAGTTCACTTTGAGAAATGCTGGCAATTTCCTAGTAGATATTTTGTTTCAATTCTCGCGTGTGGGTTTGCCTTATACACTTTAAGTTACCCGAGAGATAAAAATTGCAAAGGATTATTTTGGGGGATAGAGATGGCCACAAATGTCCACTAATAATTCTGTCTTAGAACATCTTTTGAATTGTTCACATCAAAAGATTGGCTGTATGAGCTGTTGCAGAGTCCTGTTGAAGAAAAGCAAAATTATACTCCCTGTCTATTAATTCTCTAAGAAAATGGAGACAAAATTGTATTCCCGTATGTACAGGCACAACTGTTGAGTGGAAAAGTATTGAATCCATAAGTTTTTTCTGCTAATGGCCATGGTATAGTGGAAAATCTCCTTCCAAACGTTTTGTACAAAACTGTGTAGAACATACTCAGTGGTGTGACTGTAGTGCTCTGCTAGTCTCACACATGCATTACAGAACACAAGAGATGTTGCCATTTGGGACACACAGAAATATCTGCAGTCGCAAAACACACATTACTGGCATCAGGGGAACACATTATACAGTATTGACACACAGTTTTCCTGTCTTCCACAGTTCATTATTAAACCTGGTTAAGTCGCAAAGTCAAGGAGATTTTCAAATATAAATATATCTTCAATAGGAAGGAAGAAACAAAGTGGTTAAATAAAGCTTGGGATCTAGCATTATATAAAGCATGCAAGAAACCTGACCAGAGACAAATTCAAGATGAGACACAATCAACAGCCTCAGCCATAGCAAATGTCAGCCCATCGACAACCATGGAAGCAGCCTCCAAATTAACCCATCCCACGCAGCAGCCAAACCAATAAACAAGGACCAGATCAACAGTTGTATGCCCACACATGCTAAGTGTATAAAACCTGTGAAACCACAAGGCTCAGTATCAGTCGTCATGGAGACTAGCCAAGTACTACGGTCACACCACTAAGGATGTTCAACGCAGCTTTGGACGAAATGTCTGGAAGGAGATTTTCCACTAGACCACGGCTTACAAGTCCAGAAGTCATTTTGAATCATCATCATTTTGAATTTCATAATACACTTTGTTATCAAGCACAGGAGAAAACAGTAATTAAATCATAATAACTGAACCACATCACATCACTGTCAACTTAATACTGCAGGGCAAATCCAAGTCAGCAGCATGACTATGTTTACAGGAGCAGTGCATTATCATGTTCTCACATGACCAGTGAAAAAGCACTGCACAGCCCATTCGTAGGTCTTTGGCTCACCCATCAGGTAGCTGTATTAGATATGTACAGAATATAAGGCATTGCTACTATGCTTACTACAAGTATATTGATCTATTTAGACAGACACATTAGAATACATTGAAATACCAAATGCAGCATCTGCAAATGCTTTATTTGTAATTCTTTGCTGTAAATATTATGGCTTATTTTACCGATTTTACTGGTCCAATTATTTATTTAAGCTTTTCTTGTTTATCAGTAATCACAATAGCTATTACAGCACCTACAAGACTGTGAGGCTTTCCATTTTCATAAAAGATAAACTAGTTGATATTGAGCTCTGACAAAAATTGAGGATTAATGTGCCACAGCCTTTTGGAGGGATGGGGCCCTGTAACTCAGTACAGTATAGCAGTGGAAAAGACTTATGTTACAAACTCCAGGCTAAGTGCAGTCTTCAGTTAATAAGGAGTAGTTGGCAATCGTTGGGTTTTACCTACACTGATGTTTCAGGTATACACTTTTTCATTGCTTCACAGTTACAGCCTTCACTGCCACAAACCTCTGCTTATAAAAATCATCCTCGGCTATACTTCATGGCTTAGGGCCTTCAGTATATCTCCCTAATGTTGCAATTAATTATATGCAAACCTTGTGCATTGAAGGAAGGATGCATATGCGCATTACATTGCAATTCCACAACCACACTCTACATGAAACTGTAACATCCTAATGTAATAATTGACACCATCACACTGATGCAGAATAAGTGTAGGTTACTTCCTAATTAAATTCGGTCCTTATGTAGATTTAAATCTTCTGATATGGGGGATCTTATTTAATGAATGGGTTCAGATTGCATATCTGCTAAAAATGCTGTATTGAATGTGACATGGTCATTTTGTACAATAGTGGCCTAACCTACTACCATTTTATACAATAACAGCGTGGGAAAAAAGCATTACTTTCATGCAAGGATTGTTAACCCTTTAAAGAATAATAATATGAAGTATGATAAAAAGCAAATCCTACAGCTCTCAACCTGCCACTACATATAATACATCCCTAACAGTAAATAATGTAGTTGTAAAAAATCCACCTTACATGGCTAACATACTCAATCACTTCAACACTGTTGTGGATAGAGTAATATTGCCACAAACTGGCACTAATAAATTCACCATCCTAAATTGATCAGAAGTGAAATTAACATCTTCCTTAAACCAGTGACGTGCAAAGAATTAAAATCATAAATTCCATAATATACTGCTCCTGCGACAATCCTGATGGACTATATGGGATGACAGAATGAGCTGAGGCGAGGCCGCTATTATACAGGATAACCTGCAATACTTACATTAGCAAATCCTGAGAGGGTGCAAAGTTATGCTGAATTAGTAAGTAGCGGTTTAACAACATATGTTAAAGTCACTGGAGCCACCCACCGTACATTTTAAGTGACTTCACCTTTTCAAGCATATATTTATACCTATAACTACATACATCAGTATAACTATCATATCCAGAGTGTGAATTATTGTCAATTATGTGTTTTACTACAACTTGTGGAATAGAATACTACATATGCACGAATAGCGATGTGAAGTGCTTTAGCTGACACGTAATGTTAACCAATAAAACAAATAGTAGATAACAAAACCCTTTCACATCCAGCCTCACTAAATGAAGTCTCACAAAACTAGTACCTATTAATGAAATTAGATTAAGAATTGCGTAGCGCTCTCCCGCATACTGCGACTATGTGGAACGAACAATTAATTGGCAAGAATATATTGGTTTGTTGATACTATCTGCTTAGTAAATAGTTCACGTACCGGATATCTGCAACAATTCTGTTTTATCTTAAGCTGAAGCGACATCGGAAATGGTTAAAACGTGATTTCTTACAAATAGTATGTAATGCTAAGGTTAGAATGGTATTTGTGTACAGATTTTCAACACAAGTCAATATGTTATTTGAAGGTATCGGTGGAAAACTTTCACTCATGGTAAAGAGCATATATAACATTGCTTTATTGCACAATTGCAAGGTATACACGTAATTAACTCTTATTTTTGTGTTTTACTGGCGTACAAATTTAGACTTCAGTGAACAACCAATTCTCTAGCCTACCAAAAATGTATAGTGGTTTTCCGCAAGCCAGGTGGTGAAGACCACGTGAAGGCCGGGAGGGATCGGGACGCTGATCACGTACCATCCTTAAATACTGCACCCCACCAATGACGCCTGTAATGGGCCGAGGTGGGGGATGCAGCGGCTGGGCGGTAAGGCTTGGCTCTTCATGGGCTGTAGTGCCAGGGCTTAGAATAATTTAGGGTTTCCACAAGCGTCAGTACTTAGTCACGCACTGTTTAATATGATGCATGCTGATTTATCCAAGATGCTGCCTCCAAAAGCTAACATCAGCATGCATATATGTGGATAACATCCTCATATGGCCTACAAAGACCAAATTAAATTGGAAGCCTTGATGCAGAAAGCAAGTGATAATACCAGTAATTGGGCAAAGAAGTGGAATTTAAATATTCCTAATGAAAAACTGAATGCACTTTCTTCACTAGAAGATACGATTAAAAACTGATACACCAAAAATCTTCTTGAACGGACATCAAATAAAGTACAACAGCGCACGCAAAATTCTAGGAGTTATCTTGGATGAGAAATTATTATGCAAAGCTCCCATCCTAACATTTGTTAAACAATTTAACAGAACATTAAAGTTATTAAGAGTTGCAGCTAGTAAAAATGAGAGGCTGACATCATTACATTAAGATTGTTTTAAATCGCCTACATCAGTCTGTGAAATATGGGACAGTGCAGCAGGTAGGTATGCACTCAAAAAAAAAAAAAAAAAAAAAAAAAAAAATCAACTCATTCAGCATGTAGCCTTGAGGTTCTGGGGGTACAGACAGAGAGACAGACAGGCAGGCAGGCAGGCAGACAGGCAGACAGATAGCCAGACTGATACTATTGCAAATACTGTCAATATCTTTCTCTTAAGCAGCCTTTCTTCACGTATGAAGACAAATGCACTACGCGTCACGGCCGCTTGGATTACACGGCGTTCTGCGGTGGCTAGAAGAGTTCCTGGTGGTTCTGCAACTAGGTGGAATTTTAGATCCCGAACTGTTAATGTCATTTATGAAAATCAGGAAGGAATTGCTGCAGTGCTTTTCGGAGTTGGAAAATTCTGCCCATGATAAGACTTGTCTGGAAGCAAATGGGCTTAAGCTTTAACAGCTTTGCTGGATCGAGATGACTAAACGACTAAACGACTGAAAACGACGTCTAGCTTCCTCGATAATGCGGTCACACACTTCTTTGGCTTCTATTTTTAGACATTCTACCTTCTGGCGTTTGCTCATTGATTCAGATGGAATCACAAATATATCATCGGCTGCCTCTCGAATGTCACAGATGCACTGAATGAATGAAGACACAGCATTTTGTACTTTAACAGCCTCAGTTGAACTTCTCCAGATAGACAGACAGGCAGACATACAAGTAGACAGACAGACAGACAGACAGATAGCCAGACAGGCAGACAAGCAGACAGACAGATAGGCAGGCAGATAGACAGACAGACAGGCAGGCAAATAGACAGACACCAGGTGGATAGACAGACAGGCGGGCAGATAGACAGGCAGGCAGGCAGACAGGCAGATAGACGGACAGACAGGTAGGCAGGCAGATAGACAGGCAGGCAGACAGGCAGATAGACAGGCAGGCAGATAGACAGACAGACACCAGGTAGATAGACAGATAGACAGACAGGCAGATAGACAGGCAGGCAGACAGGCAGATAGACAGGCAGGCAGACAGGCAGATAGACAGGCAGGCAGACGGAAAGACAGACAGACAGTCAGATAGAAAGACAGTCAGAATGACAGACAGAATGACAGACAGACAGACAGACAGGCAGGCACATAGACCGACAATTCGATAGAAAGACAGACAGAATGACAGGCAGGCAGACAGATAGACAGGCAACCTGGCAGATAGACAGACAGATAGAAAGACAAATAGAATGACACAGGCAGATAGACCGAGACAGATAGACAGAGAGAATGACAGTATGATAGAAAGACAGACGGAATGACAGATAGACAGACCGACGAGCAGAAAGACAGACAGTCACCCAGACAGGCAGACAGGCAGACGGATAGGCAGGCAAGCTGGGAGACAGACCGATAGAAAGACAGACAGAATGACAGACAAAGCAGATACTGGTTTCCCCCCCCCCCCCCCCCCCCCCCCCCCACACAGACAGGAGTACACACATACTCCTTTACTTAAAACTGATTACTTATTTTGAGGGAGCCTCAAAACATGTATATCCGGTGAAATCTCTGTATGTGATACAATACTCCCCTTTACTTACTGTAACAGAGAAAGTATGTGACTGTGAAATTTACAATCAAGCAAACAACAGCGAATATCTCGGATTTGATTGATGCCAAAAAGGACGTTATTTGAAATAAGTTGGGCGCCTTATAGAGATCTGCCTTTTGTGCATAACATGTTTTTGTTTATCTGTAGTTCAGCAAAGTTATACAATATTCTGTCAGAGCGAAGAAGACTTGAGAAGTTATTCCAGACACACATTCCACTGTTCCATCAAATATCTGAAACACGTACTATTTGATTTAAAAGCCTTATATCAATATTGGAGAAAATAAAAGAAATGTAATACTTTTCCTTGTAGCTTAAGGCAACTGGATTTTCTTGTAAATCTTCGTATGGACTCCCTGGGAGATGATGAACTTAAACAAAGGTTTTGATATTTAATGAATTTTAGCTAATGAACTATAATGTCCAGACACAAACACACACACACCCTTAAAGCGATATTTTAGTTAAAACACAATATTTCCATATAAATACATAGCCGAGCTGTTCCTTCCTTCTTCAGTGCCGTTCTTATCAGCTTCCTGTTAAACGATCGAAATGTCAAAGTTCATAGGGAACAATTTTCGTGGTAAATCAGTGATTGAAACGGGCAGTCACTTATATGTCGAGAAATTCCGTCTGATCTTCGTGTGTGTACCTTTGAACATTATAAACCAAAGACTAAAACGCAACACAATACCTGGTAGTAATTAAGTGCAGCATCAGTTCCAAAAGAATATCCCCACTCACTCACTCACTCACTCACTCACTCACTCACTCTAGTTCACTCTTTATATAGAACAATTTTACAAACTGTCAATAATCACAAAAGCGCCTGGCTCTAACAACTTTCATTTCAATAACGTATGTAGGTAAAAGACTTGTAAAACGTTTATCGTGAATGTTTTTTAACTTCTCTACTACATATAATAAGTAGAAAAAGTATTGTACATCACCTAAAAATTCGATGTCGAGTTTTCACCGGAAATATATTTTGAGGTCCCCTGAATAAAAAAAAAAAAAAAAAAAAAAAAAAAAAAAAAAAAAAAAAAAAAAAAAAAACCTTTCCAGAGAAAGTTTCGTGTGTCTCTGTGTGCCTGTATGTGAACAGAATAACTCAAAGTAACGAAAAATTGGTTAAAAATCTCAGTTGATATTTAAGTTTAATATCCTTTAAGTACGCGACACAAAAATTTTGAAGAAAATTTCTCCACCTTACTCAACTCCATACATGGATAATTTTTCGAAAATTTTGATTTTGACTTTACGAAAATGGCTCTGACAATATTGATTAACACGTTATATATGTATTTGGGATACTTTTATGGTTAATGAAATGTATATTTTGATTTTTTTGGCTCTAGCCGTTGTATTCCTGTTTACTCTGGATGATTTTTGCACAACCAGTAAACCCTAAGAGATAAACCGAACCTTAGAATACAACCT
>CM060974.1:69752584-69870084 GCA_030765045.1 Tenodera sinensis | reverse complement strand
GTTCATATCTATGAATAAAGTATTGTGTATAGAAGAAGAAGCAGCTCCTCTTTCTCAACCAATTACACATTGTGGGTGGAGAAAATTTGCATACATCTTGAAAGTCTATACCGAGATTACATCGAGAATACACCGAGAACACACCCCACACAGACGCCACACACACCTCACACACGCCTCACACACACACCCCATACACACCCCACACAGACGCCACACACACACCTCACACACGCCTCACATACACCCCTCACACACACTCCACACAGACGCCACACACACCTCACACACACCCCACACAGACGCCACACACACCTCACACACGCCTCACATACACCCCTCACACACACCTCCACACAGACGCCACACACACCTCACACACACTCCACACAGACGCCACACCACACCTCACACATCCCTCACACACACCTCACACACCCCTCACAGACACCCCACACAGACGCCACACAGTCCTCACACACCCCTCACACACACCTCACACACACCCCTCACACACACCCCTCACACACACCCCTCACACACACTCCACACAGACGCCACACATACCTCACACACCCCTCACACACACCTCACACACACCCCTCACACACACCCCTCCACACACACCCCTCACAGACACCCCTCACACCCACCCCTCACACACACTCCACACAGACGCCACACACACCTCACACACCCCTCACACGCACCTCAGCGCACACACACCTCACGCACACTCCACACAGACGCCACATACACCTCGCACACCCCTCACAGACACCCCACATACACCCCTTACACACACTCCACACAGACGCCACACACACCTCACATACCCCTCACACACACCCCACACGCACACCTCACACACACTCCACACAGACGCCACACACACCTCACACACCCCTCACACACACTCCACACACACACCCCTCACACACACTCCACACAGACCCCACACATACCTCACACAGCCCTCACACACACCTCACACACACCCCTCACACACACCCCTCACACACACCTCTCACACACACCCCTCACACACACTCCACACAGACGCCACACACACCTCACACACCCCTCACAGACACCCCACACGCACACCTCACACACACTCCACACAGACGCCACACACCACCTCACACACCCCTCACACACACTCCACACACACGCCACACACAACTCACACACCCCTCACACAGACCTCACACACCCTCCTCACACACACCCCTCACACACACCCCTCACACACACTCCACACAGACACCACACACACCTCACACACCCCTCACACACACCTCACACACACACCCTCACACACACTCCACACAGACGCCACACACACCTCACACACCCCTCACACACACCTCACACACACTCCACACAGACGCCACACACACCTCACACACCCCTCACAGACACCCCACACAGACGCCACACAGTCCTCACACACCCCTCACACACACCTCACATACCCCTCACACACACCCCACACACACCTCACACACCCCTCACACACCCCTCACATACACCCCACAGAGACGCCACACACACCTCACACACCCCTCACACACACCCCTCACACACACCCCTCACACACACCCCACACAGACGCCACACACACCTCACACCCCTCACACATACCCCACACACACACCCCACAGACGCCACACACACCTCACACACCCCTCACACACACCCCATACACACACCCCACACAGACGCCACACACACCTCACACACCCCTCACACACACCCCATACAGACGCAACACACACACCTCACCCACCCTTCACACACACCCCATACACACACCCCACACAGACGCCACACACACCTGATTCACCCCTCACACACTCCACGCACACCTCACACACCACACACAGCCCACGCACACCCCAGATAAAGATACACACCTAATACACACCCCACACACCCTGCATAAACATACACACCTCACACACACAACCACGCACAACTCTCACACACAACACACACCTCACACACCCCGCAAACACACAACCCACACACACAACACACACTCCACACACACCCCACACAAATATACACACCTCATACAACACAACCCACACACAACACACACCGTACACACACCCCACACAAACATACACACACCCCACACAAACATACACACCTCATGCACACCCCACACACACCCCACATAAACATGCACACAACACACACCCCATGCACAACCCACATACCCCACACACACCCCACACACACGCCACACAAACATACACACATCATACACACCCCACAAACACCCCACACAAACAAACACACCTCATTAACACAACCCACACACAATCCACACACCCAAAACACACCCCACACACAGCCCACGCACACCCCATATAAAGACACACACCTCACACATACCCCACACACACCCCACACACACCATAAACACCACACACACACCACATAAAGATACACACCCCACACACACGCCTCACAAACATACACACATCATACACACCCCACAAACACCCCACACAAACATACACACCTCATTAACACAACCCACACACAATCCACACACCCAAAACACACCCCACACACAGCCCACGCACACCCCATATAAAGACACACACCTCATACATACCCCACCCACACCCCACACACACCATAAACACCACACACACCACATAAAGATACACACCTCATAGACACCTCCCACACACAACCCACATACAAAACACACACCCCACACACACTCCACACACGCCAAACAAACATACACACCTCACACACACCACATAAGTATACACACCTAATACACACAACCCACACATCCCACACAAAGATACACACCTCACACACCCCTCATAAACATACACACCTCATACACACCCCACATAGACGGACACACCTCATACACAATCCACACACAAAACCTACACACACTGCACACACACCCCACGCACATCTCACACACACCACACACAAAACCTACACCCACCCCACACACACGCCACACACACCCCTCACACACCCCACACACACCTCACGCACACTCCACACACACCCCAAACACACATCAAGCACACCCCACACACCCCTCCCACACAATATAAAAACATACTCACCCCACACAAACATACACACATCATGCACGCCCCACACACACCCCACATAAACATACACACCTCATACACACACCCCACACACACCCCACACAAACATACACACCTCATACACTCCCCACACAAACATACACACCTCATACACATAACCCACACACACAGCACACACCCCACACACACCCCACGCAAACATACACACCTCATACACACCCCACACACCCCACACAAACCTACACACCTCATACACACAACCCACACACACCCCACACAAACCTACACATCTCATACACACAACCCACACACACCCCACACAAACATACACACCCCACATGCACCTCACACGCACCCCACACAAATGCCACACTCACCTCATACACACCCCACACAAACACACACACATCCCACACACCCCACACACACCCTACATAAACATACACACCTCACACACAATCCACACAAAACACACACCCACACACCTCGTACACACATACACACCTGGTACACACCCCACTCAAACATACACACCTCATAGACACCCCACACACACCCCACACTAACATACACACCTCATACACACTACCCACACACACCCGACACACACCCCACACAAACATACACACCTCATACACACAACCCACACACACCCGACACACACCCCACACAAACATACACACCTCATACACACAACCCACACACACCCGACACACACCCCACACAAACATACACACCTCATACACACACACACACACCACACACACCCGAAACACACAACCCACACAAACTTTCGTCAAATGGAAGATCGTGATTCATGTTTTATATCTTAGCCGTGCAAAAGGAATGGAATCTCAAAACTTTAAAAGATTTGACTATCGGTCAAAGCCTGCAGTATTCCCTTATTTCCCTTGTATTTTCAAGAAAGTGAACAATGATATAATTACTCAAAATGTTTATCTCAAGTAACATGACGAAGATAAAGGAATAGTTTGTAAGAACAAGAGCAGAGAAAGACATATAAGTGCAACACATCAGATTTTCTATATCGGTCTTAGCTTCTTTCATTCCAACAAATTACTGTATGCTCATATTTGATTTAATGAAATAATTTTTGTCTCAGAAAAATTGAAAATGCGACTGACGGTTCCGGGAAATCCGGGAGTGGCGGAAGTGGAAGTGACGTCACCATTTCGTGGTCAATAAGATTTCCGTGCCAACGTACAATCATTTACTGCAATTCGCTAAATTGTACAATATATTAAGGTATATTAATTGTAGATGTTTAATAATACAATAATATGAGCGTAAATGTGTGTTTGTGTGTGTGTGTGTGTGTGTGTGTGTGTGTGTGTGTGTGTGTGTGTGTGTGTGTGTGTGTGTGTGATGTAAGTTAATTTTAAAATCACTCAAATGATTTGATAGTTATTTCATGTTTGAAAATCTCGATTTGTTGTAATGGAAGGTCCTGCTCCGGCCATTCGTCAAGGTGCAAATATGTCCAATACAATTATTGTCAATAAAGAACACTTTGGACGAAGAATAAAGACAACTCGTGTGAAATATTTGGAGCCATCTAGCTTCATGACGAATGGGTATAAGTAACTGTCGGTAAACATGTAAACAATGCTGTAATAAATTTCTAGCTTGACTTGAATGAATTTTGTCATAATTTAATGATAAATTTCATGCAAAGTTGAATTTCTAAGATGGATTTGGAAACGTCATGTTAACATTAAACATTGAGCTTGCCCAATAGCTTTTTGTTTCTTTGGAGACATTAAAAAATAGTTATTAATACGCTTAAACAATGAGGTAAAGCTCTTAGGACACTACAAGTAACAAAAAATACACTAAATAAATAAATAAATGAAAGCACGGGGAAGGTAATATGCAAACCCTCTGTTAAACAATCACAAATACTACAGGAAGAAGAGCGAGTAGAGGAAGCTGTGTGAATGCAATAAGTTGCATTTCTATTTCACTCATATAGAAAACTGTATGTATTGTTTGTATAAGAGAGAGTAGAGCAGGAAGTGCAATTGTGCTTTATAAAAGAAAAGTGAGCAGAAAAAGCCTTGTTGCCCGCCTCGATAGCGTGATGGTTAAGCGTGTCTGCCTCACGTTCAAGAGGTCGCGAGTTCGAATCTCGCTTAGGGTAAGTTATCCGGGTAAGGTTTTTTTCCGAGGTTTTCCCTACCCTGAGAAGACGAATGTCGGGTAACTTAAAGCTCCATGGACCTCGGGCTCATTTGAGCATCATTTCACCCGTTTCATTCACTCACCGTCCGATATGACGCAATGTTGGAGGACGTTAATTTGAAAAAAAAAAAAAAAAAGCCTTGTGGTTGTAATACGTTACATTTCTACTTCAATCATCTAGAAAATTGTCTGAGTTGTTTGTAGAAGACGGAGTAGTGAAGAAAGTGTGATAGCATTATGTAACAGAAAAGTGGGTAGAGAAAACCATGTGAATGAAACCTGTTGCATAATAAAAATCATAACATAAAGCCTTAATGAAGAAACACTTAGATTTGGCAATTTTCATGATGAACGAACGAACGATGAACCGTTATTGGAGTTTGCCTACTTCATACATACCAACATCCGACACACAGACAGACAGACAGACAGACAAACAGACAGACAGATGCTGTCCTGCTTGCTCAAACCTACATCCAACATTTATAACATTTTAAAATTAAACCACGAATTGTTTGCACTGTTTTCATGAGAAAACACCAACGCACATACACACAAACACACAAAGTCCATACACAGATACACACACAAACACACAGTGACACACACAAACACACACAAAGAGACCCTTTTTGTAAACATAATTATTTGTTGGATTAAGAATGTATTTTCGGTGAAGTCTTGGTATCAGATGTTTACCTGAAATACAAGACTTGCTATCGCCTATCCCAGGCAGGCAGGCGCTAGAGGAAGCAAAACTGTGTTAGTTTATACCTTACATAATGATAGCAATGGTATGCGATATTCTGTAACTCAAATACCAACCTGTCTTTATTAGCTGACTATCGCTTTTCTTTTGCTGCTGTACAAATACATTTCGTGTGTGCAAATGATATTTATATCACCTGCCTGATTTTACAGCATGTTCAGCTGCACAATAGAGCAAGTCTCGGATTGGAGGCAGTCGATCATTAAATTTTGCGGCATCTATTATTTATCAGAATTACTCATGTTATATTCTATAACTAATTGTAAATACACTTACTTAATTAGATAAACCTTAAAATGCGCAGTTAGTATAATTCTGTTTCCTGAATTATTGTAAATAAATAAAAGCAGTAAAATTTAAAATATACATAGAGTCACTGTAATACGTTTCCTGGATTATCACAAACAACGAAAAATAATGACGTTGAAAATACGCAGTGATTCCTGAATGATCACAAATAACGAAAAATGATTCATCCAGAGAGATTTGAATTTCCCTTTATCCAAGAAACAAGCTTGTTTACCCTACTGGTTAGTTAGCATTGGTGTTGCGCTTTTTGGAAATAAGTTCCACCTACAAAATCTCAGGTTAGGGTTTTTAAAATACTCTCCAAAAGTTCAGAAAGACGATAATAAACAAGAATGGATTAAAAGTCCGTTTTGTACCATCGTCATCATTTCCGCTGATCTTTCCATAAGATTAAAAGAAAGTTTTTTTGGAAATATCTGTGGACATTTCACTGAATATAAAAATCTGATGTGTTCCACTCACACGACTTTCTCTATTCTTGTTCTGACCAGTTTTACAAGGTTTTATTCCTATATCTTCTTCGTACTGATTGAGATAAACATTTGCAGAAACTATCTTATTGCTTATTTCTTTGTAGGTACAAGGGGGATATGGGAATACAGTAGTAGGTTTTGAGCGATAGTCAAATCTTTTAAAGTTTTCAAGTTCCATTCTCTTTGCACGGTTAGCATATAAAAAATGAATATCGCTGTTCCATTTCGCAGAAATATTAGTTCCCCAAAACTTACACACATAACAAGCAATGTATTAGAACTTATGGTTTACTCTACACAAAAAAAGTAAATAAATTAAATAAAAAAATAAAAAAAAGTAAAAAATAAAAAAAAAAATAGATATAAATTGTGTTTTAGCTAAACCTACATTTTTTGTACAGTAGGATTTCGTCTATCTCTTGGGGTTTACCAGCTATGCAAAGGCAATTTCGAGTAAATATGACTTCATGGGTTACAGCCAGAAAAATCAAGATATGCATTTCCTGTGTCATAAAAATATCTCAAACATATGGCATTTTAATGAAATTCGTTTGAGTCATTTTCAAGAAAATGAAATATTTCGAAAAATTTTCCATGTAAAAGGTAGTTTAGGGTGGAGGAATCCTTGAAAGACATTAAACTTAAATACCAACTTCGGTTTGTAACCGACTTTCGTTTTTGAGTAATGTTGTGTATAGAGTGAAGGACACACACACACACACACACACACACACACACACACACACACACACACACACACTCACACACACACACACACACAGACGGACATTTTTCTAAAAAAATTCCTTTTTTGGATTCAGGAGGCCTCAACAACTATTTGCGGTAAAATTTGGACATCGAATATTTAGGTGGAATACAATACTTCACACTTCCTCTACTTTACTAAACGCAGTAGAGAAAGTAAAAATGTATTAACTAGCAAAAAGGGCAGGTGTAAAGTAAATCAGAGTCCTAAAACTCTAGTGAAAAGATTTGTACTGTTATTGCCCAATATGCAGTGATCAAATGTTGTTTTAGGAATTTCAACGATCGATATTATAGACATAAACGGCCTATGCAGGTTTTGGAATATATTTCCAACTCCTCGAATTTGATACTTTGAGAATTAACCCTGATTTGTCCATAAGGGTTGGATACACAGTTGGGGTGATGTTTTTAAGATATGCAGGGCAGCCCTTTTATAGTTCAATAGTTTTAGAGTTAAACAGTGCGAATTTCTACATATGTGTTGGATTTACAGTAAGGTAACTTTTTGATAGATCTAAGTTACCCATTCTTGTTGCTACGTCCAATAATTCAGTATTTTGAGAGTTAAATGGCTCAGATATCTACATAGCTTTTGCATATAGTACCTAGGAGTAGTATTTGAGAGTTACCAGTTCCTATCATGTGAGCGTTAAGCATTGTAAACTTCTATATAAGGAAGGGAACTGATAACAGTAATTTTTGAGAGATGTAAGGCAACCAATTATTTTTACTAACTCCTGCAATACAACAATAGTTTCAGAGTTAAACACTTTACATTTCTATACAAGGCTTGAATATATGGTAATGGCAGTTTTAGAGAGTTATAAGGTAATCTGTGGATTTAGCCACTCCTATAACACTAGCCCGCAACAGTTTCCCGTTTTTGATCAACATTGGGTATTTACAGGGGAAAAAACGCGGTGATTTCGAAAATGATAACAGTTTTTCCATAACACCTATCATTTTTATGCAATTCGAAATTGTATTAATTAAGCTAGACACTAGACCTATACAGTAATACGTACGTATGCATGAAACTATAATTATTATGATTATTATAGGTGTATAATTTTATAACAAGATGAATAGCACTCATTGTGGATGTTGAGAGTTACTGTAAATACTGTACGTATATTTACAAAATAAACCATCCCTTGTGTTCCTCCGTGATGAGCTGATGACTAGCTAAGCAGTTTGAGTGTGAGCGAGCGAGCGAGCGAGCGAGAGACTAGTATTTATTCATCTCTGGGCGACCATGTGCGGGCAATAACGCTTTCAGCCATTGAATCTTAGACAAACATCCGTTACTTACTCACCCTTATAGGCACACGTCTGTCTTAAGATAGATATATCTCAACTTTAGCTGCTTCTTATAACTCGCAGTGATCGAGTTGTAGTGCGATTTCTGGAAAAGGTTTATCATTTCTATTTTTTTATTTTTAGTTCGTATTGTGTCGTGGTACATTTAACATTGGCTAAAATGTGTGAACAATCCTAATAACCTTCTTTTCTTGCTACAGAAGCAGAAAACTATCATTACATCATTTATTAAAAAGGTGTATTTTGTATATTTTAATGTTAAGCTATGGGCTCCACATACTGTTTGCAAAACATGTAGTGAAGGACTAAGGCAGTGGTACAATGGAAAACAGAATTAATCAATCAAGTTCGAGATTCCTATGATATGACGTGAACAAAAAAATCATTATGATGACTGTTACTTCTGCATGTGTAACGTATCTAGGTACAATAAAAAAAAAAAAAATCAAACATTAAATATCCAGATGGTTTTGCATCATGTCTAAGACCTGTGCCACATGGAGTAGATCTCCCTATTTCTGTTCCACCAACCTAACTAGAGGATACTGAGAATCCAGTCTCTGGGCGGGTCAACAGAAAATTCCAATGTTGATGAGCATTTCCCAGCACACACTGGTGAAGACAAGTCACAGCATTTTAGTCAAGAAGAGTTGAACGACTTAGGTCTTAACAAGGACAAGAGCGAATTACTAGGGTCGAGATTAAAAGAGAAAAATATGCTGGGCCCAGACACCATATTTTCGTGGTATAGGATATGAGATAAAGAATTTACCAAGTTCTTTAAGATGAAAGACCAGCTTGTTTATTGCAGTAATGTGGCAGGTTTAATTCAACAACTGGGAAGACAATCATATGATAGTAACGACTGGCGTTTATTTATTGATGCTTCAAAACGAAGCCTAAAAACCGACTTATTGCACAATAGAAGCGAATTTGCCTCAAAACCACTTGCACATTCTGTTTTCCTTAGAGAGTCATATGGAAACCTTGAAATCATTTTACAAAATATTAATTACCAGGAACATCAATGGCTATTGTGCGGGGACCTAAAGGTATCCAGTATCTTACTAGGGTAACAAGAAGGTAATACAAAATAGCCATGTTTTTATGCGAATGGGACAGTAGAGATAGGTTTAAACATTGGGCAACGAGAGAATGGTCTAAGAGAAAGTTTAACATCAGAAGAAAAAAATGTAATTCCTGCCAGTGTAGTTGATCCAAAGAAAACTTTATTACCTCTATTGCATATAAAACTGGGTATTATGAAACAATTCATGAAACCATTGGACAAAGATGGTTCGTGTTTCAAATATTTGAGTAGGAAATTTTCTGTGATGTCTGAAGCTAAGATAAAAGCGGGCGCATCTAATGGACCTCAGATAAGGCAGTTAATGAAGAATAGTGCACTTTTATGTCCTCAATGATGGAGAACTTCAAGCATGACGTGCTTTCAAAGAAGTAGTGAATAAATTCCTGGAAAATACAAAGCATCCGCCATATGAAGTAATTGTGAGAAATGTGTTAGAAAAGTTACTAATACTTGCGTGTAATATGAGTTTAAAACTTCACATTTTGCATTCGCATCTAGACATTTTTCCTGATAATTTAGGATACCTCGGCGATGAACAAGGCGAAAGATTCCATCAAGAAATGAAAGAGATGGAGAGGAGATATCAGGGCTGGTGGAATGTTGCGATGCGATGCTAGCGGACTACTGTTGGTGCTTGAAAAGGGAAACCAACATGACATTTTGTGTTATTAATGTGCTATTTATTCTCACATAAAATAAAGCAAGGATATATGTAAGTAAAGTAACTCAAAACTCATATATGTGTATAATAAAACAACTTTAGCCGTAATTCTTACTTTCTCTGCTACGTATAGTAAGTAGGGCAAGTACTCTATTGTCTCCAAAAAGTCTATGTGGATATTTCACCGGAAATATGTTTTGAGGCCCCCGAATCCAAAAATAATTTTTAGAAAAACAGTGCGTGTATATATGAGTGTATGTGTGTATATGTGTGTATGTGTGTTGTGTGTGTATGCGTGTGTGTGTGTGTGTGTGTGTGTGTGTGTGTGTGTGTGTGTGTGTGTGTGTGAGCGCGCGCCTGCGAGCAGCATAAGTCAAAAGCGAAAAATCGGTTGAAATCAAAAGCTGGTATTTACGTCTTAATATCTTTCAAGGGTGCGACGCGAATATTTTGAAGAAAGTTCCTCCAACCTAATCCTGGGCCCTTATGACCTAGTTGTCGACGGGCGAACCCTTAAACAACACTCACTCACCCAACCTAATCCAATCCAGCCTTTGGAAAATTTTGATTTTCCGAAGAATGGCTCTAACGATTTTGATTAAAATTATATGTTTAAGGTATATTTATGGGAAATGAAATACGTATTTTGAACTGTTTGCCTATAGCCTATGTAATGCTGTTTACTCTTGATGAGTTTAGCATAACTAGCAAATCGTAAGACATATGCAGACCAAATCTTTCTATACAAACATGTAGATGTTGTTAAAACACAATTTAGGTCAATTCTTCTGTTTCTTTTTTTTTTGGGGGGGAGGGGGGGAGTGAACAATTTCGGACATATTCCTTGTTATTTGTCCGTGGACTGGATTACTCATTACTTTTGTAAAATGAAGATGATTATTCAGTTATTTATATCTTAGCGATACAAAGAGAATCGAATTTGAAAGCTTTAAACCATTGGAGTATCACTCAAAGCCTACTGTATACCCATATTTCCATTATATCCACAAAGAAATAATTTCTGCAATTGTTATCTTGACTAGATGAATGAGATAGAGGAATATTCCCACTTAAATCGCCATTTTAATAAACATAAATACCAAACACAACCGATATCTCCAATATAGCTGATGTAATGAAACTGTCATTTGAAATGTATTGTGTGTCTTATGGACATTCACACTTTCTACACGAATGAAGAAAGCTCCACAAGTTATATCCAACATGACGAAATAATGTTAATTATTTGCGGAAATTCGCGGCGTTAGCTGAGAGAAAAGAAGCGCTGAGACCGTCACTCTTTTCAACCAGGAATGTCGAAACATAAAACTATCTGTGTGTGTGTGTGTGTGTGTGTGTGTGTGTGTGTGTGTGTGTGTGTGTGTGTGTGTGTGTCTAAAACGAAATAAGTACTCCTAAAAGGACGCCTTAGACGGGATCCTTCCCTTCGGATGTGCGATTGTTGCATTGCAAGAACCCGAATGGCAAAGTGCCTGGGTATTACCACAGACAAAGGTCCCCTGTTCCGAGCACATGTCGCGGGTATAACGCACAAAGCTCACAACATCATGATGAGGAGCAAAATCTCCAGGCTTGGTAGAAACAATGGCACAGTGCCATATCATTCAGTAATACTGTAATGTGTTCACGTGCCAGCGCCTGCCTGGCACATAGAATGTACGTATCTATCTGAAACAACTGATGAGTAAGACCCAGAGGAAATGTCTGCTCCAACTGACAGGGACATTTTCTACCACCAGCCGGTAGACCGGTAGGTAATATTAGGACTGTTACCACTGTGAGATAAATAGCACCTTGTGTCGGAGTGGGACGAGTGTCAAATTCTCCCAAAGTTAGAAGAACGTCTCAAAATGAAGCACTTGCAACCGGCACATGGACTGATCACGGTCGTACATACCTCCATGGATTCCAACTCAGTGAGCTGCAGATGCGGGGTTAGGGAGACGGTATGGGAATGTCCGCTGAAAGATTCCTACACAATCAGAGCATCTACCAAATTATAAGGTACAGGAAACTGTGGACATGGGTCAACAAGACCCCAGATGCGGGACTAGGGAGACGTTATGGGAATGTCCGCTCACAGATGCCTACACAATCAGAGCATCTACCAAATTATAAGGTACAGGAAACTGTGGACATGGGTCAACAAGACTTCAGATGCGGGGCTAGGGAGACGGTATGGGAATGTCCGCTCACAGATTCCTACACAATCAGAGCATCTACCAAATTATAAGGCACAGGAAACTTTGGACATGGGTCAACAAGACCCCAGATGCGGGGCTAGGGAGACGGTATGGGAATGTCCGATCTCAGATGCCTACACAATCAGAGCAGCTACCAAATTATAAGGTACAGGAAACTGTGGACATGGGTCAACAAGACCCCAGATGCGGGGCTAGGGAGACGGTATGGGAATGTCCGCTCACAGATTCCTACACAATCAGAGCATCTACCAAATTATAAGGCACAGGAAACTTTGGACATGGGTCAACAAGACCCCAGATGCGGGGCTAGGGAGACGGTATGGGAATGTCCGATCTCAGATGCCTACACAATCAGAGCAGCTACCAAATTATAAGGTACAGGAAACTGTGGACATGGGTCAACAAGACCCCAGATGCGGGGCTAGGGAGACGGTATGGGAATGTCCGATCTCAGATGCCTACACAATCAGAGCAGCTACCAAATTATAAGGTACAGGAAACTGTGGACATGGGTCAACAAGACCCCAGATGCGGGGCTAGGGAGACGGTATGGGAATGTCCGATCTCAGATGCCTACACAATCAGAGCAGCTACCAAATTATAAGGTACAGGAAACTGTGGACATGGGTTAACAAGACCCCAGACGCCTGCTCTACCACACCCAGAGTACTCTACATGCAGAGAACACACTCAACTATATGTATATAAATGTAAGTTAAATTTACCAGTCTGTAATTAACAATGTAAAACGAATCAACTTTATAAGAAAGTGCAGTAAAGACAGGAACACAGTCTGGTTGTTAAAACAGGTACCAGACTTCCCGAATTTATAATTTAAAAGTAATTAGATCATTATTTCTAGCAACTTCAAGATACACATTACATTTTTCCATCAAATATCTTAAATTCGTTCTATTTTAAAGAAAATCGTTGTCTCATATTAACCGATTAAAAGATAAAATTTATGTTCTGTGGAGAGTTTTGATAAGTCTAATGCCATATGAAAGATGTTGAACATCCACACTTAGTTCTGTGTTTAATCAAGCTACTTTTTGCGTTGTGCTGTTGAGAGTCTTATGTTGAAGACAATTCTTTCTCTGCTTGTTTAAGAACGTCACAGAGACAATAAAAATAGACAATATTCCATGAACTGTTTCCTTCCTTATCGTGGTTCTTATCAATGTCCTGTTAAACGCAACAGAAATGTGAAATGTCAAAAACAGTTTTCTGGAAAATCAGAGTGATTATTTCAAATATACACAAGTACTCGTATATTTGGTTGTAGTAGCAGTCTTCTGTTGACAAAGTAACATTTTCTCATTATTTTGTATCATATATGCCAAGAGAGATTAGTGTCAGTAATGTAAGTTCCGATAAAATTGTCCACCTAATAATACCGTTGGTGTCATTTGGACCCAAAGTGTCTATTGTAACCCATTTGTCATACAATGTATAATAACTAACATTACAGAAACCCTTGTGAGATTATTCCTTGGTTATATATTTAGTACTTTTAAATATGAAATGTTGCACTCACATGATATTCTCTACTCGCTCATGTTCAATTCCTACATCAACTTCATGTGAATCGAGATGATAAATAGGATTTATAATTTTCTTGTAGGTGAGTGCAAGTGGAATATGGGAACTTAGTCGCCCTTGTACGATACTTGAACCCATTAAGAGCTACCGGCTATGTTATGACTTGAAATGTTTGCATGACTAAAAATAAAACAAAAATAACGTATTCCTCTTTGGTTGAAGGAAAACTCAGATAGGTACATAACAAGTAATATCTCGGAAATGGTTAATTCCACAAACAATTATACGGTCCTCAGCTGTATGGGTTATACAATGCGAATAACGTAACACTGTAAGCTTAAGGAATAGCGAAATATATTATGAACTGGTCACTATCCGATGGCTTATAATTTCGTTCTCTTTTAATGACCAAGGGGGCAACAGATGTGTTCTTATTTGAGAAAATGTCACGAACATTGAAGTGAATAGTAAGAACTACATCGGAAATAAAAGAAAACGGAAAGAGAAATGCGTTTTTACATAATAAGACTTTGTCTGTCGTGTGGAAAACATCAGAGACTATTGCCAGAAAATTCAAGATATACAGTTCATTCGTAATTAAACTATCATAAACATATAGTAATTCTATCAAAGTGATTAGGGCCATTTTTCAGGATCAAAGTTGTGGAAAAGTGGTCCAGATGAAGGTCAGGTTTATGAAAACCTTTTTGGCCTATCGTTGAAATATACCTAACTTAATACCTAGATTGTTATAGCCTTACCACTTTAGAGTTATAAGGTTCACAGACAGACAGAGAGACAGACAGACAGGCAGACACACAGGCAGGGAGACAGACAGATAGACAGACAGGCAGACAGACAGACAGGCGGGTAGACAGGCAGACAGACAGGCAGACAGATAGACAGGCAGACAGACAGGCGACAGACAGACAGACAGGTAGGCAGGCAGACAGACAGGCAGACAGACAGATAGACATGCAGACAGACAGACGGACAGACAGACAGACAGACAGAGAGACAGACAGGCAGGCAGACAGATAGACTGACAGACAGGCAGGCAAGCAGACAGGCAGACAGACAGGCAAACAGACAGACAGGCAGACAGAAATACAGACAGACAGATAGGCAGACAGGCAGGCAGACAGACATACAGGCAGACAGACAACAGACAGGCAGACAGACAGGCAGACAGGCAGACAGAGCGACAATCAGACAGACAGATAGGCAGACAGGCAGGCAGACAGACTGGCAGACAGACAGGCTGGCAGATAGAGAGACAGACAGGCAAGCAGGCAGTCAGACGGACATACAGGCAGGTAGGCTGTCAGACAGACACACAGAAAGATGGACAGGCAGACATGGCAGACAGAGAGACAAACAGGCAAACAGACAGACAAGCAGATAGACATACAGACAGGCAGGCAGACAGGCAGGCAGACAGGCAGGCAGACAGACAGGCAGACAGACAGACAGACAGACAGGCAGACCGACAGACAGATAGGCAGACAGGCAGACAGACCGACAGGCAGACAGATAGACAGGCAGGCAGACAGACACACAGACAGGCAGACAGACAGACTTAACTCGGACGGACAGACAGACAGATCGCCAGGCAGGCAGATAGACAGTCGGGTAGGCAGGCAGAGAGACAGATAGACAGACAGACGGACAAACAGGCAGATAGACAGACTGGCAGGCACATAGACAGACCGGCAGGCAAATAGACAGAGAGACGGACCGACCGACCGACCGACCGACCGACCGACCGACAGGCAGACAGGCGGGCAGTCAGGCAGGCAGACAGTCTGGCAGACAGACAGGCAGGCAGGGAAATAGACAGATAGAAAGAAAGAGAGACAGACAGACCACATATAAATTCTTCTGGTGGTTCTTTTTTCACACAAGCAGGAGTAGTCACACACACGTAGTCATTTACTTAAAACTGATTACGTACTTTGAAGGAGCCTCAAAACATGTGTATCTAGTGAAATCTCTGTATGTGATACAATACTCCCCTTTACTTACTGTAACAGAGAAAGTATGTGACTGTGAAATTTACAATCAAGCAAACAAAAAGGAGGTTATTTGAAATAAGTTGTGCGCCTTATAGAGATCTGCCTTTTGTGCATAACATGTTTTTGTTTATGTGTAGTTAAGCAAAGTTGTCCAAAATTCTGTCATAGTGAAGAAGACTTGAGAGGTTATTGCAGACGCACATTCCACTGTTCCATCAAATATCTTAAACATGTAATATTTCATTTAAAATCCTTATATCAATATTGGAGAAAATAAAAAAATATGTAATACTTTTCCTTGTAGCTTAGGGTAACTGGATTTTCTTGTAAATCTTCGTATGGACTCCCTGGGAGATGTTGAACTTAAACAAAGGTTTTGGTATTTAATGAATTTTAGCTTATGAACTATAATGTCCAGATACAAACACGCCCAACACACACACACACACACACACACACACACACACACACACACGCACACACAATATTTCCATATAAATACATAGCCGAGCTGTTTCCTTCCTTCCTCAGCGCCGTTCTTATCAGTTTCCTGTTAAATGATCGAAATGTCAAAGTTCGTAGGGAACAATTTTCGTGGTAAATCAGTGATTGAAACGGACAGTCACTTATATGTCGAGAAATTCCGTCTAATCTTCGTGTGTGTACCTTTGAACATTATAAACCAAGGACTAAAACGTAACACAATACCTGGTAGTAATTAAGTGCAGCATCAGTTCCAAAAGAATATCCCCACTCACTCACTCACTCTAGTCCACTCTTTATATGGAACAATTTTACAAACTGTCAATAATCACAAAAGCGCCTGGCTCTAACAACTTTCATTTCAATAACCGATGTAGGTAAAAGACTTGCAAAACGTTTATCATGATTTTCTTTAACTTCTCTACTACATATAGTAAGTAGAGAAAGTATGGTACATCACCTAACAATTCGATGTCGAGTTTTCACCGGAAATATGTTTTGACGTCCCCTGAATTAAAAAAAAGCCTTTCCAGAGAAAGTTTCCTTTGTCTCTGTGTGTTTGTGCCTGTATGTGAACAGAATAACTCAAAGTAACGAAAAATCGGTTAAAAATCTCAGTTGGTATTTAAGTTTAATATCCTTTAAGGACGCGACACGAAACTTTTGAAGAAAATTTCTCCACCCTACTCCATCCTTTACATGGATAATTGTTCGAAACTTTTGATTTTACTAAAATGGCTCTAACAACTTTGATTAAGTTGTTGTTGTAGTGTTTAACGCCCGCTTTTACTACTACGGCACCGCAGGCGGTGACACTGATGATACATGGAATGAAGATGGAGCACCGGTGGAATGAGATGGCGGGGGAAACCGGAGCACCCGCAGAAAACCCGACCTGACGCCGATTTGTCCACCACGAATACCACATGCGGGTCCCTGGGATCGAACCCGGGTCGCCTAGGTGGTAGGCGAGGAACATTGATTAACACGCTATATATGTATTTGGGATACGTTTATGCTTAATGAAATATATATTTTAAAATCTTTATGCTCTAGCCCGTGTAGTCCTGTTTACTCTGGATGATTTTTGCCTAACCGGTAAACCCTAAGAGATAAACCGAACCTGAGAATACAACCTTTCAGATATTGTTAAAATACACAATTTATATCCACATAGTTTTTCTTTTGGTGGAAGGAACCATTTCGGAGCTATTCCTTGTTATTTGTGGGTGTTTTGGAATACTTAAACTTTACTCAAATGTAACATCGTTATTCAGTTTTTTTCATATCTTAGACCTGCAAAGTGAACGGAATCTCAAAGCTTTAAAAGATTTGACTACCGCTCAAAGCCTACTGTATTCTCATATTCCCCTTGTACCTTAAAGGAAATAAGTAATCAGCTAATTTCTGCAAATGTTTATCTAAACTAACATGAAGAAAATACAGGAATAAGGTTTGTAAGAATGGTTAGCACAAGAGTAGAGGAAGTCATGTGAGTGCAACACATCAGATTTTTGGAAATCGACTCCTAAGTTATCTTCAGTCGGAAGAAGACATTTTGTACAAGTAGGAAACGTTAATGATTAGGCGAAAACGTACTACACAAATAATGTGGAACAACTAATAACACAATTTTTTTCAAATAACGTTTCCTCAGAAGTTTGAGAATAAAACTCAAATTTATTATTTTAACAACGAAGCTTTTGAGCCACAAAATAGTTTACAAATAAAAAAAGTCTGATGTGTTGCACTCTAATGACCTTCTCTACTCTTGTGCTAATTATTCATACAAACTCACCACCTCCTCCATCTTAAACGTTTTCCTAAGTTTCTGAACATCTCAAGTTTGCTTGCGCAGTAAGAACAATATGCCGGCCATTTACGCACATTTAGTGAATTTTCTAGTGAGGGTATTTCCATATGTTTAAATTGAGAGGAGGAGAAGTCAAGTCTAGCAACTAATCATAAATAGAGCAGGCTACCTACCTTTAATGAAAAGCCAACTAACGCAAATTCGTTCATTTATATTCATCTAATTCATTTCCCTGAATTAAATACTACAATTATTGTTGTTGTTATTCTCACTGCTTGCTCGATTAGTGGTAGTGCCAACTGTGGAAAACTTAATTAATATGTATGAATGTTACTTCAAGTTCTTCACACTTTGATAACTATTAATATTAAATAGTATTAAATAAATAAATATTAATTATCTCGCGAAATACCCTAAAATACCTCTCGAGGTTTACATAATACTACAGATAATTTCCTTGTAGGTACAAGAGGACTATTAGACAGTAGGCTTTTAGCGGTAATCAAATCTTTTAAAACTGGTCGCTATGTGAAGGCTTTGAAATTCGGTTCCCTTTGCATAGGCAAGAAATAAAAAAGTGAATAGCGATCTCCCATTTGGGAAACGTGTAAGTATTGCAAACCCTACAAGTAACAAGGAATGTCTCCGAAATGGTTCAGTGTACAATAAAAAATCTGATATGTTGCACTCACATAACTTTCTCTACTCTTGTACTAAGCATTCTTACAAACTTATTCCTATATCTTCTTTGTGTTAGTTAAGATAAACATTTGTACAAATTATCTTATTGCTTATTTCCTTGTAGGTACAAGGGGAATGTTAGAATACAGTAGACTTTGTGCGATAGTCAAATCTTTTAAAGCTTTGAGATTCCATTCTTTTTGCACACCTAACATATAAAAAAAATGAACAACCATGTTCCATTTCACGAAAGTTTTGTTTTCCGAAATTCACACACATAACAAGGAGTATCTCCGAAATGGTTCACCCTACAAGAAAATTTATTCGGACGTAAATTGTGTATTTTAGCAATATCTACATTATTGTATAGTATGATTTGATCTATCTCTAACGGTTTACCGGTTATGCAAAAGTCGTCCAGAATAAATACGACTACAGGGGCTGTAGCCAGGAAATTCAAGATATACATTTCATTTGTCGTAAAAATATCTCAAACAAAGGACATTTTAATCAAAATCGCTAGTCAGTTTCAAGAAAATCAAAATTTTGAAAAATCTTCCATGTAAAGGGTAGTTTATTTTGGGGATGTTTTCTTCAAAATCTTTTTTTCGCATCCTTGAAAGACATTAAACTTAAATACCAATTTTGGTCTTTAACCGACTTTTCGTTTTTGAGTTATGCTGTCCACAGACACACATACACACACATGGACTTTTTCTAAAGATGCTTTTTTTTGGGGGGGGGGGGGAATCAGAGATCTCAAAACATATATTTCCGGTGAAATCTCACCGTTGAATTTTTGGGTGGAATACAATACTTCCCGTACTTACCAGTAGAGAAAGTTGTAATGTATTTGGACACAAATTTTGTGGTTTAACAAGATCTACTTTTTCCTTACAGTAAGACTTGGTCTATCTCTTACGATTTATCAGTTATGCAAAAGTAATGAAGAGTAAACAGAATTGCTGGAGAATAGCAAAGGCTCATTTGCCACAAAATATCTTACGCATATGGCATTTTAATCAAAATTCTTAGAGCCATTTGTGAGAAAGTGAACATATTCGAAAAAGTTTGCATTTAAAGGGTAGTTCAGGGCAGAGGAATTTTCCTCAGAACCCTCGTGTCGCACCACCCCCAAACGATATTTAACTCAAATACCAAACTTGGTTTTCAACTACTTTTTACAAGGAGCTATGCACAGACACATAAACACATACACACACGGACCTTTTTCAAAAAATGCCTTTTTGGATTCCGAGGGCCTCAAAGCATATACCTGCAGTGAAGTCTCGACATCGAATTTTAGTGTGGAATACAACACTTCCCCTATTACGTAGTGGAGAATGTAAATAAAACAGGAATTGAATTAAAACAAAAAGCAGCTCGTATTAACCCCCTAAGCAAGTTCAGTCAAAGATCTGCCCTCCAGTCAAACCCTACTTTATAATGCTCAGAAACTCTACAGGGTGGAAGTTACTACTTCGGCCATACGTTAGCCAGCGATTCAACATGATGGGTGTGACAAATATATACCTACAATACAATTATTGTCAATAAAGAACCGTTTCGCCGAAATGAATAATTTGTGAAACATTTGGAGCCATCTAGCTTCTTAACGAATGGATATAAATGGTTTATAATTTCCATAACTGTCGCACCGGCATTGTGTGTCTTATTATCTTAATTCGAATGAATAGCTACAATTGATTGTTAAAATATCATGCAAAGTTTAATTACTACGAGAAATATGCCTACATGCTGGGCGTCTCGAAACGTACTTGTCACGTGTTCTCACAACAAATTCGGCTGCCTGTGGTGTTAGGAGAAGTATCGCTTGGCGTTGGTCTGAAGGTCGGCGGAAGGAGAACGAAGGGTTAACGTACAATGGTCTGCAGTAGGAAGGAATTTACCTTGCGATCAAGAACCCGTTCACAAAAAGCGAGTGCTTAGACATTGTACTACTAATTTCAATGTACTATTAAATTCCCCTTAAGAATAAGAAATACATATATAACTACACACCTGAGACACACCTGAGAGTTTGAGAATATTCCATTTTCTCCACTTTTCTCCTTCTTCTTCTTCTTTTTTCCCCCCCCCCCCTATTAAAGAACACATTCCCTATGTAGAAATCTTCTTCCCTGATTGGAAGCAAATATATAAAATGTTCATATCTATGAATAAAGTATTGTGTATAGAAGAAGAAGCAGCTCCTCTTTCTCAACCACTTACACATTGTGGGTAGAGAAATTCTGCATTTCTATACCAAGATTACATCGAGAATACATCGAGAACACACCCCACACAGACGCCACACACACCTCACACACCCCTCACACACACCCCACACAGACGCCACACACACCTCACACACCCCTCACGCACACCCCACAGAGACGCCACACACACCTCACACACCCCTCACACACACCCCATACAGACGCCACACAGACCTCACACGCCCCTCACAGACACCCCACACAGACGCCACACACCTCATACAACTCCTACACACACCCCACACACCTCACACAAACCCCACACACACCTCACACACCCCTCACACACACCCCACACACACTCCACACAGACCCCACACACACACCTCACACAAACCCCACACACACCTCACACACCCCTCACACAAACTCCACACAGACCCCACACACACCTCACACACCCCTCACACACACCTCACACACACCTCAAACACCCCTCACACACACCTCACACACTCCTCACAGACACCCCACACAGTCCTCACACACCCCTCACACACACCTCACACACCCCTCACACACACCCCACACACACCTCACACACCCCTCACACACCCCTCATACACACCTCACACACCCCTCACACACACTCCACACAGACGCCACACACACCCCACACACCCCTCACACACACCTCACACAGACGCCACACACACCTCACACCCCTCACACACACCCCACACAGACGCCACACACACCTCATACACTCCTCACACACACCCAATACACACACCCCACACAGACGCCACACACACCTCACACACCCCTCACACACACCCCATACAGAAGCAACACACACAGCTCACACACCCCTCACACACACCCCACAGAGACGCCACACACACCTCACACACCCCTCACACACACCCCATACAGACGCCACACAGACCTCACACGCCCCTCACAGACACCCCACACAGACGCCACACACCTCATACAACCCCTACACACACCCCACACACCTCACACAAACCCCACACACACCTCACACACCCCTCACACACACCTCACACACACTCCACACAGACCCCACACACACACCTCACACAAACCCCACACACACCTCACACACCCCTCACACAAACTCCACACAGACCCCACACACACCTCACACACCCCTCACACACACCTCACACACACCTCAAACACCCCTCACACACACCTCACACACTCCTCACAGACACCCCACACAGTCCTCACACACCCCTCACACACACCTCACACACCCCTCACACACACCCCACACACACCTCACACACCCCTCACACACCCCTCACACACACTCCACACAGACGCCACACACACCCCACACACCCCTCACACACACCTCACACAGACGCCACACACACCTCACACCCCTCACACACACCCCACACAGACGCCACACACACCTCATACACTCCTCACACACACCCAATACACACACCCCACACAGACGCCACACACACCTCACACACCCCTCACACACACCCCATACAGAAGCAACACACACAGCTCACCCACCCCTCACATACACCCCATACACACACCCCACACATACGCCACACACACCTCATACACCCCTCACACACACCCCACGCACACCTCACACACACCACACACACCATAAACACACCCCACACACACCACACACACACCACACAGCCCACGCGCACCCCACATAAAGATACACACCTAATACACGCCCCACACACACCCTGCATAAACATACACACCTCACAGACACAACCCACACACAACCGTCACACACAACACACACCCCACAAACCCCGCACACACACAACCCACACACAACACACACCCCACACAAATATACACCCCTCATATACACCCCACACACACCCCACATAAATATACACACCACATACAACACAAACCACACACATCCGACACACACAACACACACTGCACACACACCCCACACAAACATACACACACCCCACACAAACATACACATCTCATGCACACCCCACACACACCCCACACAAACATGCACACAACACACACCCCACGCACAACCCACATACCCCACACACACGCCACAGAAACATACACACATCATACACACCCCACAAACACCCCACACAAACATACACACCTCATACACACAACCCACATACAACCCACACACAACCCACATACACACCACAACACCATAAACACACCCCACATAAACATACACACACCCCACACAAACATACACACCTCATGCACACCCCACACACACCCCACACAAACATGCACACAAAACACACCCCACGCGCAACCCACATACCCCACACACACCCCACACACACGCCACAGAAACATACACACATCATACACACCCCACAAACACCCCACACAAACATACACACCTCATACACACAACCCACATACAACCCACACACAACCCACATACACACCGCAACACCATAAACACACCACACACATAACCCACACACACCACACACACCACATAAACATACACACCTCATACACACAGCCCACACACAACCTACACACAAAACACACACCCCACACACACTCCACACACCCCAAACAAACACACACACCTAACGCACACCACATAAATATACACACCTAATACAAACTCCACACGCACCCCACACAAACATACACACCTCATACACACAAACCACACATCCCACAAAAAGATACACACCTTACACACCCCTCATAAACATACGCACCTCATACACACCCCACATAGACGGCCACACCTCATACACACAATCCACACACAAAACCTACACACACCACACACAGCCCACACACATCTCACACACACCACACACAAAACCTACACACACCCCACGCACACGCCACACACACCTCACACACCCCTCACACCCCCCCCCACACAGACGCCACAGACACCCCACACACACTCCACACACACCATATACACACTATTCACACCGCAAACACACCCCACACACCCCAAACACACATCAAGCACACCCCACACACACCTCACACACAATACAAAAACATACTCACCCCACACATACACCACTCATGCACGCCCCACACACACCCCACACAAACATACACACCTCATACACACCACCAACTCACAACCCACACACACAGCCTACACCCCAGATACACCCCACACAAACATACACACCTCATACACATTCCACACAAACATACACACCTCGCACACACCCCACAAACACCCCACACAAACATTCACACCTCTTACACACAACCCACACACAACCCACATACACAGCACACACCCAAAACACACCCCACGCAAACATACACACCTCATACACACCCCACACACACCCCACACACAACCCACACGCACCTCACCGCAACCCACACAAATGCCGCACACACCTCATACACACCCCACACAAACACACACATCCCACACACACACCACACACACCCCACACACACCCCACACACAACCCACACGCACCTCACCGCACCCCACACAAATGCCACACACACCTCATACACACCCCACACAAACACACACATCCCACACACAACCCACACACACCCTACATAAACATACACACCTCACACACAATCCACACACAACACACACCCCACACACACTCCACACACACCGCACACACCTCGTACACACATACACACCTCGTACACACTTCACACACACCCCACTCAAACATACACACCTCATACACACCCCACACACCCCACACAAACATACACACCTCATACACACACCTCATACACACCCCACACACCCCACACAAACATACACACCTCATACACACAACCCACACACTCCCGACACACACCCCACACATACACACCTCATACACACAACACACACACCACACACAACCCACACCGAACCCGCACACAAACTTTCGTCAAATGGAAGATCGTGATTCATGTTTTATATCTTAGCCGTGCAAAGAGAATGGAATCTCAAAACTTTAAAAGATTTGACTATCGGTCAAAGCCTACAATATTCCCATATTTCCCTTGTACTTTCAAGAAAGTGAACAATAATATAATTACTCAAAATGTTTATCTCAACTAACACGACGAAGATAAAGGAATAGTTTGTAAGAACAAGAGCAGAGAAAGACATATAAGTGCAACACATCTGATTTTTTATATCGGTCTTAGCTTCTTTCATTACAACAAATTACTGTATGCTCATATTTGATTTAATGAAATAATTTTTGTCTCAGAAAAATTGAAAATGCGACTGACGGTTCCGGGAAATCCGGGAGTGGCGGAAATGGAAGTGACGTCACCATTACGTGGTCAAGAAGATTTCCGTGCCAACGTACAATCATTTACTGTAATTCGCGAAATGGTACAATATATTAAGATATATGAATTGTAGATGTGTCATAACAGAATAATATGAGCGTAAATGTGTGTGTGTTTGTGTGTGTATGTGTGTGTGTGTGAGGGTGCGTGTGTGTGTGTGCGTGTGTGTGTGTGCGCGCGCGCGCGCCTGTGTGTGTGATGTAAGATAATTTTAAAACCACTCAAATGATTTGATAGTTATTTCATCTTTGAAAAACTCGATTTGTTGTAATGGAAGGTCCTGCTCCGGCCATTCGTCAAGGTGCAAATATGTCCAATACAATTATTGTCAATAAAGAACACTTTTGACGAAGAATAAGGAGGACTCGTGTGAAATATTTGAAGCTATCTAGCTTCATGACGAATGGGTATAACTAACTGTCGGTAAACATGTAAACAATGCTGTAATAAATTTCTACCTTGATTTGAATTAATTTTGTCATAATTTAATGATAAATGTCATGCAAAGTTGAATTTCTAAGATGGATGTAGCAACGTCATGTTAACATTAAACATTGCGTTTGCCCAATAGTTTTGGGTTACTTTGGAGACATTAAAAATAGTTATTCATACGTTTAAACAAAGAGGTAAAGCTGTTAGGACACTACAAGTAACAAAAAATACACAAAATAAATAAATAAATAAATGAAAGCACGGGGAAGGTAATATGCAAACCCTCTGTTAAACAATCACAAATACCACAGGAAGAAGAGCGAGTAGAGGAACCTGTGTGAATGCAATACGTTGCATTTCTATTTCACTCATATAGAAAACTGTGTGTATTGTTTGTATAAGAGAGAGTAGAGCAGGAAGTGCAATTGTGCTTTATAAAAGAAAAGTGAGCAGAAAAAGCCTTGTGGTTGTATTACGCTACATTTCTACTTCAATCATCTAGAAAATTGTCTGAGTTGTTTGTAGAAGACGGAGTAGTGAAGAAAGTGTGGTAGCATTATGTAACAGAAAAGCGGGTAGAGAAAACCATGTGAATGAAATCTGTTGCGTAATAAAAATCATAACATAAAGCCTTAATGAAGAAACACTTAGATTTGGCAATCTTCATGGTGAACGAACGAACAATGAACCGTTCTTGGAGTTTGCCTACTTCATACATACCAACATCCGACAGAAAGACAGACAGACAGACAGACAGACGCTGTCCTGCTTGCTCAAACCTACATCCAACATTTATAACATTTTAAAAATAAACCACGAACTGTTTGCACTGTTTTCATGAGAAAACACCAACGCACATACACACAAAACACAAAAGTCAATACACACACACACACACACACACACACACTGACACACACAAAGAGACACTTTTTGTAAACATGATTATTTGTTGGATTAAGAATGTGTTTTCGGTGAAGTCTTGATATCAGATGTTTTATCTGAAATACAAGACTTGCTATCGCCTATCCCAGGCAGGCAGGCAGTCAGGCGCTAGAGGAAGCAAAACTGTGTTGGTTTATACCTTACATAATGATAGCAATGGTATGCGATATTCTGTAACTGAAATACACAACCTATCTTTGTTAGCTGACTATTGCTTTTCTTTTGCTGTTGTACAAATACATTTCGTGTGTGCAAATAATATTTATATCACGTGCCTGATTTCACAGCATGTTCAGCTGCACAATAGGGCAAGTCTCTGATTGGAGCCAGCCGATCATTAAATTTTGCGGCATCTATTATCAGCATTATTCATGTTATATTCTATAACTAATTGTAAATAAACTTAGATAAACCAGAGCGTTTAGAAGGAGAACTGTGATCACTGCTGTAGTTCATGTGTTCCGCCACACAGATGGCAGTGCAACTGTTGGTGCGGTACAATGCTAATACGAACACTAGCGTTTAGCAGGAGATTCAGCTGGAAAAGTAGCAAAGGAGAAGAATAGTGTCGTTTAACAATAACTAATTCACGCATGCACATTCTGACAGCCATTCACAGAAATTCAAGACAATAATGTTACCACTAGAATGCAAAATGGCATTAAAGGAATGAAGTAAAAGTATAATTTCCTGTGAATGAAGAGTTAACTTTTTTCGGGGATTAAATCCCCCAAATCTACAAACCCATTCACTTTCAAAGAATTAGAATCAAATCGAACTTCTTTTATCTTTACTTCGTTAAAAATTAAAATTCCATATCGTTCGTTTTCATTCTTATCCTTTAGAAATTTAGATACTGCATTTCCAGACATTTTTGACTAACTTTCTTAAATGTGATTTTGATGGAAGTTGAAGAAGATTGTGATTTAAACAATGTATGTATCCTTCGGATGACTTGATTTTTAAAAGCAGGCTATCTAATGGAAATTCTTCATATTTCATGCCTTTCTTTTTAGTTGCCTTTGATATTTTCAAAATTGTATCAACAATTTTTTGTGTTTACTTAGGTATTTTTTCCATCACATTCATCAATATTGCTACTACTTCCATTTACTTTACTTTCGTTTCAAGTACTTGAATCTTGGCATTGGATACTTTCATTTGGCATTTTAGTCTAATTATATTACGGTGTTATTGATTTGACCTTTTCTTAAGTAGGCCTACTTTATTACTAAAATGTCTACTGGTATCCCCTGCGAGGGGAAAATTAACAGTCGTATTTTGAAAGCCTTCTGCATGATTCCCACTGTCTTCTAAATTGGTATCTCTTTCAGCCCTTTTTGATGGTCTCTGTGAAGGAAGTTTACGGGAATGTATTGGGTGTGATAAGTATTTAGGAAGATTAGGAATAAGCAATCTCTACATTTTCTCCATTAACTAGAAACTTGTCTACCTTTATCAAAAGTTCTTCTGAAAAATGTGAATCACACACGTAAATATTAGATGATAGGTACTTGTCCTTTCTTGCTATGGCCCTCTCCCATTTAGAAAACAGTAGTTTATATTTTGGAGGTGTAAAAAGATGTTTACGTTTAGATTTGTTATATCCAGATCTACAACCAGGCACTAAACACATAGGCATGTCGATTATTTCTATAAATTCACAGTTTCATAAAAATTAACCACAATTCATTACACTGTAACAAACATAGCAACCATACACAACAATACTCCAATGCAATATCCAGCGAAACGCGCTGCAAATAGCCACACTAACGACTTTGCTGCCACCTGACGGAGGCACCAGGTAGCTCTTGTATAATCATATGGAAGAGCAGTGGAGTGATCACACTGTCTTTCTACTCGCTCTGCATAAACTTAAAATGCGCAGTTAGTATAATTCTGTTTCATGAATTATCATAAATAAAGAAAAGCAGTAAAATTTAAAATATACATAGAGTCACTGTAATACGTTTCCTGAATTAACACAAACAACGAAAAATAATGACGTTGAAAATACGCAGTGATTCCTCAATGATCACAAATAACGAAATATGTTCAGAGAGATTTGAATTTCCCTTTATCCAAGAAACAAGCTTGTTTACTCTACTGGTTAGTTAGTATTGGTGTTGGGATTTTTGGAAATAATCAAATTCCAGCTACAAAATCTCAGGTTAGGGTTTTTAAAGTACTCTCCAAAAGTTCACAAAGACGGTAATAAACAAGAATGGATTAAAAATCCGTTTTGCACCTTAGTTATCATTTCCGCTGATCTTTCCATAATATTAAAAGAAAGGTTTTTGGAAATATCTGTGGACATTTCACTGAATATAAAAATCTGATGTGTTGTACTCACACGACTTTCTCTATTCTTGTTCTAACCAGTTTTACAAGGTCTTATTCCTATATCTTCTTCGCACTGATTGAGATAAACATTTGCAGAAATTATCTTATTGCTTATTTCCTTGTAGGTACAAGGGGAATATGGGAATACAGTAGTAGGCTTTGAGAGATAGTCAAATGCTTTAAAGTTCAATTCTCTTTGCACGGTTAGCATATAAAAAACGAATATCGATGTTCCATTTCGCAGAGGTATTAGTTCCCCAAAACGCACACACATAATAAGCAATGTATCAGAAAGTATGCTTCACTCTACCAAAAAAAAAAAAAAAAAAAAAAAAGAAAAAAAAAAAAAGAAAGATAGAAAGAAAGAAAACCAACTATTTTGATATAAATTGTGTTTTAGCTACACCTACATTTTTTGTATAGTATGATTTGCTCTATCTCTTAGGGTTTACCAGTTATACAAAAGTCATTTCGAGTAAATATGACTTCATGGGTGACAGCCAGAAAATTCAAGATATGCATTTCATTTGTCATAAAAATATCTCAAACATATGGCATTTTAATGAAATTCGTTAGAGCCATTTTTAAGAAAATGAAATTTTTCGTAACATTTTCCATGTAAAGGGTAGTTTAGGGTGGAGTAATCCTTGAAAGACATTAAACTTAAATACCAACTTTGGTTTGTAACCGACTTTCGTTTTTGAGTTCTGTTGTCCATATACTGAAAGACACAAACACGCGCGCGCGCGGAGCTTCTTTTCAGAATTTCCTTTTTTTTTTTTTTTTTTAAATTCAGGGGCCCTCAACAGCTATTTCCGGTGAAATTTGGACATCGAATTTTTAGGTGGAATACAATACTTCCTCTACCTTACTATACGCAGTAGAGAAAGTAAAAATGTATTAACTAGCAAAAAGGGCAGGTGTAAAGTAAGTCAGAGTCCTAAAACTCTAGTGAAAAGATTTGTTCTGTTATTGCCCAATATGTAGTGATAAATGTTGTTTTAGGAATTCCATCGATCCATATTATAGACATAAACGGCCTATGCAGGTTTTGGAATTATTTATTCATGTCCTCGAATTTGATACTTTGAGAATTAACCCTGATTTGTCCATAAGGGTTGGATACACAGTTGGGGTGATGTTTTAGATATCTAGGGCAGCCCTTTTATAGTTCAATATTTTAGAGTTAAACAGTGCAAGTTTCTACATATGTGTTGCATTTACAGTAAGACAACTTTTTGATCGATCTAAGTTGCCAATTCTTGTTGCTACGTCCAATAATTCAGTGTTTTGAGATTTAAATAGCTCAGATATCTACGTAGCTTTTGCATATAGTACCTAGGGGTAGTATTTGAGAGTTACCAGTTCCTATCATGTGAGCGTTAAGCATTGTAAACTTCTATATAAGGAAGGGAACTGATAACAGTAATTTTTGAGAGATGTAAGGCAACCAATTATGTTTACTAACTCCTGCAATACAACAATAGTTTCAAAGTTAAACACTTTACATTCCTATACAAGGCTTGAATATATGGTAATGGCAGTTTTAGAGAGTTATAAGGTAATCTGTGGATTTAGCCGCTCCTATAACACTAGCCCGCAACAGTTTCCCGTGTTTGATCAACATTGTGTATTTCCATGGGAGAAAACGCGGTGATTTCGAAATGATAACAGGTTTTCCATAACACCTTTCATTTTTATGCAATTCGAAGTTGTATTAATTAAGCTAGACACTAGACCTATACCTTACCACGTACGTATGCATGAAACTATAAATTTTATGATTATTATAGGTGTATAATTTTATAACTTAAGATGAATAGCACTCATTGTGGATGTTGAGAGTTACTGTAAATACTGTACGTATATTTACAAAATAAACCATCCCTTGTGTTCTTCCGTGATGAGCTGATGACTAGCTAAGCAGTTTGAGTGTGAGCGAGCGAACGAGAGAGAGACTAGTATTTATTCATCTCTGGGCGACCATGTGCAGGCAATAACGCTTTCGGCCATTGAATCTTAGACAAACATCCGTTACTTACTCACCCTTATAGGCACACGTCTGTCTTAAGATAGATATATCTCAACTTTAGCTGCTTCTTGTAACTCGCAGTGATCGAGTTGTAGTGCGATTTCTGGAAAAGGTTTATCATTTCTATTTCTTTATTTTTAGTTCGTATTGTGTCGTGGTACATTTTAACATTGGCTAAAATGTGTGAACAATCCTAATAATCTTCTTTTCTTGCTACAGAAGCAGAAAACTAACATTACATCATTTATTAAAAAGGTGTATTTTGTGTATTTTAATGTTAAGCTATGGGCTGCACATACTGTTTGCAAAACATGTAGTGAAGGACTAAGGCAGTGGTACAATAGAAAACAGAATTAATCAATCAAGTTCGGGATTCCTATGATATGACGTGAACAAAAAAATTATTATGATGATTGTTACTTCTGCATGTGTAACGTATCTAGGTACAATAAAAAAAATAAATCAAACATTAAATATCCAGATGGTTTTGCATCATGTCTAAGACCTGTGCCACGTGGAGTAGATCTCCCTATTTCTGTTCCACCAACCTAACTAGAGGATACTGAGAATCCAGTCTCTGGGCGGGTCAACAGAAAATTCCAATGTTGATGAGCATTTCCCAGCACACACTGGTCAAGACAAGTCACAGCATTTTAGTCAAGAAGAGTTGAACGACTTAGGTCTTACCAAGGACAGGAGCGAATTACTAGGATCGAGATTAGAAGAGAAAAATATGCTTGGCCCAGACACCGCATTTTCCTGGTATAGGAATAGAGATAAAGAATTTACCAAGTTCTGTAAGATGAAAGACCAGCTTGTTTATTGCAGTGATGTGCCAGGTTTAATTCAACAACTGGAAAGACCATCATATGATAGTAGCGACTGGCGTTTATTTATTGATGCTTCAAAACGAAGCCTAAAAGCGTCTTATTGCACAATAGAAGCGAATTTGCCTCAAAACCACTTGCACATCCTGTTTTCCTTAAAGAGTCATGTGGAAATCTTGAAATCATTTTAGAAAATATTAATTACCAGGAACATCAATGGCTATTGTGCGGGGACCTACAGGTATCCAGTATCTTACTAGGGAAACAAGGAGGTAATACAAAATACCCATGTTTTTATGCGAATGGGATAGTAGAGATAGGGTTAAACATTGGACAACGAGAGAGTGGTCTAAGAGAAAGTTTAATATCAGAAGAAGAAAAGTAATTCGTGCCTGTCTAGTTGATCCAAAGAAAATGTCATTACCTCCATTGCATATAAAACTGGGTATTATGAAACAATTCATGGAAGCATTGGACAAAAATATTTGAGTAGTAAATTTTCTGGGATGTCTGAAGCTAAGATAAAAAAGGGCGCATTTAATGGACTTCAGATAAGGCAGCTGATGAAGGACAGTGCATTTTTGGATATCGTGAATGACGCAGAACTTCAAGCATGATGTGCTTTAAAAGAAGGAGTCAATAAATTCCTGGGAAATACAAAAGATTCACAATATGAAGTAATTGTGAGAAATATGTTAGAAAAGTTAGTAATACTTGGGTGTAATATGAGTTTAAAACTTCACGTTTTGCATTCGCATCTAGACATTTTTCCTGATAATTTAGGATACCTCCGCGATGAACAAGGCGAAAGATTCCATCAAGAAATTAAAGAGATGGAGAGGAGATATCAGGGTTGGTGGAATGTTGCGATGCGATGCTAGCGGACTACTGTTGGTGCTTGAAAAGGGAAACCAACTTGACATTTTGTGTTATTAATGTGCTATTTATTCTCACATAAAATAAAGTAAGGATATATGTAAGTAAAGTAACTCAAAACTCATATATGTATATAATAAAACAACTTTAACCGTAATTCTTACTTTCTCTGCTACGCATAGTAAGTAGGGCAAGTACTGTATTGTCTCCAAAAATTCTATGTAGATATTTCACCGGAAATATGTTTTGAGGCCCCCGAATCCAAAAAGCATTTTTAGAAAAAGAACAGTGTGTATGTGTGTGTATGTGTGTATGTGTGTGTATGTGTGTGTGTGTGTGTGTGTGTGTGTGTGTGTGTGTGTGTGTGTGTGTGTATGTGTGTGTGTGTGTCTAAAACGAAATAAGTAGATTGTTACATTGCAAGAAGCCGAATGGCAAAGTGCCTGGGTATTACCACAGACAAAGGTCCCCTGTTCCGAGCAGAACAACTGAGAGGGACATTTTCTACCACCAGCCGGTAGACCGGTAGGTAATATTAGGACTGTTACCACTGTGAGATAAATAGCACCTTGTGTCGGAGTGGGACGAGTGTCACATTCTCCCAAAGTTAGAAGAACGTCTCAAAATGAAGCACTTGCAACCGGCACGTGGACTGATCACGGTCGTACATACCTCCATGGATTCCAACTCAGTGAGCTGCAGATGCGGGGCTAGGGAGACGGTATGGGAATGTCCGCTCACAGATTCCTCCTCTATCAGAGCATCTACCAAATGGTACAGAAAACTGTGGACATGGGTCAACAAGACCCCAGATGCGGGGCTAGGGAGACGGTATGGGAATGTCCGCTCACAGATTCCTGCACAATCAGAGCATCTACCAAATGGTGCAGAAAACTTTGGACATGGGTCAACAAGACCCCAGATGCGGGGCTAGGGAGACGGTATGGGAATGTCCGCTCACAGATTCCTGCACAATCAGAGCATCTACCAAATGGTACAGAAAACTGTGGACATGGGTCAACAAGACCCCAGATGCGGGGCTAGGGAGACGGTATGGGAATGTCCGCTCACAGATTCCTGCACAATCAGAGCATCTACCAAATGGTACAGAAAACTGTGGACATGGGTCAACAAGACCCCAGATGCGGGGCTAGGGAGACGGTATGGGAATGTCCGCTCACAGATTCCTGCACAATCAGAGCATCTACCAAATGGTACAGAAAACTGTGGACATGGGTCAACAAGACCCCAGATGCGGGGCTAGGGAGACGCTATGGGACTGTCCGCTCACAGATTCCTACACAATCAGAGCATCTACCAAATGGTACAGAAAACTGTGGACATGGGTCAACAAGACCCCAGATGCGGGGCTAGGGAGACGCTATGGGACTGTCCGCTCACAGATTCCTACACAATCAGAGCATCTACCAAATGGTACAGAAAACTGTGGACATGGGTCAACAAGACCCCAGATGCGGGGCTAGGGAGACGCTATGGGACTGTCCGCTCACAGATTCCTGCACAATCAGAGCATCTACCAAATGGTACAGAAAACTGTGGACATGGGTCAACAAGACCCCAGATGCGGGGCTAGGGAGACGCTATGGGAATGTCCACTCACAGATTCCTACACAATCAGAGCATCTACCAAATGGTACAGAAAACTGTGGACATGGGTCAAGAAGACCCCAGACGTGGGGCTAGGGAGACGCTATGGGAAGGTCCGCTCACAGATTCCTACACAATCAGAGCATCTACCAAATTTTAAGGTACAGGAAACTGTGGACATGGGTCAACAAGACCCCAGATGCGGGGCTAGGGAGACGCTATGGGAAGGTCCGCTCACAGATTCCTACACAATCAGAGCATCTACCAAATGGTAGAGAAAACTGTGGACATGGGTCAAGAAGACCCCAGACGGGGGGCTAGGGAGACGGTATGGGAATGTCCGCTCACAGATTCCTACACAATCAGAGCATCTACCAAATGGTACAGAAAACTGTGGACATGGGTCAAGAAGACCCCAGACGTGGGGCTTGGGAGATGGTATGGGAATGTCCGCTCACAGATTCCTATACAATCAGAGCATCTACCAAATTATAAGGCACAGGAAACTGTGGACATGGGTCAACAAGGCACCAGATGCGGGACTAGGGAGACGCTATGGGAATGTCCGCTCACAGATTCCTACACAATCAGAGCATCTACCAAATTATAAGGTACAGGAAACTGTGGACATGGGTCAACAAGACCCCAGAGGTGGGACTAGGGAGACGCTATGGGAATGTCCGCTCACAGATTCCTACACATTCAGAGCATCTACCAAATTTTAAGGTACAGGAAACTGTGGACATGGGTCAACAAGACCCCAGATGCGGGGCTAGGGAGACGGTATGGGAATGTCCGCTCACAGATTCCTACACAATCAGAGCATCTACCAAATTATAAGGTACAGGAAACTGTGGACATGGGTCAACAAGACCCCATATGCGGGGCTAAGGAGACGGTATTGGAATGTCCGCTCACAGATTCCTACACAATCAGAGCATCTACCAAATTATAAGGCACAGGAAACTGTGGACATGGGTCAACAAGACCCCATATGCGGGGCTAGGGAGATGGTATGGGAATGTCCGCTCACAGATTCCTATACAATCAGAGCATCTACCGAATTATAAGGTACAGGAACTGTGGACATGGGTCAACAAGACCCCAGACGCCTGCTCTACCGCACCCAGAGTCTTCTACATGCAGAGAACACACTCAACTATATGTATATAAATGTAAATTAAATTTACCAGTGTGTAATTAACAATGTAAAACGAATGAACTTTATAAGATAGAACAATAAAGACAGGAACACAGTCTGGTTTTTAAAACAGGTACCAGGCTTCTGGAATTTATCATTTAAAAGTAATTAGATCACTTCTAGCAACTTCAAGGTCCACATTACATTTTTCCATCAAATATCTTAAATTTGTACACTTTTAAATAAAATCGTTGTCTCATTTTAACCAATTAAAAGATAAAATTTATATTCTGTAGAGAGTTTTGATAAGTCTAATGCCATATGAAAGATGTTAAACATCCACACTTAGTTCTGTGTTTAATCAAGCTTCATTTTTGCGTTGTGCTGTTGAGAGTCTTATGTTGAAGACAATTCTTTCTCTGCTTGTTTAAGAACGTAACAGAGACAATAAAAATAGACAATTTTCGTGGTAAATCAGTGATTGAAACGGACAGTCACTTATATGTCGAGAAATTCCGTCTGATCTTCGTGTGTGTAACTTTGAACATTATAAGCCAAAGACTAAAACGCAACACAATACCTGGTAGTAATTAAGTGCAGCATCAGTTCCAAAAGAATATCGCCACTCACTCACTCACTCACTCACTCACTCACTCACTCACTCACTCACTCACTCACTCACTCACACACTCACTCACTCACTCTAGTCCACTCTTTATATGGAACAATTTTACAAACTGTCAATAATCACAAAAGCGCCTGACTCTAACAACTTTCATTTCAATAACGTATGTAGGTAAAAGGGTTGTAAAACGTTTATCGTGAATTTTTTTAACTTCTCTATTACATATAATAAGTAGAGAAAGTATTGTATATCACCTAAAAATTCGATGTCGAGTTTTCACCGGAAATATGTTTTGAGGTTCCCTGAATTAAAAAAAAGCCTTTCCAGAGAGAGTTTCGTTTATCTCTGTGTGTTTGTGCCTGTATGTGAACAGAATAACTCAAAGTAACGAAAAATCGGTTAAAAACCTCAGTTGCTATTTAAGTTTAATATCCTTTAAGGACGCGACACGAAAATTTTGACTTTACGAAAATGGCTCTAACAATATTAATTAACACGCTATATATGTATTTGGGATACTTTTATGGTTAATGAAATGTATATTTTGAATTTTTTGGCTGGTGTAGTCCTGTTTGCTCTGGATGATTTTTGCACAACCGGTAAACACTAAGAGATAAACCGAACCTGAGAATACAACCTTTCAGATATTGTTAAAATACACAATTTATATCTAAATCTTTTTCTTTTGTTGGAAGGAACCATTTCGGAGATATTCATTGTTATTTGTGTGAGTTTTGGAATACTTAAACTTTCCTCAAATGGAAGATCGTTATTCAGTGTTTTTTTTTTTTTTATATATATATATCTTAGACCTGTAAAGTGAACGGAATCTCAAAGCTTTGAAAGATTTGACTACCGCTCGGAGCCTACTGTATTCTCATATTCCCCTTGTACCTAAAAGGAAATAAGTAATCAGCTAATTTCTGAAAATGTTTATCTCAACTAACATGAAGAAAATACAGGAATACGGTTTGTAAGAATGGTTAGCACAAGAGTAGAGAAAGTCATGTGAGTGTAACGCATCAGATTTTTGGAAATGGACTCCTAAGTTATCTTCAGTCGGAAGACATTTTGTACAAGTAGGAAACGATAATGATTTGGCGAAAACGTGCTGCACAAATAATGTACAACACCTAATAACACAAATTTCTTCAAATAACGTTTCCTCAGAAATTTGAGAATAAAACTCAAATTTATTATTTTAACCATGAAGCTTTTGAGGCACAAAATGGTTTAGAAATAAACGAACCTCTGATGTGGTGCGCTCACATGACCTTCTCTACTCTTGTACTAATTATTCATACAAACTCACCACCTCCTCCATCTTAAACGTTTTCCTACGTTTCTGAACATCTCAAGTTTGCTTGCGCAGTAAAGAACAATATGCCGGCCATTTACGCACATTTAGTGAATTTTCTAGTGAGGGTATTTACATATGTTTAAATTGAGAGGAGGAGAAGTCAAGTCAAGCAACTAATCATAAATAGAGCAGCCTACCTACCTTTAATGAAAAGCCAACTAACGCAAATTCGTTCATTTATATTCATCTAATTCATTTCCCTGAATTAAACACTACAATTATTGTTGTTGTTATTCTCACTGCTTGCTGGATTAGTGGTAGTGCCAACTGTGGAAAACTTAATTAATATGCATGAATGTTACTTAAAGTTCTTCACACTTTGATAATATTAATATTAATAAATAATTATTAATTATCTCGCGAAATATCCTAAAAACACCTCTGGAGGTTTACATACGTATTACTACAGATAATGTTCTTGTAGGTAGAAGAGGACTGTTAGACAATAGGCTTTCAGCGGTAATCAAATCTTTTAAAACTGGTCGCTATGTGAAGGCTTTGAAATTCGGTTCCCTTTGCATAAGCAAGAAATAAAAAAAGTGAATAGCGATCTCCCATTTGGGAAACGTGTAGGTATTGCATAACCCACAAATAACAAGGAATATCTCCGAAATAGTTCACTCTACAATAAAAATGTATTTGGACATAAACTGTGTATTTTAACAAGATCTACGTGTTTCGTTTAAGTAGTAAGACTTGGTCTATCTCTTACGATTTAGCAGTTATGCAAAAGTAATCAAGAGTAAACAGAATTGCTGGACAATAGCAAAGAATTAAAATTTTACACTTCGTTTGCCTCAAAATATCTTAAGCATATGGAATTTTAATTAGAATCGTTAGAGCCATTTCTGAGAAAGTGAAAATATTCGAAGAAGTTTGCATCTTAAGGGTAGTTCACAGTGGGGGAATTTTGTTCAAAATCTTCGCGTCGCACGCCTCAAGGATATTAAACTCAAACACCAAACTTGGTTTTCAAATACTTTTTGCTATACGTTATGCGCACACATACACACACATAAACACATACACACGGGCCTTTTTCAAAAATGCCTTTTTGGATTCTGAGGACCTCAAAGCATATACTTGCAGTGAAGTCTCGACATCGACACTTCCCCTCTTGCGCAGTGGAGAATGTAAATAAAACAAGAATAGAATTAAACAAAAAGCAGCTCGTATTAACCACTCTAAGCAAGATCAAAGACCCTCCCTCCAGTCAGACACAATTTTATAATACTCTTTTATTGATATGAACTTGAATTGTTCATCACTTGTAACACCACTTGCTGTATTCAGCTGTTTCTGGCTCTGTTATAGAAAAAGTCTGGAATTTGAACACCAGCATATAGCGAGTGACAGTTAAACATCTGACTGTTGACTTGGTTTCCTCTATCCTACTTGTAATTACAACATAACTGTTTCTGTAAGGTTTTCTATATTAACGTGAAGAAGATAGATAAGGTTTCGTAAGAAAAGCTGGCGGAAACTATACAGGGTAGAAGTTACTACTTCGGCCATACGTTAGCCAGGGATTCAACATGAGGAATGTGACAAATAGGTAATAATAATAATAATAATAATAATAATAATAATAATAATAATAATAATAATAATAATAATAATAATAATAATAATAATAATAATAATAATAATAATAATAATAATAACAACAATAGTAACAATAATAACAATAATAACAATAATAAGAATAAGAATAACCATAATCATGATCATGATAATGATAATAATAATAATAATAATAATAATAATAATAATAATAATAATAATAATAATAATAATAATAATAATAATAATAATAATAATAATAATAATAATAATAATAAATACAATAATAACAATAAAAACAATAACAACAATAACAATAATAACAATAATAACAATAATATCAATAACAACAACAATAACAACAATGAGTAAGCATAGGCTTTCACGGCCGGTGTTCGTAATTCTAACAGTCTTCCGGGCTGATTTGCCGTGGTCTGCTGAGTTACTCAGCCCTGAAGACTGTTAGAATTAATAACAACAATAACATCAATAATAAGCCTGAGACAGACAGGTGAACCACTTGAGACGGCTCTGACTACACGATAACCTTTACACCACGGCGAGTCCCGCGGGCGTCGGAAAACATTCACAAGCGACTGTACACTGCAACAATGTACTTTCCCACAACGGAACAACAATGCAATCTATCCAAACAATATTCTCGTTGGAAATTTAGCTCTGATATTGCAGGAGACAACACTATGAGGATAACAAAATGTGCGTTGTAGGGAATAACATTGATACTGTTATTGAGGTTTGCACTTGATACAACATTGTGTGAAAAGTATTAGTTTCCAGTTCCTAGTTCAATATCAAAAGGGAACAGGAAGCAGTCATAATTACAAATGTGTCAATGTCATTTCACGTTCAGGAAGAACAGGAGTGTGCACTTACTGAACATGTCACACTTATTCGTATCATTAGCCTTTTCCAAATATGCAATGTTGCTAGTTTGGACCTCTTTGGGAGACGTCTAGATGTAAAATTTGTGCTATTTATTAATCGATGCTTTTTAACTGCTATGGTTCTCACTGTCCCATTTTATATTGGACATGAAAATACTACGACACTGCATCACCGACTTTACTTCCCTTCTGAAGGAAGCTATGCTAAGGCAGGATGTGAACCCGGGAACCAGACACTAGACCTGAAAGTTTCAGAATATTCCATTTTCTCCACTTTTCTTCTTTTCTTCCCATTAAAGAGCACATTCCTTATGTAGAAATCTTCTTCCTTGATTGGAAGCAGATATAGAAAATGTTCATATCTATGAATAAAGTATATTGTATAGAAGAAGAAACAGCTTCTCTTCCTCAACTACTTGCACATTGTGGGTAGAGACAGTATTGCATTCCATCTAAAAAGTCTATACCGAGATTACATCCAGAATACACGTTTTGAGATCCCTGAATCAAAAAAGACTTGCGATGATTTCATGCAACATGACATTCTCTCTTCAATATTACACAGATTACAATTGTAATCACTTTTTATTCTTATATGTAGCGTCAAGTTATTACACATACAGTGTGCGCACAAAGTCCTTATACCCATGTACTACATTTAAATTTACGTGAGTAAATACGTTTTCTGAGGTTGGTATATATATTCGTATAATTCTCCTGTCAAATACCAACTGTTGACAACTTAAATTGTTTGATTGATGTCGCTCTTATGACAACAGATCAGTAAATCTTATAAATTAAATTAGCTGATGCCGAGATATTGAGAAAGAATGGCTGATACAAGTGATTACACAATTGAGGAACGCTTAGTGTCCGCTGTGTGGGTTCATGAGCGTCAAAATGCGGGAATGTTAAGCAGTGTTTGGTTCCAACATGATGGGGCGCCAGCTCACTTCGCAGTGACGGTTCGACAACGTCTGGACGCACTCTTTGAACCGGTAGAGGATCGGACAATGTCACATGGCCTCCAAGGAGCCCTGATCTAACAACTGCACATCAAAGAGAAGCAGCGCTACGCTACAAAATGCGGCGAGAGTAACTTTCCAGACAGTGACTCCAATGATGTTGAGTAAGATGAACATGGCGGCATACAGACAATGAATGGGGGACACATACCCATGTTTTGGAGTCCTAACATGTGGGGAGAAACATTTAATTACATAAATATTGGAAATTTGTACCTTTATTTCACGTCAGTTTGAATTTAATATAGGGATAGTATACGCACTTTGTGCATGTATACATTAAAATAGCTCGGAAATTTCTAAATGCATAGAAATGGAGATAGAAGTATCTTAGTATAGAAAAATGTCTATCTCTCACAGCAGCAGCTCAAAGGCTACTCCCAGAGGTTTCGGGATATGCTTTACATTTGCCATTTCACTATATTAAACATTTGGTAATTTTATCCAAATCGGTAGAGGGAGTTTAGAAAAATTCAATATTGTGTAAAGATCTTGTAGGTAAATTGTAGTTTGGGATAGGGAAGTTTTAGGAAATGTTCCTTGTGCATACTTGGAGGATATTGCACTTAAATAACAAGATCGCTATTTACGATAGTACTTGGCTTTTGAGAAATGTGTTCAGAACACACACACAGACACACACACACACACACACACACACACACACACACACACACATACATACACATACACACACACGTGCGCACAAGCACACATACACACAAATATACACATATACACATGCATTACAACATTCAAATCAAAGTTTTTGTTGGAACACAATACTTGTACATAAGTGTGTAAAAGAGACAATAGAAATAGACAATACTCCATGAGCTGCTTGCTTCCTTCCTTCCACATTGTGGTTCTTATCAATATCCTGTTGACGACACACACAGAGCTGTTAAATAGCAGGAACAGTTTCCCTGGTAAATCAGAGTGCTTTGAAACAGACAGTAACATACTCACTCGTATTTGGAGGCTATAGCAGTTTTCAGTTGCAAGGTAACGTTATTTTCATTATTTTGTATCGTATCTTATGTCAACACAGATAGGCGTTAGTTACCTCTTAATGTTGTTGGGGTCATTTGGACCCAAAGTGCGTATTGTAGACAATGTGACTGTCAACTTTAGTCATGACATTATTAACGTTACACGTTATCTCCTTGAATTGAATGAATAAATTGAGGTTTGTACAAATTAGCCCAGACACTGTAAACAATAACAGTTCTAACATTTATTTTTTATCCCGTATAGCTATTATGGTTTAATTACAACTACCTACAGTATTATAAATTTTCAAATGTATAACACACAATTCGACATAAAATTCAGCAGTTTTCTATGATTGAAATAGAAATGCGAGGTATTAAATTCACAGGTATCTTTGCCTTCTCTGCTGGTAAGTAGGGGAAGTATTGTGTTTCACCCAAAAATTCTATGTCGAGATTTTCCATAAATGTATGTTTTGAGACACCCTCAATTAAAAAAAAAAAAAAAAAAAAAAAAAAAGCATTTTTAGTAAAAGTTTTGTGTGTGTGTGTGTGTGTGTGTGTGTGTGTCTGTGTGTTAATATGTGTGCCTGTGGACAGTATAGCTAAAAAACGAAAAGTAGCTTAAAAACCAAAGTTGGTATTTAAGTTTAATGTCTTTTCAAGGAAGCGACACGTAAATTTTGAATAAAATAGCCCCACGCTAACCTACCCTTTACATGGAAAATTTGTACTTTCTTGAAAATGGCTCTAACGATTTGATTAAAATGTCATATGTTTGAGATATTTTTATCACAAATGAAATGTATATTTTCAATGTTCTGGCTGTGGTCCCTATAGTCGTATTTACTCTGGACGACTGTTGCATAACTGGTAAACCGTTAGAGATAGACCAAATCGTACTATACAAAAAAAGTAGATCTTGCTGAAATACACAATTTATATCCGAATAAATTTTCTTGTACGTTGAACCATTTCGGAGATACTCCTTGTTATGTGTGTGAGCTTCGGAAAACTTGAATCTTTCGTGAAATCGAACATCGTTGGTCATATTTTTTATATGTTAAGTGTGCAAAGAGAACAGAATCTCAAAGCTTTAAAGGTTTTGACTACCACACTAAGCCTACTGTATTCTAATATTCCCTTGTAAGCAAATAAGCAATAAGATAATTTGTACAAATGTTTCTCTCAACTAACAGGAAGAAGATATAGCAATAAGAGTTTGTAAGAATGGTTAGTACCAGAGTAGAGAAAGTTATGTGAGTGCAACACGTGAGATTTTTGTACTCTTCTTTCATCTAACACACGTAAGTGGAACGCCTTCAAAACCTGAAGCGGATATCTTTCACTTTTGAGGTTTGCAACTGAAAGATTTTGCTTTTCTTTGTGTTCAGGGGGTCTCAAAACATATATTTCCGGTGAAATCTCCGCATCGAGTTTTTGACTGGAATACTACTTACTAGTAGAGAATGTAAAAATCAAGTATCAGTTACACACCAAAATGTATATTCAAGTTCAACATCAGCAATGGATGATCACAAAAAGATTTTCAGTAATATCCACCAATCCAAACTACACTTTACCACAAAGCGTTATAATTTAACATTAGTAAATATATGTGTTGGTTATAACCAGGGTCAACATTTCGTTCTCCTTGCTTCATTTGTGTAATGATGTTAGAGCGATGTTAGAGGGATATACCTGGCTCATAGTATATTAAGTGAACCTGCTTTTATCTGATAGGAGATTGTTTACAGGAGATAAATCACTTTATATCGTTTCAAGACAGAAATCTATGATTTTTATAATTTTTCGCGTTTGTTGCCTTTCTCTCAAATTATTAGAATCAAGATTGAGAGCCTCAGAATCTAGAAATTGTAGGAAATCTATTGAAATAAGTTTTCTCTATTCATACTTTATTAAATATCTGTTGTCGTCACTCACAACTCAATACGTCCAACTAAAGGATCTAGGTGTACTGTAAGACACACTTGTCCTGTAAAGCACTTTGTGGTGAATCTACCTGCCACCTTTGAAGGGCGCAAATGGCCCACAGTTTCGATGCAGTCTTCCCACAACAGCAGAAAGTGATTCGGCTGATATTTATATTTCATCAAGCCCAAAGTAAGAACCAGTAATTTCCGCGAAATTCAAAACCAAATAGAATTCGTGAAGTGAGTTGCAAGAAATTAAAGTCATCTAGAAATTTAAGTGCGCAAAGTTGCCTTTCCTAATACGGAAAATACGTTGATAAGGAACAGTAGATATGATACAAGTTGAAGATTGCTGATGTACTGTCAGGTGAGAAGTACGACCTCGATGAAGAAGACCTAGAAATAATATTCGTTACGTTATGCTTGGCCCAGTTTCTTGTGTTGATGTTGAAACATACATCTCTATGTGCAAGTTGACAAATTTAATACTTTCAAAAACAGTGTGTAACGTATTGTAATAGTGATTAAGGAACACAGAAATGCGAATCGAACATTACGCACCCTCATGTTTGTATGTATTTTGATACGGCAAGCTACAATCTGTAGTCCATCGATAGTAGCATATACAGGAGTGAGCTTATTACCTGGAAAATAAAGTCCTGTAGGTAAAGTGGAAAATATTCCAAGACTGTGTCTCTATATTATCACACGCTGCACACACTAGTTGAAGCCTGGGCATTTCCTCTGTCCTCCGCTCGCTCTTCTTACAAGCAGAACAACGCCATTGACTGGATTTACCCCGGTGATTCCTGCAACACTTTTAACTCACGAAGGTTTATCTACTTACCGGCTGGAGTGGGCCACTTGGTATAACACATGTTTAAGTATTTTACATGACGTATAAGAGACAGCTATATCTTGAGTGTTTTGGGGAATTTGTGTGAAGTCCTTCTACGTTTGTGGCATTAGTCACTTCCGAAATGTTGGTTAGTATTGGTTTCAATTATCAACACTTTGTCAGTTTCAAAGTTCAGTTTTTACTGTCAGTTCACTAATGTTATTCAGTTCCACTTTCATTGTGTGATGAAGTTTGTAACTGTACTCTGTTGATAAGTGTTGTTTGTTTTACAGGATGACGTGTGCAGTGTTGCGCTACTTCCTTACAGCAAGTTTGGTTATCTCGGCCGTCTCGACAGCCACGTGTCCTGAAGGTTGTGACTGTACAGAGATCAGATACGTCGAGTGTAGGGATGTCCCTCTGGCACACTTAGCAACGTCAACCTTCAAGTTACCTAGTGCCTCATTGGTACAAAGACTTATTCTTCATAATAATAACATTTCTGTAATAGATGGAAATTTTTTCTTAGAACTAAATGGTTTGGTATGGTTGACCATTACTTACAATAAAATGAGAGTGCTTCCCGTAGGACTCTTTGACCGTCTTAAGAACTTGGCGTATCTCCAGCTCTACAGAAGTAAACTTTCCACCTTATCTGCTCAACTATTTACCAACTTACACCATCTTGTGTATCTGGACTTAAGCTATAACCATTTAACTGAAATTCCAACAAACACATTTGCCTCACTACATAAACTTGAAACACTTGTTTTGCAGAACAACAGAATACACAAGATAACAAAAGACATTTTCAGTGGACTACGTAACGTGAAGTTTCTTGACTTGTCTTACAACCAAATAGAAGAGTTGGAAGAAGATCTGTTTGAACACTTGGAATCACTACTCACCTTAAGATTACAGAACAATCTCATTTCTCAACTTCATGGAGCGGTTTTCTGTCGGTTGGAGTTAGAAGATCTCTGGTTACACCATAATAACATCACTAATATTACCGACCGACTTTTTACTGGTTCTCCGTCATTTCAGTGGATAGATCTGAGCTACAACTCAATTGTTGAGATATCTAAAAGGGCATTCTCCGGACAGATCAACCTTACCCATCTTTATCTACGTCACAACAGACTACATCGTCTTGATGTAGATCTCCTTCAGGAACTGGAGAAACTTGATACACTGCATCTCAGTAACAACAATTTAACAACAATTGAAACAGGAACATTTGAACATCTAAAACCACTTAAATATATAAACATTGACAATAATCCTCTGAGGTGCAACTGTTATCTCAACCAAACACTTCTACAGTGGCGAAAGGGACGTGTTGAAGTACGAGGATCCTGTGCTCCTCCTCCTCCAGAACAACAAGATGTGGCCTGTAGTGGTTCCTCCTCCTCAAGAGTAACCAACACTGTTTCTATTCTACTGACAGTACTTTGTCTTGTATTAATAATATTAGTAATCAAGTGAAGACGTGCAATTTAAAGTGAAATAATGTATATTTTCATATAAAGTATTAATACAACACACAATGTGAAAATTAAACCATAAAATATACCTAAGCTCCAAAACCATTAGTCCTATTTTCCCAAACGAACCAGAGAATTCAGACCGCCACTGTAACAACCAAATATACGAGTACTTGTGTGTATATTTGAAATAATCGCTCTGATTTACCAGAAAGCTGTTCTTGATAGTTAACATTTCTGTTGTTGCGTTTAACAGGATATCGATAAGAACCACAATAAATAAGGAAACAGTTCATGGAATATTGTCTATTTTTATCATCTCTGTTACGTACTTAAACTACAATCAGAGAAAGAATAATTGTGTTCAACATAAGACTCTCAACAACACAACGCAAAAAGAAAGATTGATTAAATGAGAGGTAGAATGGCACAATGCCACAGCTGCGATAATTCTTGCAGTTACCCGCAGACTAACATAGGTCAACCTTCTTTACAGTTTCTGAAAGCCCTAAGTTAGATCATTCATTGACTACATCGTTTATTGAAATCGAACCATTAATAGACAAAATCTGGTCATAATTAACTTTACACTAATTCTGAATAATTGTTGCTCTTACGAGCAGACTTCCCCAAATTCAGGAACTTCAGAAACTTCCCGAACGTCAGGAACTTCCCGAACTTCAGGAGCTTACTGAACGTCAGGAACTTGCCGCACTTCAGGCACTTACCGTACTTCTGGAACTCAGCTAGCTTCAGGAGCTCACCGAGCTTTGGGAACTCACCTAGCCTTGGGAACTTTCCTAGCTTTGTGAACTCGCCGACCTTTGGGACCGCAGACAGTTGCTTGTACCTTAAACGTCACAATCCCAACAAAACTTATTTTCGACTTAGGCCCAGCAGCATTAGTCCTATTTTCCCCAACGAACGAAGGAATTAATGCCCTTATTGAGATGTACCACCGTTCCTGAATCGCGGACCTCAGAGAGTTGCTTGTACTTTAAGCGTCACAATTCCCGCCTAAATCGATTTTAAACATAGGTCTAGAACCATTCGTCCTTCCTTGTCAAACGAACCAGGCAATTAAAGCAATTATCGACATGTACCAGGCCGTACCTGAGTCGCCGACGTGACACTGTTGCTTGTGCCTTAAAAGTCACGTTTCCAACAAAACCTATTTTCGGCATACGTCCGGAACCATTAGTCCTATTTTCTCAAACGTACCAGGGAATTAAAACCCTTATTGAGATGTACCAGACCGTACCAGAGTACCATACCTGAGACAGCTGCTTGTACCTTAAAAGTCACATTCCCACTAGAATCATTGGTCCTATTTTGTCCAACGATCCGCTGAGTTAAAGTTCTGGTTGACGACAATAACTTCTAGACCAGGTCCAACTCTGTAGGACCACGGGTAGAATATTATTTTTTAAAACCTTAATGCGTTCATTTTGTAATAATACATTCCCACTGCTGTTTAACCTTTACAAGGAAATGTTTGCAAAATTCTGACACTTCTTAGAAGTGGCTCTGGACAATTCAAAAGTTATATTCAGGAAAGTTAAAATATTTATCAGAAATTCCTTGAAAATGGATTTAAAATAACCTCATTGAGAATAAAGTTTGTACAATGGGAATAGCGGAACATTCTAGGCTTATGGGATAAAGAAATACTTCAAGAGCTGGTCAGTAGGAAAATTGTTCGAAATTAAGTTGTATTTAAATGACCAGAGGAATAGGCAAGTTAATTCTCATTTGAGAAAAATTATTGGAACATTTAGACTGATAACAAAAACAACATCGGAAGTGAAGGAAAAACAAAAGAGAGCTACATTTTTATATAGTGAGACATTGTTTCTCCTGTCGTGGACCAGAGAGCCTATTTCCAGGAAATTCGAGGTACCTATACATTAATGTCACAAGTGTGCGTTCTCTGGGATTACAGTCCCCAAGAGACATATCCAGGGTGCTCCGATGTTGTGATAATAGGTCGTAAGATTTTGCAGCACGGTGCCTAACTTCATCCCCCACATATGGAAGAGACGAAGCCTCGGAGGGAATCTGCGGTATACAGAATAGATTATAATCCGAAGTGCCCTATTCTGTACACACTGCAGACGCAGGAGTTGGGAATCTGCGTTATACACAATAGATTCTTATCCGAAGTGCCCTATTCTGTACACGCTCCAGACGCAGGAGATGGGAATCTGCGGTATACAGAATAGATTAATATTCGAAGTGCCCTATTCTGTACACGCTGCAGACTCAGGAGATGGGAATCTGCGGTACACAGAATAGATTATTATCCGAAGTGCCCTATTCTGTACACGCTGCAGACTCAGGAGATGGGAATCTGCGGTATACAGAATAGATTATTATCCGAAGTGCCCTATTCTGTACGCGCTGCAGACTCAGGAGATGGGAATCTGCGGTACACAGAATAGATTATTATCCGAAGTGCCCTATTCTGTACACGCTGCAGACTCAGGAGATGGGAATCTGCGGTATACAGAATAGATTATTATCCGAAGTGCCTGCAGACTCAGGAGATGGGAATCTGCGTTATACACAATAGATTATTATCCGAAGTGCCCTATTCTGTACACGCTCCAGACGCAGGAGATGGGAATCTGCGGTATACAGAATAGATTATTATCCGAAGTGCCCTATTCTGTACACGCTGCAGACGCAGGAGATGGGAATCTGCGTTATACACAATAGATTATTATCCGAAGTGCCCTATTCTGTACACGCTCCAGACGCAGGAGATGGGAATCTGCGGTATACACAATAGATTATTATCCGAAGTGCCCTATTCTGTACACGCTCCAGACGCAGGAGATGGGAATCTGCGTTATACACAATAGATTATTATCCGAAGTGCCCTATTCTGTACACGCTCCAGACGCAGGAGATGGGAATCTGCGGTATACACAATAGATTATTATCCGAAGTGCCCTATTCTGTACACGCTGCAGACGCAGGAGATGGGAATCTGCGGTATACAGAATAGATTATTATCCGAAGTGCCCTATTCTGTACACGCTGCAGACGCAGGAGATGGGAATCTGCGGTATACAGAATAGATTATTATCCGAAGTGCCCTAATGTGTACACGCTGCAGACGCAGGAGATTGGAATCTGCGGTATACAGAATAGATTATTATCCGAAGTGCCCTATTCTGTACACGTTGCAGACGCAGGAGATTGGAATCTGCGGTATACAGAATAGATTATTATCCGAAGTGTCCTATTCTGTACACGCTGCAGACGCAGGAGAAGGGAATCTGCGGTATACAGAATAGATTATTATCCGAAGTGCCCTATTCTGTACACGCTGCAGACGCAGGAGAAGGGAATCTGCGGTATACAGAATAGATTATTATCCGAAGTGCCCTATTCTGTACACGCTGCAGACGCAGGAGAAGGGAATCTGCGGTATACAGAATAGATTATTATCCGAAGTGCCCTATTCTGTACACGCTCCAGACGCAGGAGATGGGAATCTGCGGCCATGCCCCAGATCTCGCAGGCGTACATTAGCACTGGGATTATGAGACCCCAAAACAGCTGTAGCTTGAAGGGGACGTTCATCCCAGGCCACAACATGGCAGTTGCGACAGGTCGCGGATGTGCTCCCTCATCGAGTTTCACTCCCAGGTACGAGATGGTATTCTATCCTTCTTCTGGAACACGTGAATGTGGGGAAGTTGGCGTGTGAGAAAGAGCCCGGCCTTGAATGGATGCTTTTATAAGTGCACAAGGCTCTGCAGTTTGTACTCGCAGACTGAGTACACAGCAGATTGAGTGGTGGGGAGAGGGAACCTTCCTGTCTGGGCACGCTCAGAAAACCTACCTACTGCCTCACGCAATCGTCTCATCGAGTCAAGGGACAGCGACAACGTCACAACTTACTGACAGAAGCACAAAACATGTCTGATTCATGTTCGAGCTCGGTTCATTAGAGATATCCACTTGTATGATTTATTAACAACAGACGCAGAAAACATCTCGATGTGAGTCTCAATCATGTTCCGGAGCTATGTAAGCTCCCGGTCTGGAAGATAGCTCCTGGTATGGAAGCTAGCTCCTTATACTGACGTCATAGCAACCTGTAGTAGAGCTAACCGTAGTCTATGTAATATCTAGACTTTAACATATGCCTAGTTTGAAATAATAAGTATTTAGACCAGATATTATTATTATCTTTGCTCATCAAAGTATTGTTAAGGAAAGATTCCCGTACCAAGCTGTCCGTTACATGGAACTTCTTATCAAAATGTTTGATCTTATTAAAAATCTTAATTTTGTATAAACTACGTCCGTATTATTTGTGTAATGTTGGGATTACCATGAATTTAACGTACGTGACTTAACGCGAGGGGACGTAACGTAACAGTTTGACAGTGCCAAACCTTTCCTTCACGTTACGTCAAGTTTGGAGGTCACGTGACTAATTTGAACCAATCGGTGAGTAGTGCCATGCAGGACTAAATTGTGCCTCTCTATGTAACTAGTTGCATTAAAACTTTCTGTTTTGTTTTTCTCTTAATATAGGTTATAACCATCTCCATGCATCCTTTATTCGCCATTTAAAACAGCGTTCCACCCAAATTTCAATGTCGAGATATCACTGGAAATATGCGTAACTGAAAAAGGTGTTTGTAGAAAAACATCCGCGGGCGTGTGCGTGTGTGTATGTGTGTATGTGCATGTGTGTGTGCGTGTGTGTGTATGTGTGTGTGTGTATTTGTGTTTGTGTGTGTTTGTGTGTGTGTTTGGACAGCATAACAAAAAACGAATACTTGAATAAAAACCTAAGTTAGTATTTATGTTTAGCTTCTTTCTGGAATGCGTCATGAAGATTTTAAAGAAAATTTCTCCAACCTAAACCAGCCTTTACATGGCAACATATTCGGAAATTTCATTTTCTCGAAAATGATCTACGATTTTGACTTGAATGCCATATGTTTTAGATATTTTTATGCCAAATGAATGTATATTTTGAATTTTATGGCTATAGTCTACGTGCCCCAGCTTTCTTTGGATGAATTTTGAATAACTGGTAAGCCGTCAGAGAAACACCAAATCTTACTACACGCAAGTTATGTCCAAATGAACTTTTTTATTGACTGAAGCTTTTTGGAGATATTCCTTGTTATTTGCTTCAGTTTTGGAATGCTCATACCTTGGTCGAATGGAAGATTGTTGTCCATTTTTTGTATTTTAGCCGTGCAAAGAGAACGGAATATGGAAGCTTTAAAAATTTGACTGTCAGTCAAAGCCTACTGTATGCCCATATGCCCCTTGTACCTACAAGGAAATAAGCAATAAGATAATTTGTACAAATGTTTATCTTAACTAACACGAAGACGATATAGGAGATAGCCCATACTTTGTTCAAATAGTGTAGAAAGCTTAGGAACAAAAGGGGCGTATAAATGTTGTGCACATGGCATTTAAAGCCCGCGCTATAGTTGAAAAATGCAGAAGCTAAAGCATTTCACTGCCAACCAATGACTGTGGAATATAAACCTAATAATCGTCAATTACAATTTGATCATATTTCTCTGATTTTGCAGCCCCAGGGTATCTTAGTCGACTAGAAGGTTTCTGTTTGTGTATACAACATATCTAATATTTTAAAGTGCTATTTCTTTAACGTCTTAATTCTCCCATTTTTACTGCTTCGTTTTAAGTGTTCTAACTTTTAGCAGTTTTAACGTTCACTTTTTAGCTTTTTAGGGGAGACACTTTCACATTTGAGCTTCAGTGCTTTTACATTTGGATTCCGGGCCCTAATAACCAAGTTGTCGGCGGGCCCTTGAACACCACTCGCTCAAATGCTCACTCACCCACACACCCACTCACCCCCTCACTCACACACGCACCCACTAACGCACTCACTCACCCACGCACTCACTCGCTCACTCACCCACTCACTCGTTCGCTCATTCATCCACGCACCCACTCACCCCCTCACTCACACACGCACCCACTAACGCACTCACTCACCCACGCATTTGCTTACACACTCGCTCACTCACGCACCCACTAACGCACTTATTCACCCACGCACTCACTCACCCACGCATTCACTTACACACTCGCTCACTAACGCACCCACTCACCCACGCACACACTCACCCACGCACTCACTACCTCACTCGCACACTCACCCACACATTCACTTACACACTCGCTAACTCACGCACTCACTAACGCACTCATTCACCCACGCACACACTCACCCACGCACTCACTCCCTCACTCGCACTCACCCACGCATTCACTTACACACTCGCTCACTCACGCACTCACTAACGCACTCATTCACCCACACACTCACTCACCCACGCACTCACTCACCCACGCACTCATTCACCCACTCACTCGCTCACTCATCCACGCAACCACTCATCCCCTCACTCACGCACGCACTCACTCACCCACGCACTCACTCGCTCACTCACCCACGCATTCACTTACACACTCGTTCACTCACGCACCCACTAACGCACTCATTCACTCACGCACTCACTCACCTACGCACTCACTCACCCACTCACAGGCTCACTCATCCACGCAACCACTCATCCCCTCACTCACGCACGCACTCACTCACCCACGCACTCCTCGCACACTCACCTACGCATTCACTTAGACACTCGCTCACTCACGCACCCACTAACGCACTCATTCACCCACGCACTAACTCATCCACGCACTCATTCGCTCACTTACCCACGCATTCACTTACACACTCGCTTACTCACTCACCCATTAACGCACACATTCACTCACGCACTCACTCACCCACGCACTCACTCCCTCACTCGCACACTCACCCACGCATTCACTAGCACACTCGCTCACTCACGCACCCGCTAACGCACTCATTCACCCACGCACTCACTCACCCACGCACTCACTCGCACTCACGCACTCACATTCTCGCTTACTCATCCACGCACCCACTGACCCCCTCACTCACACACGCACCCACTAATGCACACTCACCCACGAACTCACTCCCTCACTCGCACAATCACCCACGCATTTACTTACACGCTCACTCACTCACGCACCCACTAACACACTCATTCACCCACTCACTCACCGACGCACTCACTCGCTCACTCGCACACTTACCAACGCATTCGCTTACACACTCGCTCACTCACACACGCCCCCACTCACGTACTTACCCACTAACACACACACGCCATCACTCACGAACTCACTCACACACCCACCCACCCACTCACGCACACACTCACTCACCCACGCAACACTCAATCACCCACGCACCGACACACTAACTCACTCACAGACGCACTCACTCACGCACTAAACCACTCACTCATCCATGCACTCACTCACGCACTCACTCGCTCGCTCAATAACCCACGCACCCACCCAAGCACTCACTCGCTCAATAACCCACGCACCCACCCAATCACTCACTCACGCACACACTCACTCACCCACGCAACACTCAATCACCCACGCACCGACACACTAGCTCACTCACAGACGCACTCACTCACGCACTAAACCACTCACTCATCCACGCACTCACTCACGCACTCACTCGCTCGCTCAATAACCCACGCACCCACCCAATCACTCACTCACTCACGCACTCGCTCACTCCCGCGAAAAGCACACACTCACCCACGCAGTCACTCAATCTAGCAATCACTTACCCACTCACTCGCTCACTCAATCACGTACCTATTCACGCATTTACTCATGCACTTAATCGCTCACGCACTCACACATTCAATTACGCATTTACTTACTCACGTACTCACTCACTCACTCACACACTCACTCATGAACACATTCACTCACTCAATTACTAACTCACCCACATAATGAGCCACTAACACAATGACGCCCTCACTCATGCACTCACTCACAACCTTACCCACCCACTCACGCACGCACTCACTCACCCACGCACAGACTCACCCACTCACTCGCACATGCACTCATGCACTCACCCACTCACTCACGCACGCACTCACTTAAGCATTTACTCACTCACGAGCTCACTAACGCACTCACTCAATAACGCACACACTCAACCACTCACTCACGCACTCATTCACGCCCTCACTCACCGACGCAGAGCCTCACCCACTCACTCACACACACACTGACTCACGCACTCACTCACGCATTTACTCACCCACTCACTCCCTAACCCACCCACTCACTCACTCACTCACTCACTCACTCACTTAGGCTCTCACTCACTTAACCACGTACTCACTCACTCACTCATTCACCAGCCCACACACTCTCGCACTCACTCACACTTTCACTCACTTATGCACTCACGCAATCATTCATTCACTCACCCAACCAGTCAAGCACTCACTCTCTCATTCACTCAGGCACTCACCCACTCACGAACTCACTCACACACACACACTCACGCACTGACTAACTCAATTACTGGTTCAAACGAGATGCTACACCATCTGATTATTCTGAACCTGTAAATGTCGATTCCAATTAGTTGTACCCTGGACACTGGATGGACCTAGGTGGCCCAGTACCTTGTCCAATAACATCTGATCTAACCCCAATGCATCTGTCACAGCCGCAGTTCTCAGAAACGTCCATATAGATACAAAGAGACGGTTAAAACATGTATCGATCAACAAGGCATCATTTTGAGCACTTCTTGTATGAATGAAATCACCATAACGGTAGCTTTTGATGATAATAACATCCATGAAAATAATAGCATAATAATAAACCGTTACAATAACTAATATTCTAATATTAACGTAATAATGAAAATGATAATACTAAAACTAATTAAAATAAAAATAATAATTATGATACAAATAATAGTGATTCTGATGATAATAGTAATAGCTACAATAATAATAATAATAATAATAATAATAATAATAATAATAATAATAATAATAATAATAATAATAATAATAATAATAATAATGATAATGATAATAATAATAATAATAATAATAATAATAATAATAATAATAATAATAATAATAATAATAATAATAATAATAATAATAATAATAATAATAATAATAATAATAATAATAATAATAATAATAATAATAATAATATTAATAATAATAATAATAATAATAATAATAATAATAATAATAATAATAATAATAATAATAATAATAATAATAATAATAATAATAATAATAATAATAATAATAATAATAATAATAATAATGTCACCGCGCCCGCCGCATCTAATTGCCGACAACAGCAGTGTCACCCATCGCATTATTGTCGGCACTACCGCAAAGGAGCCGAAGGAAAGAGACAGAGAATGGCCGCATTGTTGGGGCGCTTGCCGAAGGAGAGAAAAGGATAGAAGCTTCTGGAATTTTCCGCTTTGTGTTCCACCGCAAAAACTGAACTTTCCAGAATAGTGCCTGGGAGATAAAAAGAGCGGTAAAGTGCGACGGAGTGGCAGTCAGACGTAAGTGAAAGACAGACGTATGTAAAGCGTTGAGTAGTCGTGCCGACGGAGAAGGGACAGTTCTTTGTGTTACGAGTTCGGAGCCGTGCTGTTGGAGAATCGAAAAAGACTTTCTTGCTGTTGCAACGAGTGTACAAAGTTACTGTTTACGGAAATAAGTGTGTATCTTTATCTCGACTACATCTGTCTTCTTTACTTCACACCCAACCAACAAAAGTCACAATAATAATAAACTCTCAACACTTGCACTTCAAGTGTAATATCGATTAAGACTTTGGAAAACAATACCTCCTCTACCCACAATATGTAAGGGGCAGAGAAAGAGGAAGTGATTCTTCTATAATGTTACTTTACTCATGCATCTAGCATGGTACTAGAACTGTTCCATATTTTCTACTTAAAGAATATATATTCTTGCTAACAAACTCTCTAAACGATGAGATGCAAATAGAAGGAAGACAATGACGTCAAACTTTCAGGTATCCCTATTGGATCAAACTTAGGAGAAGCCCAAGCTAGCAATATTGCACCGTAAAAAACGGCTAAGATTACCAAAAGGTTGACAGGGAATGTACTTTTTATGGTTCTACATGCTTCTTTAGGTACTTTCTTTCTAGTACAAGTGTTGTTGAACCGTTTATAACTATGAATACTTACTGTTTCCTTTTAGAATTACACTAGAAACTAAGTAAGTACTGTGCTATTTTTCTCAGAATGTAGTTCAAGCACAAACCCCCAATATGAAAAGTATCCCTCTCTCCGACAGTTAAATGTTGTTCACTTATATTTGAAACTGCCATGTAGTGATCGCGATCTCTTTGATAGCAACATAGATTTACACCAATACATATTATAGTTTCTGATTTACGTATGTTCTTAAAGACACACGCACATACACACAAGGAAATAATTCTATTACTTGAATCCTACTGTTGGATTCATGATCCCTCATATCATGTACGAGCATATTTCCGGTGTAAACTGGATATCAGACATAGAATACAATACTTCATCTCCTACCACAGGCAGGAGGTAGAGAAAAGGCGTTCACTTTTACATTGAAATATGATAGCAATCCCGTGTGATATTCTGTAGTAGAATGCATGTATTTCCTAAATCTGTATGAACATGTTCCTTATTTCTGTGACGTCATTACTGTCTTTACTACGTTCATTCCATCCAAAACTCAATACCGAGAATTCACCAGTAGTTTATGTTTTGACATAAACACAGAGTCTAAATAAGAATTATTTAGAAAAAGGCCCATGTGTGTGTTTGTGAACAGCGTATTCAAAACCAAAAGGCGGTTAAATAACAAAGTTGGTAGTATTTAAGTTGAGCATCTTCCAAGTCTGTGATAACAAGATTATTAAGAAATTCTCTGCACTTCAAAATGCCTTGAGGAACGTTTTGAGTCGATCATATCAAAGATGTGTATCTTAGGAACTGCAACAAAGCCCGTGCAATTTACTACCGGCCAAGGAGAGGAAAAGATGTTAAAAATCTGATGTGTTGTACTCACATGACTTTCTCTACTCTTGTACTAACCATTCTTACAAACTCTTATTGCTATATCTTTTTCGTGTTAGTTAAAATAAACATTTGTACAAATTATATTATGGCTTATTTCCTTGTAGGTACAAGGGGAATATTAGAATATAGCAGCCTTTGTGCGATAGTCAAAATTTTTAAAGCTTTCAAATTCCGTTCTCTTTGCACAGTTACAGTATAAAATGAACAACGATGTTCCATTTCACGAAAGTTTTAAGTTTTCCGAAACTGACTCAAATAACAAAGAATATCTCCGAAATGGTTCACTCTACAAAAAAAAAAAAAAAATTTGTTCCGACATAAATTGTGTGCGTTAGAGAGATCTACATTTTTGTAGAGTAAGATTTTGTCTATTTCTTACGGTTTGTAGGTTATTCAGAAGTCATCCAGAGTAAACAGGACTACATAGGCTATAGCCAAAAAATTCAGAATATACTTTCATTTGTCATACAAATATCTTAAACACATGGCATTTTCACCCAAATCGTTAGAGCCATTTTCAAGAGAAACAAAAATGTCGAAAAATGTTCCATATAGAGGATAGTTTAGGGTGGGGCTATTTTCTTCAAAATTTTCGTGTCACATCCTTGAAGGACGTTAAACTTAAATACCAACTTTGGTTTTTAAATCGACTTTTCGTTTTTGAGTTATGCTGTCCACAAGCTGACCGACAGACACACACACACACACACACACACACACACACACACACACACACACTCATGGACCTGCTTTCTTTTTATTCAGGGGGCCTCAAAGCATATATTTCCGGTGAAATCTTGGCATAGAATTTTTGGGTGGAATACAATACTTCCGCTACTTGCTATACGTAGTAGAAAGTAAAAATGTCATTGGTCAGAAACAAATGAATTCTCAATGCACAATATATATGTACCTCCATTTTCTATCGATAAGCTGATCGATGATATGCATTTCCATTCTAGTTCCCGAGCTGTTGTGAACCGTGCTGCCTTACTTCCCGTTCTGGTTACAGTTGCCCGGTGGTTGTGAACCAACGTGAGCGTGTTTCTGTGTTCTAGTGGTCAGCGTTCTCGGACTTTAACCCAGAGGTTAATGTGCAGCTGCCAGGTTAATGGGGAAATGTTCTTGAATTAATCTATTCCCTTCTTCACGATAATACTCACTGGAGAACTTTCTGAAAGAAATAATATTTAGAATATCATTATTTTACATGAAAATTCAAGACAAAATCTTAAGGACAAAACATACAAATCATAGCATCTAAGGTACCACGTTAGGTAAACATTATATTCGGCAATATTAGCAAATTAGACAGCAATCCTTACTTTTAAAAAACAGTACCCACATAGGTCCGAATGACGTCACTTCCAAAGTATCAAGTTGAACTACTTGTGTGAGTTGGTCATGTTTCACCCCAAAACTTCCCAGAGCTACAGGGTATAGGGTAAACGAGAAGCATTAATCTTGATGTGTTAGGAAAATACATAACCTCACTATTCCTAGCTCACATTACCTTGCAATTATGTAACATTAATGTTTCTATACGCCAAGATATCAACATTAACGTTCATTTTCTGTTTGTGTTGCACAGAATTAATAAAATGCTCCATTGCACAATTAGATTTACATACAGATATCAGTTTATTTCATTGTCGCTCTCAATTGTTCTCATAAACTTGCACTGTGTGGTTAGTAATGAAGAATGAGTTTATTTAATATTTATTCTTCTCCAACACAGTTTAGACCATTTAGCCTGTTTCGGCTGGCTCCAAAATATTACCCTTATCCTCGGTCGTCCATGTGGCCGAGAGTTAATAATTGTTATTTTGAGAATTCTATTTTCTTTCATTCTATTTAAGGCTTGTTTCCAATTGGTTCTGTATTCTACTATTGTTTAGTTCAATTCTTTTACTTTTAATTGTTGTCGTATTTGATAGTTTTATTTTGTGCGTAGTGTTGCATAAGCAGCTGCAAGGAATTTCATTTCTGCTGTTTGTACATTGAGTCGTATGTTAAGCTTTGGATGTCGTGTTCATGTAGACAATATAGGTACCTACTACATTCCACCCATAAATGAGCTACCGAGATTTCATGAGAAATGCACGTTTGGAGGCCGCTGAGTGCAAGAATACATTTTTTGGAAAATTACACGAATATGTGTTTGTATGTCCGGTCGTCTGCTTAGCCTGGTGGTAGGTAGCGCTGCTGCTTACCATGCAGGAAACCCGGGTTCGCTTCCCGGTACCGACGTCGGGATTTTCTCCCGCTGGGAGACCAGGTCCGGGGTACACTCAGCCTCATTAGGCCACTGAGCCGACAATTGAGGAACTTGATTGAATAGTAGCGGCCCCTGGTTACGTAGACCGGGAGGGATTGGGGTGCAGACCACGTCCCACCCTCTAGTACTGCCTCCACTTGTGATGCCTATAGTGGGCAGAGGTGGGGGTTATCATGATGATGATGATTATTATTATTATTATTATTATTATTATTATTATTATTATTATTATTATTATTATTATTATTATTATTATTATTATTATTATTATTATTATTACTATTATGTCTGTTAAGTGCTAACGCAGAAATGAATGTGATAAATCACATAACTTTCTCTCTACCCTATGGTTAATTATTATACATTTATTACACGCCATAGAAATAAAGTGATTGCAGAAAAATTATGTGTTGAGGTTTTATCCGAAATATGCGTTAGTCATACTGTGTTTCTCTCTCTGCCTATTAACTTTCCACGCGTTTGCCTCATGATTTATATAAACAGTCGATTATTCCTATAATAAAATTCGAAACGTCTACCTACAAAGACTTTCAAATTAGTCAACACGTATTTTATTTCTTTATTGTTTGTGCGGAATGAGAGAATGCCGTTTTAGCCATAATCCGGTTTGCTTTGTAATTAACGCACGCTAAGGAAGGAAAATCGCTCACGTTTACACGCTCATAGAGGTCTCGGCCTCAACCTGCAAATATTTAACATAAAGGAAGAACCTGGAGTTCATCCAAGTTATCAAATTATTTAATAAATCCGTAATTTAATTAGACTTACATTCCATGTTATGAAATATTTACTTGTACAAAATTTAGTCTGAATAACGTAAACTAAACTGCAATTGTAGGTACATTTGGTCCTGTTGCACACACTTATATATTGTCACCGCGCCCGCCGCATCTAATTGCCGACAACAGCAGTGTCACCCATCGCATTATTGTCGGCACTACCGCAAAGGAGCCGAAGGAAAGAGACAGAGAATGGCCGCATTGTTGGGGCGCTTGCCGAAAGAGAGAAAAGGATAGAGGCTTCTGGAATCTTCTACTTTGTATCTCACCGCGATAACTGAACGTTCCTGAAGCTTCCAGAATAGTGCCTGGGAGATATAAATAGCGGTAAAGTGCGACAGAAGAGCAGTCAGACGTATGTGAAGCGTTGAGTAGTCGTGCCGACGGAAAGAAGAGACGTATGTGAAGCAACGAGGAGTCGTGCCGACGGAGAAGAGTTAGTTCCTTGTGTTACGAGTTCGGAGCCGTGCTGTTGGAGAATCGGAAAAGACTTTCTTGTTGTTGCAACGAGTGTACAAGTTACTGTTTATGGAAATAAAAGTGTTTCTTTATCTCGATTACATCTGTCTTCTTTACTTTTACACCCAACACAAAAGTCACACTGGTGTCAGAAGTGGGATTCGTCGAATTGCTTCTAGTTTCGTTACATCGTCGTTAGAAGTTGCAACGTTAGAACCAAGATGGAGGGAGATTCGGAAACCAGGATGATGGCAATGATGAAAGAATTATTCGCCGAAATGAAGACGGCAAACGACAACCTCGCTGCCAAAATGAAGACGGCAAACGACAACCTCGCTGCCAAGCTGAAAGCAGAGATGAAGACGGCAAACGACAACCTCGCTGCCGAGCTGAAAGAGATGAAGACGGCAAACGACAACCTCGCTGCCGAGCTGAAAGAGATGAAGACGGCAAATGACAACCTCGCAGCCAAAATGGAAACGTCAAAGGACAACCTCGCTGCCGAGCTGAAAGAAATGAAGACGGAGCTATCGGCGAAAATTGACGGCGAACTGATTGGCGTGACGGAAGACGTGGAAGAACTCGGCGAAAAGGTGGAAAACCTCTGCCAGCACGTGGACGTCGTGGAGGACGACGGGGAACGTCTTGGCGCCCTGGTAGTAAGAGTTGACGAGAGCGTCAAAGTATTGGATGCCAAGGGCAGACGGAATAGCGCGGAGCCGGGGAGGGAGCACCTAGTGGCCGAGGCGACAGTTGCGCCCGTTTCAGATAACGAAAGTGTACGTCTCGGGGAAGACAAAGGGGCAGTTCAGGGACGTCGTCGAGGATCCCCTGGAGGAGTGTGTCGGGTACGTAACCAACCAGGATATGACGTGGAGGACGATCAGCAGGGAAGCGCACAAGCAAACGAGCAACACGCGAGAACCGACTTGGCGTGTGACATGGGGGGACCGTCGGAGCCATCCAATCACCTGACGCATAGTGCCGTGAACGGAAGAATGGTGGAGATCATCTTGGACGGCAGGATACAGGAGAGGCCGTGCCGAGCACGAGTGAACGCGAATGCAGCGGTGGACATGACTCGCGCGGATGTGGCGGGGTTTGTTGTCGGACCCATCGGAAGCAAGGTGGCTGCGAAGGTGCGCCAGAGAGGTCGGCGGACATGATACCCAGTGAGCCGTTTCCAAGTGCGCAGGATGGCCCGTCAACACACCAGGAAGAAGGGCAACTGGACGAGGGACCGTCAAGACCGGCGGTACTGTTGCAGAATTTCGAAGCAGGATGGCATACATCGTCCTACCCGGACCAAGGGACACTATCCAACAGCGATACCTAGGAGAAGAGGTTCGATGGGTTAGTCCACCGGGGCGCAAGGGAAATGCCGCAGTGATAGTGCTGGTCGGGACGACCAGCTCTGAGGAGGGAGCAGTGTCACCGCGCCCGCCGCATCTAATTACCGACAACAGCAGTGTCACCCATCGCATTATTGTCGGCACTACCGCAAAGGAGCCGAAGGAAAGAGACAGAGAATGGCCGCATTGTTGGGGCGCTTGCCGAAAGAGAGAAAAGGATAGAGGCTTCTGGAATCTTCTACTTTGTATCTCACCGCGATAACTGAACGTTCCTGAAGCTTCCAGAATAGTGCCTGGGAGATATAAATAGCGGTAAAGTGCGACAGAACAGCAGTCAGACGTATGTGAAGCGTTGAGTAGTCGTGCCGACGGAAAGAAGAGACGTATGTGAAGCAACGAGGAATCGTGCCGACGAAGAAGAGTTAGTTCTTTGTGTTACGAGTTCGGAGCCGTGCTGTTTGAGAATCGGAAAAGACCTTCTTGTTGTTGCAACGAGTGTACAAGTTACTGTTTACGGAAATAAAAGTGTTTCTTTATCTCGACTACATCTGTCTTCTTTACTTTTACACCCAACACAAAAGTCACAATATCACATATACAACATTTTAAATAAAATAGTTGAAGGTGTTTCTCAAAAAAATCAACGACTCTTTTACATGAAAAGATTATTGTGCCGTGAGGAATAGAATAAAATTCTTCACTTTTCGTTCTTGAAAGTGTTCATCTCCAATATGAAGTTAGGCACTTTGTTACGTACTCTACTACGTATAGTAGAGGAAGTATTGTATTGCACCCAAAAATTCGATGTCGAGATTTCACCGGAAGTATATGTTTTGACGCCCCTGAATAAAAAAAAAAAAGCATTTTTAGAAAAAGATCCGTGCGTGTGTATGTGTGTGTGTGTGTGTGTGTATGTGTGTATGTGTGTGTGTGTGTCTGTCTGTGTGCTTGTGGACAGCATAACTCAGAAACCAAAATCGGTTAAAAGACCAAAGTTCGTATTTAAGTGTAATGTCTTTCAAGGATGCGACACGAAGATTTTCAAGAAAATAGCCCCACTCTAAACTACCCTTTACATGGAAAAAGTTTAGAAAATTTTGATTTTTTTTTAAGATAGCTCTAATGCTTTTGATTAAAATGCCGTATGTTTGAGATATTTTTATGACAAATGAAATTTACATCTTGAATTTTCTGGCTATAGCCTGTGAAGTACCAATTACTTTGAACGACTTTTGAAAAGTAGTAAATCGTAAGAGATAGAACAAAACTTACTATACAAAAAATGTAGATCTTGCTAAAATACACAATTTATGTCTAAATTGTTTTTTCTTTATTTGTAGAGTTAAGCATTTCTGGAAGTTTTGGAGAACTTATACTTCTGTCAAATGGAACATCGCTATTCATTTTTTATGCTAGATATAAACTAAAATGTTACTACTGTCTTAGCGTTCTAACAAATACTCGTACTATGCTTCAAGTTTTCTATATTTTAAGGACGACACATTTTTGAAATGTGAAGTGGTGTTTATTAATTTCTCGTATACCTACTCTTTCAAACTTTCACACTAACACAGATAAAACTTCTCTTGTTATTATCATCATTGTTTTTAACTGTTGGGTGTCATCTCAAACCATGATTAATATTAAAGAAGTAGCATAGAGGAGGAAAACTGATCCATGGCTGTGTTTTCACGACGAGAAGGTTTAGTCTAAATTCAAGTTATTGGAACCATATTAGTATAATAAACCGGTTAAAAGGAATATATTTTAAAGTTCGATGCAATTAATTTTCATACGTCGTCACATATATTTACAGTTATAATAAGGAAGTATTCTAAATGACACACTTTTACAGACATTTCGCTGTAAACTTTGTTATTTGGAGTCCTTGCTTGTCTTTGATAATATCGGATAGATAGCGTTACTTCCGGCTTAAAGGGGAAATTGTGGTTTGTGATATGAACCAAGGACAAGAACATAGCAGGTTTGGGTTGTGAAGCTCGTGTGAAAGTAGCTCTCAAGAGAACAGTTGCGCATCATCTGTCAACAACCTCATTAACATGTTCCTTGTGATGATAAGTACGAGATCTGTTTAACATATTACTCTTTTAGGAAAACCATGTTACAACAACAAAAACAAAGGAATAGCACATATTGTCTTCAGGGTTGTTGCTTCTCAACTTGGCACAAGTTGAGGTAGATGGGCGCATCTCTCTCTCTCTCTCTCTCTCTCTCTCTCTCTCTCTCTTTAAATAATATCATTCTCAATTTCAAAAGGCTATCATCAGAAAAAATCTGATGTGTTGCAGTCACTCACATGACTTTCTCTACTCTTGTACTAACCATTCCTACAAACTCTTATTGTTCTATCTTCTTCGTGTTAGTTGAGGTAAACATTTGCAGAAATTATCTTATTGCTCGTTTTCTTGCACGTGCAACGGGAATATGAGAATACAGTAGGCTTTGAGCGATAGTCAAATCATTTAAAGCTTTCAAATTCCGTTCTCTTTGCACGCCTAACATAAAAAAAGTGAATAACGATGTTCCATTTGACAGAAGTATATGTTCTCCAAAACCTCTACAAATAACAAGAAATATCTCGGAAATGATGCACTCTACAAAAAATTTATCAGGACATAAACTATGTGTTTTTGTGAGATCTACATTTTGGTGTAGTAACATTTTGCCAATCTCTTACGGTTTACGAGTTATTCAAAAGTCATCCATAGTAAACAAGACTAAATAGGCTATACCCACAAAATTCAAAGTATACATTTCATATGTCATTAAAATATCTCAAACATATCTCAACCGTTTTAATCAAAATCATTAGAGCCATTTCCAAGAAAATTAAAATTATTTAAAAATTCTCCATGTAAAGGGCGGTTTATGGTGGAGCAATTTTCTTTAAAATCTTCATCTCGCATTCTTGAAAGACATTAAACTTAAATACTAACTTTGGTTTTTAACCGACTTTTCGTTTTTGAGTTATGCTGTCCACTGACACACACACACACACACACACACACACACACACACACACACACACACACACACACACACGAACCTTTTTCAAGAAATGCTTTGTTTTTTTATTCAGAGAGCCTTAAAACATGTATTTCCGAAGAAACCTCGACATCGAGTGCTTGGATGGAATACTACACTTCCTCTACTTAGTAGTAGAGAAATTTCAACAATAACCACAAATCAAAAAGCATGGGGTAAAATACAAACGTGGCATCCAAATAAAGAACTATACTTAGAGGAAAGAATCTGATGTGTCGCACTCACATGACTTTCTCTACTCTTGCAATAGCTCATTGTTACAAATACTAATTCCTCTATTTCCAAGTTAATTGAGATAAACATTCGTAGATTATTATCATATTCCTTATTTCCTTATAGGTGCAAAGGGAATATGCAAATACAGTAGGCTTTGAGCGACAGTCAAATCTTTTATAGCTGGTCGCTATATGATGACTTTGAATTTCCGTTCTCTTTGCACCGCCAAGAGATAAAAAAGTAAATAGCAACCGTCCATTTGAGAAAAGTATAAGTATTGCCAAGCTCACACAAATAACAAGGAATATGTCTGAAATGATTCACTCCACAAAAAAGAATTTCATTTGGACATAGCTTGTGTGCTTTCATCAAGTCTACATTTTTGCTATGGTAAGATTCGGTCTATCTCTAAGAGCAAACAGAACCATAAAGGCCTCAGTCAGAAAACCAAAAATATACATTTCGTTTGCCATAAACGTCTCTTTAACTTGTGCCATTTTAATCAAAATCGATAGAGCTATGTTTGAGAAAATCAAAATTTTCGAAAAATACTCCATGCAAAGGGTAGCTCAGGGTGGAGGAATCTACTTGTCCGTTACTTGAGAGTTATTAAACTTAAATACCAACTTTGGATACTAACCAATCTTTGGTTTTTCAGATATACTGTCCTCAGACACACACGCACGCACACACCACCACACACATCACATATACACACCACCACACACACATCACACATACACACCACCACACACACCACCACACACTCCCACATACACCACACACACAAAACCACACACAGCACACACAAACACCATACACCTCACACATACTCCACACACCACACACAACCCTCACACTCCAAAAACACCGCACACAGCACACACATCCTACACACAACACCAGAGCACCCCATGCACACCCCATACATCCCCAAACACACCTCATACACCCCCACGGAAACACCCCTCACACCTCACACACACCCCACACACAAAACCCACACACACAAACCACATACATCACACACACCCGGCACACCACACACCAAACACACCCATAAACACCACACACACCTCACAAACATCCCACACACCCCAAACACATCCTACAAACACCAGACACCCCATACACACCCCACACACACCCCCCACACACACCCGAAATATACAACCCACACAGAACCCACACACAAAAAACTTTCGTGAAATGGAAGATGGTGATTCATGTTCTATATCTTAGCCGTGCAAAGAGAACGGAATCTTAAAACTTTAAAAGATTTGGCTATTGGCCAAAGCCTACAGTGTTCCCATATTTCCCTTGTGCTTGCAAGAAAGTGAACAATAAGATAATCTGAAAATATTTATCTCAACTAACACGATGAAGATAAAGGAATAGTTTGTAAGAATGGTTAGTACAAGAGTAGAGAAATACATATAAGTGCAACACATCAGATTTTTTATATCGGTCTTAGCTTCTTTCATTCCAGCAATTACTGTATGCTCATACTTGACTTATAGGAACAATTTTCGTCTCAGAAAAAGTGCCAAAGACGACAGACGGTTCCGGCAAATCCGGGAGTGTGGGAAGTGGAAGTGACGTCACCATTAAGTAGTCAATAAGATTTCCGTGCCGACGTACAATCATTTACTGAAATTCGCGAAATGCTACAATATATTAAGATATATGAATGATAGATGTTTAATAATACAATAATGTGAGCGTAAATGTGTGTGTGTTTGAGTGTGTGTATGTGTGTCTGTGTGTGTGTTTGTGTGTGTATGTGTGTGTGTGTGATGATAAGTTAATTTTAAAGCCACTCAAATGTTCTGATAGTTATTTCATCTTTGAAAATCTCGATTTGTTGTAATGGAAGGTCCTACTCCGTCCATTCGTCAAGGTGCAAATATGTGCAATACAATTATTGTCAATAAAGAACACTTTTGACGAAGAATAAAGACGACTCGTGTGAAATATTTGGAGCCATCTAGCTTCATGACGAATGGGTATAAGTAACTGTCGGTAAACATGTAAACAATGCTGTAATAAATTTCTACCTTGATTTGAATGAATTTTGTCATAATTTAATGATAAATGTCATGCAAAGTTTAATTTCTAAGATGGATTTGGCAACGTCATGTTAATTATTTTGTTGTTTAACGACGCTGTCAATCGCCAGGATCACATCAGCGTCGCTGGTGTGCCGGAATTTCGTCCCGCAGGAGTTCTTTTACATGCCAGTAAATCTACTGACATGGAGCTGTCGTTTTTAAATACACTTAAAAACCATCGACCTGGGCCGGGTTTGAACCCGCGACCTTAGGATCAGTAGGCGAGCGTCTAACCAACTGAGCCACCCAGACCGAAACAACGTCATGTGAACATTAAACATTGCGCTTGCCCAATAGCTTTGGGTTTCTTTGGAAACATTACAAAATAGTTATTAATACGCTTAAACAAAGAGGTAAAGCTGTTAGGATACTACAAGTAACAAAAAATACACAGAATAAATAAATAAATGAAAGCACGGGGAAGATAATATGCAAACCCTCTGTTAAACTATCACAAATACCACAGGAAGAAGAGCGAGCAGAGGAAGCTGTGTGAATCCAATGCGTTGCATTTCTATTTCGCTCATATAGAAAACTGTATATATTGTTTGTATAAGAGAGAGTAGAGCAGGAAGTGCAATTGTGCTTCATAAAAGAAAAGTGAGAAGAGAAAGCCTTGTGGTTGTAATTCGTTACATTTCTACTTCAATCATGTAGAAAATTATCTGAGTTGTTTGTAGAAGACGGAGTAGAGAAGAAAGAGTGATAGCATTATGTAACACAAAAGCGGGAAGAGAAAACCATGTGAATGAAACCTGTTGCATAATAAAATTCATAACATAAAACCTTAATGAAGAAACACTTAGATTTGGCAATTTTCATGGTGAACGAACGAACGATGAACCGTTATTGGAGTTTGCCTACCTCATACATACCAACATCCGACAGACAGACAGACAGACAGACAGACAGACGCTGTCCTGCTTGCTCAAACCTACATCCAACATTTATAACATTTTAGAAATAAACCACGCATTGTTTGCACTGTTTTCGTGAGAAAACACCAACGCACATACACACAAACACACAAAGTCCATACACACATGCACACAAACACTACAACAACAACAACAACACAAACACACTGTCACACACACAAACACACATACACACAAACACACACTGTCACACACACCAAACACACTGAGATACAGAGAGACTCTTTTTGTAAACATAATTATTTGTTGGATTAAGAATGTATTTTCGGTGAAGTCTTGGTATCAGATGTTTGCCTGAAATACAAGACTTGCTATCGCCTATCCCAGGCAGGCAGGCGCTAGAGGAAGCAAAACTGCGTTAGTTTATACCTCACATAATGATAGCAATGGTATGTGATATTCTGTAACTGAAATACCAACCTGTCTTTATTAGCTGCCTATTGCTTTTCTTTTGCTGTTGTACAAATACATTTCGTGTGTGCAAATGATATTTATATCACATGCCTGATTTCACAGCATGTTCAGGTGTACAATAGGGCAAGACTCTGATTGGAGGCAGTCGACATTAAATTTTGCGGCATCTATTATCAGAATTACTCATGTTATATTCTATAACTAATTGTAAATAAACTTACTTAATTAGATAAACCTTAAAATGTGCAGTTAGTGTAATTCTGTTTCCTGAATTATTGTAAATAAAGAAAAGCAGTAAAATTTAAAATATACATAGAGTCACTGTAATACGTTTCCTGAATTATCACAAACAACGAAAAATAAATACGTTTAAAATACGGAATGATTCCTGAATGATCACAAATAATGAAATATGTTTCAGCCAGAGGGATCTGAATTTCCCTTTATCCAAGAAACAAGCTTGTTTACCCTACTGGTTAGTTAGTATTGGTGTTGGGATTTTTGGAAATAATCCAAATCTCAGGTTAGGGTTTTTAAAATACTCTCCAAAAGTTCACAAACACGGTAATAAACAAGAATGGATTAAAAATCCGTTTTGCACCATCGTCATCATTTTCGCTGACCTTTCCATAAGATTAAAAGAAAGCTTTTTGGAAATATCTGTGGACATTTCACTGAATATAAGAATCTGATGTGTTGCACTCACACGACATTCTCTATTCTTGTTCTGGCCACTTTTACAAGGTCTTATTCCTACATCTTCTTCGTACTGATTGAGATAAACATTTGCAGAAACTATCTTATTGCTTATTTATTTGTAGGTACAAGGGGAATATGGGAATACAGTAGTAGGTTTTGAGCGATAGTCAAATCTTTTAAAGTTTTCAAGTTCCATTCTCTTTGCACGGTTAGCATATAAAAAATGAATATCGCTGTTCCATTTCGCAGAAATATTAGTTCCCCAAAACTTACACACATAACAAGCAATGTATTAGAACTTATGGTTTACTCTATACAAAAAGAGTAAATAAATAAAATAAAAAAATAAAAAAAGTAAAAAATAAAAAATAAAAAAAAAAATAGATATAAATTGTGTTTTAGCTAGATCTACATTTTTTGTACAGTAGGATTTCGTCTATCTCTTAGGGCTTACCAGCTATGCAAAGGCAATTTCGAGTAAATATGACTTCATGGGTTACAGCCAGAAAAATCAAGATATGCATTTCCTGTGTCATAAAAATATCTCAAACATATGGCATTTTAATGAAATTCGTTTGAGTCATTTTCAAGAAAATGAAATATTTCAAAAAATTTTCCATGTAAATGTAGTTTAGGGTGGAGGAATCCTTGAAAGACATTAAACTTAAATACCAACTTCGGTTTGTAACCGACTTTCGTTTTTGAGTAATGTTGTGTATAGAGTGAAAGACACACACACACACACACACACACACACACACACACACACACACACACACACACACACAGAGAGAGAGAGAGACACACACACAGACGGACATTTTTCTAGAAAAGTTCCTTTTTTGGATTCAGGGGGCCTCAACAACTATTTGCGGTAAAATTTGGACATCGAATATTTAGGTGGAATACAATTCTTCATACTTCCTCTACTTTACTAAACGCAGCAGAGAAAATAAAAATGTATTAACTAGCAAAAAGGGCAGGTGTAAAGTAAATCAGAGTCCTAAAACTCTAGTGAAAAGATTTGTACTGTTATTGCCCAATATGCAGTGATCAAATGTTGTTTTAGGAATTTCAACGATCCATATTATAGACATAAACGGCCTATGAAGGTTTTGGAATATATTTCCAACTCCTCGAATTTGATACTTTGAGAATTAACCCTGATTTGTCCATAAGGGTTGGATACACAGTTGAGGTGATGTTTTTAAGATATGCAGGGCAGTCCTTTTATAGTTCAATAGTTTTAGAGTTAAACAGTGCGAATTTCTACATATGTGTTGGATTTACAGTAAGGGAACATTTTGATAGATCGAAGCTACCCATTCTTGTTGCTACGTCCAATAATTCAATATTTTGAGATTTAAATGGCTCAGATATCTACATAGCTTTTGCATATAGTACCTACGGGTAGTATTCGAGAGTTACCAGTTTCTATCATGTGAGCGTTAAGCATTGTAAACTTCTATATAAGGAAGGGAACTGATAACAGTAATTTTTAAGAGATGTAAGGCAACCAATTATTTTTACTAACTCCTGCAATACAACAATAGTTTCATAGTTAAACACTTTACATTTCTATACAAGGCTTGAATATATGGTAATGGCAGTTTTAGAGAGTTATAAGGTAATCTGTGGATTTAGCCGCTCCTATAACACTAGCCCGCAAAAGTTTCCCGTTTTTGATCAACATTGGGTATTTACATGGGAAAAAACGCGGTGATGTCGAAAATGATAACAGTTTTTCCATAACACCTGTCATTTTTATGCAACTCGAAATTGTATTAATTAAGCTAGACACTAGACCTATACAATAATACGTACGTATGCATGAAAATATAATTATTATGATTATTATAGGTGTACAATTTTATAACTTAAGATGAATAGCACTCATTGTGGATCTTGAGAGTTACTGTAAATACTGTACATATATTTACAAAATAAACCACCCTTGTGTTCTTCCGTGATGAGCTGATGACTAGCTAAGCAGTTTGAGTGTGAGCGAGCGAGCGAGAGAGAGACTAGTATTTATTCATCTCTGGGCGACCATGTGCAGGCAAGAACGCTTTCAGCCATTGAATCTTAGACAAACATCCGTTACTTACTCACCCTTATAGGCACACGTCTGTCTTAAGATAGATATATCTCAACTTTAGCTGCTTCTTATAACTCGCAGTGATCGAGTTGTAGTGGGATTTCCGCAAAAGGTTTATCATTTCTATTTCTTTATTTTTAGTTCGTATTGTGTCGTGGTACATTTTAACATTGGCTAAAATGTGTGAACGATCCTAATAACCTTCTTTTCTTGCTACAGAAGCAGAAAGCTAACATTACATCATTTATTAAAAAGGTGTATGTTGTATATTTTAATGTTAAGCTGTGGGCTCCACATACTGTTTGCAAAACATGTAGTGAAGGACTAAGGCAGTGGTACAATGGAAAACAGAATTAATCAATCAAGTTCGAGATTCCTATGATATGACGTGAACAAAAAAATCATTATGATGACTGTTACTTCTGCATGTGTAACGTATCTAGGTACAATAAAAAAATCAATCAAACATTAAATATCCAGATGGTTTTGCATCATGTCTAAGACCTGTGCCACATGGAGTAGATCTCCCTATTTCTGTTCCACCAACCTAGCTAGAGGATACTGAGAATCCAGTCTCTGGGCGGGTCAACAGAAAATTCCAATGTTGATGAGCATTTCCCAGCACACACTGGTGAAGACAAGTCACAGCATTTTAGTCAAGAACAGTTGAACGACTTAGGTCTTACCAAGGACAGGAGCGAAAAATCTAGGATCGAGATTAAAAGAGAAAAATATGCTGGGCCCAGACACCACATTTTCCTGGTATAGGAATAGAGATAAAGAATTTACCAAGTTCTTTAAGATGAAAGACCAGCTTGTTTATTGCAGTGATGTGCCAGGTTTAATTCAGCAACTGGGAAGACCATCATATGATAGTAACGACTGGCGTTTATTTATTGATGCTTCAAAACGAAGCCTAAAACCGTCTTATTGTACAATAGAAGCGAATTTGCCTCAAAACCACTTGCACATTCTGTTTTCCTTGGAGAGTCATGTGGAAACCTTGAAATCATTTTAGAAAATATTAATTACCAGGAACATCAATGGCTATTGTGCGGGGACCTAAAGGTATCCAGTATCTTACTAGGGTAACAAGGAGGTAATACAAAATACCCATGTTTTTATGCGAATGGGACAGTAGAGATAGGGTTAAACATTGGACAACGAGAGAATGGTCTAAGAGAAAGTTTAACATCAGAAGAAGAAAATGTAATTCATGCCAGTCTAGTTGATCCAAAGAAAACGTTATTACCTCCATTGCAAATAAAACTGGGTATTTTGAAACAATTCATGAAAGCATTGGACAAAGATGGTTCGTGTTTCAAATATTTGAGTAGGAATTTTTCTGTGATGTCTGAAGCTAAGATAAAAGAGGGCGCATTTAATGGACCTCAGATAAGGCAGCTAATGAAGGACAGTGCATTTTTGGATGTCATGAATGACGGAGAACTTCAAGCATGATGTGCTTTCAAAGAAGTAGACAATAAATTCCTGGGAAATACAAAGGATTCGCAATATGAAGTAATTGTGAGAAATAAGTTAGAAAAGTTACTAATACTTGGGTGTAATATGAGTTTAAAACTTCACTTTTTGAATTCGCATCTAGACATTTTTCCTGATAATTTAGGATACCTCCGCGATGAACAAGGCGAAAGATTCCATCAAGAAATGAAAGAGATGGAGAGGAGATATCAGGGTTGGTGGAATGTTGCGATGCGATGCTAGCGGACTACTGTTGCTGCTTGAAAAGGGAAACCAACTTGACATTTTGTGTTATTAATGTGCTATTTATTCTCACATAAAATAAAGGAATGATATATGTAAGTAAAGTAACTCAAAACTCATATATGTGTATAATAAAACAACTTTAACCGTAATTCTTACTTTCTCTGCTACGTATAGTAAGTAGGGCAAGTACTGTGTTGTCTCCAAAACTTCTATGTGGATATTTCACCGGAAATATGTTTTGAGGCCCCCGAATCCAAAAAGCATTTTTAGAAAAAGAACAGTGTGTGTGTGTGTGTGTGTGTGTGTGTGTGTGTGTGTGTCTGTGTGTGTGAGGGAGAGAGGGAGAGAGCAGCATAAGTCAAAAGCGAAAAGTCGGTTGAAATCCAAAGCTGGTATTTACGTCTTAATATTTTTCAAGGGTGCGACGCGAATATTTTGAAGAAAAGACCTCCAACCTAATCCTGGGCCCTTATGACCTAGTTGTCGATGGGCGAGCCCTTAAACAACACTCACTCACTCAACCTAATCCAATCCAGCCTTTACTTGGAAAATTTTGATTTTCTGAAGAATGGCTCTAACGATATTGATTAAAATGATATATGTTTCAGGTATATTTATCGGAAATGAAATACGTATTTTGAATTGTTTGCCTATGGCCTATGTAGTGGTGTTTACTCTTGATGAGTTTAGCACAACTAGCAAATCGTAAGATATATGTAGACCAAATCTTTCTATACAAAAGTGTAGATCTCGTTAAAACACAATTTAGGTCAATTCTTTTCCCTTTTACTTTTTTTTTTTTTTTTTTTATTTTTTTGAGGGAAGGTGTGTGAACTATTTCGGATATATTCCTTGTTATTTGTCCTTGGACTGGATTAGTCACTACTTTTGTAAACTGGAAGATATTTATTCAGTTATTTATATCTTAGCGATGCAAAGAGAACGGAATTTGAAAGCTTTAAACCATTGGAGTATCACTCAAAGCCTACTGTATACCCATATTTCCATTATACCTACAAAGAAATAAGTTCAGCAATTGTTATCTCGACTAGATGAATGAGATAGAGGAATATTCCCACTTAAATCGATATTTTAATAAACATAAATACAAACACATAAATACCAAACACAACCGATGTCTCCAATATAGCTGATGTAATGAAACTGTCATTTGAAATGTATTGTGTGTCTTATGGACATTCACACTTTCTACCCGAATGAAGAAAGCTCCACAAGTTACATCTAACATGACGACATAATGTTAATTATTTGCGGAAATTCGCGGCGTGAGCTGAGAGAAAAGAAGCGCTGAGACCGTCACTCTTTTCAACCAGGAACGTCGAAACATAAAACTATCTGTGTGTGTGTGTGTGTGTGTGTGTGTGTGTGTGTGTGTGTGTGTGTGTGTGTGTGTGTGTGTGTGTGTGTGTGTGTGTGTGTGTGTCTAAAACGAAATAAGTACTCCCAAAGGGACGCCTTAGACGGGATCTGTTCGATTGTTGCATTGCAAGAACCCGAATGGCAAAGTGCCTGGGTATTACCACAGACAAAGGTCCCCTGTTCCGAGCACATGTCGCGGGTATAACGCACAAAGCTCACATCATGATGAGGAGCAAAATGTCCAGGCTTGGTAGAAACAATGGCACAGTGCCATATCATTCAGTAATACTGTAATGTGTTCACGTGCCAGCGCCTGCCTGGCACATAGAATGTACGTATCTATCTGAAACAACTGATGAGTAAGACCCAGAGGAAATGTCTGCTCCAACTGACAGCGACATTTTCTACCGCCAGCCGGTAGACCGGTAGGTAATATTAGGACTGTTACCACTGTGAGATAAATAGCACCTTGTGTCGGAGTGGGACGAGTGTCACATTCTCCCAAAGTTAGAAGAACGTCTCAAAATGAAGCACTTGCAACCGGCACGTGGACTGATCACGGTCGTACATACCTCCATGGATTCCAACTCAGTGAGCTGCAGATGCGGGGCTAGGGAGACGCTATGGGACTGTCCGCTCACAGATTCCTACACAATCAGAACATCTACCAAATTATAAGGTACAGGAAACAGTGGACATGGGCCAACAAGACCCCAGATGCGGGACTAGAGAGGCGGTATGGGAATGTTCGTTCACAGATTCCTACACAATCAGAGCATCTACCAAATTATAAGGTACAGGAAACTGTGGACATGGGTCAACAAGACCCCAGATGCGGGACTAGAGAGGCGGTATGGGAATGTCCGTTCACAGATTCCTACACAATCAGAGCATCTACCAAATTATAAGGTACAGGAAACTGTGGACATGGGGCAACAAGACCCCAGATGCGGGACTACGGAGACGGTATGGGAATGTCCGCTCACAGATTCCTACACAATCAGAGCATCTACCAAATTATAAGGTACAGGAAACAGTGGACATGGGCCAACAAGACCCCAGATGCGGGACTAGGGAGACGGTATGGGAATGTCCGCTCACAGATTCCTACACAATCAGAGCACCTACCAAATTATAAGGTACAGGAAACTGTGGACATGGGTCAACAAGACCCCAGATGCGAGGCTAGGGAGACGGTATGGGAATGTCCGCTCACAGATTCTTACACAATCAGAGCATCTACCAAATTATAAGGTACAGGAAACTGTGGACATGGGTCAACAGGACCCCAGATGCGAGGCTAGGGAGACGGTATGGGAATGTCCGCTCACAGATTCCTACACAATCAGAGCATCTACCAAATTATAAGGTACAGGAAACTGTGGACATGGGTCAACAAGACCTCAGATGCGAGGCTAGGGAGACGGTATGGGAATGTCCGCTCACAGATTCCTACACAATCAGAACATCTACCAAATTATAAGGTACAGGAAACTGTGGACATGGGTCAACAAGACCCCAGATGCGGGGCTAGGGAGACGCTATGGGAATGTCCGCTCACAGATTCCTACACAATCAGAGCATCTACCAAGTTATAAGGTACAGGAAACTGTGAACATGGGTCAACAAGACACCAGGTGTGGGACTAGGGAGACGGTATGGTAATGTCCGCTCACAGATTCCTACACAATCAGAGCATCTACCAAATTATAAGGTACAGGAAACTGTGGACATGGGTCAACAAGACCCCAGATGCGGGGCTAGGGAGACGGTATGGGAATGTCCGCTCACAGATTCCTACACAATCAGAGCATCTACCAAATTATAAGGTACAGGAAACTGTGGACATGGGTCAACAAGACCCCAGACGTGGGACTAGGGAGACGCTATGGGAATGTCCCCTCACGGATTCCTACACAATCAGAGCATCTACCAAATTATAAGGTACAGGAAACTGTGGACATGGGCCAACAAGACCCCAGATGCGGGGCTAGGGAGATGAATATGCTGAATATAAACATTTAAATCTGCTTAATCAAGCTTCGTTTTTGCGTTGTGCTGTTGAGAGCTTTATGTTGAAGCCAATTCTTTCTCTGCTTGTTTAAGAACGTCACAGAGACAATAAAAATAGACAATATTCCATGAACTGTTTCCTTCCTTATCGTGGTTCTTATCAATATCCTGTTAAACGCAACAGAAATGTGAAATGTCAAAAACAGTTTTCTGGTAAATCAGAGTGATTATTTCAAATATACACAGGTACTCGTATATTTGGTTGTAGTAACAGTCTTCTGTTGACAAAGTAACATTTTCTCATTATTTTGTATCATATATGCCAACAGAGATTAGTGTCAGTAATGTAACTTCCGATAAAATTGTCCACCTAATAATACAGTTGTTGTCATTTGGACCCAAAGTGTCTATTGTAACCCATTTGTCATACAATGTATAGTAACTAACATTACATTAACCGTTGTGAGATTATTCCTTGGTTATATATTTGCTACTGTTAAATATGAAATGTTGCACTCACATGATATTCTCTACTCGCTCATGTACAATTCCTACATTAACTTCATGTGAGTCGAAATGATAAATAGGATTTATAATTTTCTTGTAGGTTAGTTCAAGTGGAATATGGGAATTTAGTCGCCCTTGTACGATAGTTAAACCCATTAAGAGCTACCGGCTATGTGATGTTTTGAAATGTTTGCATGACTAAAAAATAAAATAAAAATAACGTATTCCTCTTTGGTTAAAGGAAAATTCAGATAGGTACATTACAAGTAATATCTCGGAAATGGTTAATTCCTCAAACAATTATACGGTCCTAAGCTGTATAGGTTATAGAATGCGAATAAGGTAACACTGTAAGCTTAAGGAATAGCGAAATATATTATGAACTGGTCACTATCCGCTGGCTTGTAATTTCGTTCTGTTTGAATGACCAAGAGGGCAACTGATACGTTCTTATTTGAGAAAATGTGTTGAACATAGGAGCCAATAGCAAGAACTACATCGGAAATAAAATAAAAAGAAAAGAGAACTACGTTTTTACATAGTAAGACTTTGTCTATCGTGTGGAAAACATCAGAGACTATGTTCAAGATATACAGTTCATTCGTAATTAATCTATCATAAACACATAGTAATTCAATCAAATTGATTAGAGCCTTTTTTCAGGATCAAAGTTATGGAAAAGTGGTCCAAATGAAGGTCAGGCTTATGAAAAACTTTCGGGGCTATCCTTGAAATATACCTAACTTAATATCTAGATTGTTATAGCCTTTCCACTTTAGAGTTATAAGGTTCACAGACAGACACACAGACAGACAGACAGACAGACAGGCAGGCAGGTAGACAGACAGAGGCAGACAGACAGGCAAACAGCCAGCTAGACAGACAGGCAGGCAGACAGACAGATAGACAGAAAGGCAGACAGACAGACAGGCAGGCAGACAGACAGGCAGACAGAGAGAAAGACAGACAGGCATACAGACAGGCAAACAGACAGGCAGGCAGAGAGACAGGCAGGTAGACAGGCAGGCAGGTAGACAGACAGACAATCAGACAGACAGAGACAGACAGACAGACAGGCAAATAGACAGCTAGACAGACTGGCAGACAGACAGACAGACAATCAGACAGACAGAGGAAGACAGACAGACAGACAGACAGGCAAATAGACAGCTAGACAGACAGGCAGAAAGACAGAGAGAGACAGACAGGCAGGCAGGCGGGCAGGCAGACCGGCAAACAGACAGACAGACAGAATGACAGACAGATAGACAGGCAGCAGACAGACAGACAGACAGGCAGATAGAACGACACACAGACAGACAGACAGACTCAGGCAGACAGGCAGACAGACAGACACACAGACAGACACCTAGACAGACACACAGACAGACACACAGACAGACACACAGACAGACACACAGACAGACAGGCAGACAGACAGGCAGACAGATAGAGAGACAGACGGGCAGGCAGGCAGGCAGATAGACAGGCAGGCAGGCAGACAGACAGAGATACAGACAGGCAGACAGATAGACAGACACACAGAAAGACTGACAGACAGGCAGTCAGAAAGAAAGACAGATAGAATGACAGACAGAATGACAGGCAGACAGACAGAATGACAGGCAGACAGACAGACAGACAGACAGACAGACAGGCAGGCAGATAGACCGACAGGCAGTCCGATAGAAAGACAGATAGAATTGCAGACAGAATATCAGACAGACAGACAGGCAGAGCGGCAGCCAGGCAGATAGACAGACAGACAGTCAGATAGAATAACAGACAGACAGGCAGGTAGGCAGATACACAGACAGACATATAGACAGGCAGAGAGGCAGCCAGATAGAAAGACAGAGAGAATGACAGATAGACAGGCGGACAGACAGACAGACAGACAGACAGGCAGTCAAGCAGGCAGGCAGAGATACAGACAGATAGGCAGGCTGATAGACAGACAGACAGACAGTCAGAAAGACAGATAGCATGACAGACAGACATATAGAAAGACAGACAGAATGACAGACAGACAGACAGATAGAAAGATAGACAGAATGACAGACAGTCAGATAGAAAGACAGACAGAAAGGCAGACAGACAGACAGACAGTCAAATAGAAAGACAGACAGATAGAAAGACAGACAGAATGACAGACAGACAGTCAGATAGAAAGACAGAGAAAGAAAGACAGACAGAATGACAGACAGAGAGACAGATAGAAAGACAGACAGAATGACATATAGAGTGACAGACAGACTGACGGGCAGGCAGATAGACCGACAGACAGTCAGAAAGACAGACAGAATGACAGCCAGAATGACAGACAGACAGACCGACAGATAGAAAGGCAGACAGGCAGGCAGGCAGATAGACAGAAAGTCAGATAGAAAGACAGATAGAATGACAGACAGACAGGCAGGCAGGGAGATAGACAGACACACAGTCAGATAGAAAGACAGACAATGGCAGACAGTCAAATAGAAAGATAGAATGGCAGACAGGCAGGCAGGCAGGCAGGCAGGCAGATAGACAGACAGACAGGCCGGCAGGCAGACAGACAGACAGATAGAAAGACAGACAGAATGATAGACAGAACAAATATAAATTCTTCTTCTGGTTCTTCTTTCACACAGACAGGAGTACACACACGTAGTCCTCTACTTAAAACTGATTACTTACTTTGAGGGAGCCTCAAAACATGTATATCCGGTGAAATCTCTGTATGGGCTACAATACTCCCCTTTACTTACTGTAACAGAGAAAGTATGTGACTGTAAAATTTACAATCAAACAAAGAACAACGAATATCTCGGATTTGATTGATGCCAAAAAGTACGTTATTTGAAATAAGATGGACGCCTTATAGAGATCTGCCTTTTGTGCATAGTATGTTTTTGTTTATGTGTAGTTTAGTTAAGCAAAGTTATACAAAATTCTGTCATAGCGAAGAAGACTTGAGAGGTTATTCCAGACACACATTCCACTGTTCCATCAAATATCTTAGACACGTACTATTTAATTTAAAATATTTATATCAATATTGGAGAAAATAAAAAAAATATGTAATACTTTTCATTGTAGGTTAGGGCAACTGGATTTTCTTGTAAATCTTCGTATGGACTCCCTGGGAGATGTTCTAATTAAACAAAGGTTTTGGTATTTAATTAATTTTAGCTTATGAGCTACGATGTCCAGATACAAACACACCCAAACACACACACACACACACACACACACACACACACACCCACACACACACACACACACACCCTTAAAGTGATATTTTAGTTCAAACACACTATTTCCATATAAATACATAGCCGAGCCGTTTCCTTCCTTCCTCAGCGCCGTTCTTATCAGTTTCCTGTTAAATGATCGAAATGTCAAAGTTCGTAGGGAACAATTTTCGTGGTAAACCAGTGATTGAAACGGACAGTCACTTATATGTCGAGAAATTCCGTCTGATCTTCGTGTGTGTAACTCTGAACATTATAAACCAAAGACTAAAACGCAACACAATACCTGGTAGTAATTAAGTGCAGCATCAGTTCCAAAAGAATATCCCCACTCACTCACTCACTCACTCACTCACTCACTCACTCACTCACTCACTCACTCACTCACTCTAGTCCACTCTTTATATGGAACAATTTAATAAACCGTCAATAACCACAAAAGCGCCTGGCTCTAACAACTTTCATTTCAATAACGTATGTAGGTAAAAGGGTTGTAAAACGTTTATCGTGAACTTATTTAACTTCTCTACTACATATAGTAAGTAGAGAAAGTATGGTACATCACCTAAAAATTCGATGTCCAGTTTTCACCGGAAATATGTTTTGAGGTCCCCTGAATAAAAAAAAAGTCTTTCCAGAGAAAGTTTCGTTTATCTCTGTGTGTTTGTGCCTGTGTGTGAACAGAATAACTCAAAGTAACGAAACATCGGTTAAAAACCTAAGATGGTTTTAAGTTTAATATCCTTTAAGGACTCGACACGATAATTTTGAAGAAAATTCCTCCTCCCTACTCTATCCTTTACATGGATAATTTTTCGAAAATTTTGACTTTACGAAAATGGCTCAAACAATATTGATTAACACGCTATATATGTATTTGGGATACTTTTATGGTTAATGAAATGTCTATTTTGAATTTTTTAGCTATAGCCCGTGTAGTCCTGTTTACTCTGGATGAGTTTTGCACAACCGGTAAACCCTAAGAGATAAACCGAACTAGAGAATACAACCTTTCAGATATTGTTAAAATACACAATTTATATCCACATCTTTTTTATTTTGGTGGAAGGAACCATATCGGAGATATTCCTTGTTATTTGTGTGAGTTTTGGAATACTTAAACTTTCCTCAAATGTAACATAGTTATTCAGTTTTTTTTATATCTTAGACCTGCAAAGTGAACGGAATCTCAAAGCTTTAAAAGATTTGAGTACCGCTCAAAGCCTACTGTATTCTCATATTCCCCTTGTATCTAAAAGGAAATAAGCAATAAAATAATTTCTGCAAATGTTTATCTCAACGAACATGAAGAAAATACAGGAATAAGGTTTGTAAGAATGATTAGCACAAGAGTAGAGAAAGTCATGTGAGTGTAACACATCAGATTTTTGGAAATGGTCTCCTAAGTTATCTTCAGTCGGAAGACATTTTGTACAAGTGGGAAACGTTAATGATTAGGCGAAAACGTGCTACACAAATAATGTACAACACCTAATAACACAAATTTCTTCAAATAACGTTTCCTCAGAACTTTGAGAATAAAACTCAAATTTATTATTTTAACCACGAAGCTTTTGAGGCACAAAATAGTCTACAAATAAACAAAACTCTGATGTGCTGCACTCACATAACCTTCTCTACTCTTGTACTAATTATTCATACAAACTCACCACATCCTCCATCTTAAACGTTTTCCTACGTTTCTGAACATCTCAAGTTTGCTTGCGCAGTAGAGAACAATATGCCGGCCATTTACGCACATTTAGTGAATTTTCTAGTGAGGGTATTTACATATGTTTAAATTGAGAGGAGGAGAAGTCAAGTCAAGCAACTAATCATAAATAGAGCAGGCTACCTACCTTTAATGAAAAGCCAACTAACGCAAATTCGTTCATTTATATTCATCTAATTCATTTCCCTGAATTAAACACTACAATTATTGTTGTTATTCTCACTGCCTGCTGGATTAGTGGTAGTGCCAACTGTGGAAAACTTAATTAAAATGTATGAATGTTACTTCGAGTTCTTCACACTTTGATAACGATTAATATTAAATAGTATTAAATAAATAATTATTAATTATCTCGCGCGATATCCTAAAAATACCTCTCGAAGTTTACATATTACTACAGATAATTATATTGTAGATAGAAGAGGACTATAAGACAATATGCTTTGAGCGGTAATCAAATCTTTTAAAACTGGTCGCTATGTGAAGGCTTTGAAAATCGGTTCCCTTTGCATAGGCAACAAATAAAAAAGTGAATAGCGATCTCCCATTTGGGAAACGTGTAGGTATTGCACAACCCACAAATAACAAGCAATATCTCCGAAATAGTTCACTCTACAATAAAAATGTATTTGGACATAGACTGTCTATTTTAACAAGATCTACGTTTTTCGTATAAGTAGTAAGACTTGGTCTATCTCTTACGATTTATCAGTTATGCAGAAATAATCAAGAGTAAACAGAATTGCTGGACAATAGCAAAGAATTAAAATTTTACATTTCATTTACCTCAAAATATCTTAAGCATATGGAATTTTAATTAGAATTGTTAGAGCCATTTGTGAGAAAGTGAAAATATTCGAAGAAGTTTGCATCTTAGGGGTAGTTCAGAGTGGGGGAATTTTCCTCTAAATCTTCGCGTCGCACGCCTCAAGGATATTAAACTCAAATACCAAACTTGGTTTTCAAATACTTTTTGCTATGCGTTATGCGCACACATACACACACATAAACACATACACACGGACCTTTTTCAAAAATGCTTTTTTGGATTCTGAGGACCTCAAAGCATATACTTGCAGTGAAGTCTCGACATCGACACTTCCCCTGTTACGCAGTGGAGAATGTAAATAAAACAGGAATACTCGTAGAATTAAACAAAAAGCAGCTCGTATTAACCACTCTAAGCAAGATCAAAGGCCCTCCCTCCAGTCAAACCCAATTTTATGATGCTCTTTTATTGATATGAACTTGAATTGTTCATCACTTGTAACGCCACTTGCTGTATTCAGCTGTTTCTAGCTCTGTTATAGAAAAAGTATGGAATTTGAACACCAGCATATAGCGAGTGACAGTTAAACATCTGACTGTTGACTTGGTTTCCTCTATCCTACTTGTAATTACAACATAACTGTTTCTGTAAGGTTTCCTATATTAACGTGAAGAAGATAGCAAGATAAAGTTTCGTAAGAAAAGCTGGCGGAAACTCTACAGGATAGAAGTTACTACTTCGGCCATACGTTAGCCAGGGATTCAAAATGATGGGTGTGACAAATATGTATTATTAATAATGATAATCATAATCATAATCACTACCATAATAACAATAATAATAATAATAATAATAATAATAATAATAATAATAATAATAATAATAATAATAATAATAATAATAATAATAATAATAATAATAATAATAATAATAATAATAATAATAATAATAATAATAATAATAATAATAATAATAATAATAATAATAATAGTAATAATAATAATAATAATTGTAATAATAATAATAATAATAATAATAATAATAATAATAATAATAATAATAATAATAATAATAATAATAATAATAATAATAATAATAATAATAATAATAATAATAATAATAATAATAATAATAATAATAATAAGAAGAAGAAGAAGAAGAAGAAGAAGAAGAAGAATAGTAGTAACAACAACAACGAGTAAGCGTAGGCTTTCACGGCCGGTGTTCGTAATTCTAACAGTCTTCCGCGCTGATTTTGCTGTGGTCTGCTGAGTTACTCAGCCCTGAAGACTGTTAGAATTAATAACAACAATAACAATAATGATAAGCCTGAGATTAAGACAGACAGGTAAACCACTTGAGACGCTCTGACTACTCGATAACCTTTACCCCACGGCGAGTCCCGCGGGCGTCGGAAAACATTCACAAGCGGCTGTACACTGCAACAATGTACTTTCCCACAAAGTAACAACAATGCAATCTATCCAAGCAATATTCTCGTTGGCAATTTAGCTCTGGTATTACAGGAGACAACAATATGAGGATAACAAAATGTACGTTGTAGGGAATAACATTGATACTTTTATTGAGGTTTGCACTTGATACAACATTGTATGAAAAGTATTAGTTTCCAATCTCTAGTTCAATATCAAAAGGGAACAGGAAGCAGTCATAGATTTTTATGTAATATCAAGGTGCGAAATATGTACATCTTTATGTAACAAAAAACATCAAAATATGTAATGAAATATGTAATATCAACAAAATGTGTAAAATTATGTAATAATCTAAGTGCTAAGATTATAACCTCAAATCTAAATGCAGGCTGCAAATTACACAGAATTTTGTAATTTGATGGGTCTGTAAGTACATAAATGAATTACAATGAGTTAAAATTTACTAAATATGGAATTAACTATAGGGAAAATGTTTTGTTGTATGCAGGATTTACCTAAAATTTATTTTCAAGTAGGTAATCACGAAATAAAAAGATGTGTTTGGGATTATATTTATTAAAATTACTCATTTCACATAAATATTTTACTTAAATTATAGACATTTAAGCAATGTTGAAATACTGAACCAATTTACAAATGAGTGAAACAATCAGTTCACAATAATTAAATTTTGTCATGAGCATGCATTTTCAGTTTTCTATCTCTTGACATACAATGAACAACCAGCCATTTTCATTTTGAGTATTTTGCTTCTTTCAAAATACAGTGAATAACCATATACTTCTCCACATTTTCAGTGGTCATTGTTAGTCTCCTATCGGATAGTTTTTTTTTAAAGCAGGGAAGCTTCTCCCCACGTCAGACGAAGTAATAGGAGCATATTTTAGTATAGGAATCTCATTTGCAGATTGTTTTGGTAAATCGACATTTTCACCATTTAGCACTTTAGGCACGGACACAAACGTAGAGAACCCTGGGTTCCTGTTTAGCACAGCTGTGAATTTTTCACCTACCATCCTTTCTGCAACTACTCTAAGCTTCTGTGATGCACGTTCCATTAAATCCATAGATTCGTGAAGAAGGGAACCTGATGTCTTGATGATGCTAGGCAACCAGCCGAGTTACTTTTGATGCCAGCACAGGAGCTTGCCACTTCAGGTGTCCTGAGATTCACGTATGGAAACAGCTGCTTCTGTTCACCACTGACTGGACTCCTTCAAAATGTTCACAATACAAGTTAACAGCTTCTATCTTGTAAGTACTGGCTCAGAAGGCAAATGGACATGTTGGGGATGATTTTTACAGCACTGAATTCTGTGCGGTGCTTTCACGAAGACCTTTTTTGTTGCTGATATCAATTTATTCATGCCCGGAAAATTACTTTTTGCTACTTCAGCAATACGTTGCAATGCATGGGTCAAGCAGGTACATTCGGGTAGAAAACCTTAAGGGCAGTATCAGCTTTAATCATGTACGCTGCGGCATCTGAACCTTTTCCTCACACACACCCTCTGGCCACAGAATCTTCATCCCATCATTTACGAATCTTGAAATTGTAGAATGATTTGTTTGTTCTAACATCTTGCAACAGATCAGAAATGGTTTTGCTGGACTTTGGGAATCTAGTTTTCCAACTATTAAATTTTCTATGTACCGACCCATGATGTGTAGTTTCATCGACTGCAAACCAAATATAGGAGTCTCCAATTTCATTCTGTACTATATGAGCAACTGCTTCTCCATAACACACATGAAAATACTTTTTCCTCAGAGTGGATTCGTCTGGAATAACTTTCTTGCAATAGTTTTTTAGAAAGGAGCGAAATTGAGGAATTTGAAGTTAATGTCACGGAATATTAGCTGCAACCATTGCACTGCACAGGTATTTCAAAAATCATTTCCGGACAGTTCCAGTTGCATTTGTGTCAACAGAATTTGCTTTCTAGAAGACTGTAGGTGTTTGTTGTGTATGTGAAGAGCACTTTTGATATGTTGTTCCAATTGAGATTTCATGCATCAGGCAATTGTTTTACCACATGCTTGACAGACTATTACTTTTCCTTTGGTTGTAAAGGCGCTATCTAATTTCACCCATGAATTCAACTTGCAGGATAGTGAGGACGCAACTGGTGCCGTTTTACTAAGACTTGTAAGAAACTAACTGCAGTATTATCGCCTCGCTGTATTGATGGTTTTCCAACGGCTCACTTTGTTTCCTCGCAGCTATTATATTACTACCGCGACAATAGTAACAACCAATTTCTCCAGTCCTTGTAAATGCCCAAAGCGCTACGAGAACCGTGACACTGGAGGTCAACATTGTCGAGCGGCACCTGCTTTGATATAAACGAACAACAATTAGAACGAGGTAAGGCACAGTTACTATCGCATTCTTAATTTAACTTGCATCCTATTTCACAGATTGATTTTTGTTGCTTTCGGCAAAACTTGTGAAAAGTAGTTGATAATCTGACTACAATATTTTTAAAAAAAAAATTATAAAACTGTAACGAAACCCAGAAAATATGTGCGTTTTATGTAACATCGTTAAAATATGTAGAAATGTGCAAAATATGTAAAAAATGTAAAATAAAAATTTGTAAGGGAGTCCCAAATGACGTAATTCAACAACATTTTTACTTCTCATTGAAATATTATGCAGGATTTAAAATATGTAATTGAATAAAAATTCGGGCTCTACTTATTACTCTATTGCTGTTGTCACGTGATTAAAAGGTTTGTTAGTTTGTGTGAAAAGCAACGATTAAGAATTACGTTGTGTTTTTGGCTAACTTTGAAGTCAGTGCTGAGATAAATAAAAATAAATTATTTAGTTCCAATATGCTTAAAATTGCTCGGACTAGCTTTGCACTCTTTTGGTTATGTATATTTAATAATTTATCAATAATAATCAGCTTACTCATTAGTACTGATTAGGGCTAGGAAGTTCGTGCATTTGCATGTTTTTTCACAGGGCTTAAAAATGTATTCTTTTACACTATGTGCACGAATTATGGAATTTTCAGTTATTTGGACATGATTTTATGGTGCATATAACTGCATATTGGCTTGATTTTGATAAATGCATAATATTTCAATACTATACTCCCTATATTGCATAGGGTAATGGTTTTTATGGTTTTTTAAATTATTTTTTTCCATCTGAATAATGTTTTTCATATTGCTGGTATTGCAAATGGTGATGCAACTCGCGAAGATATCAATATTATAGCCCCTATATTGCATATTGTAATGATCTTTATGCTTTTATTATTTTTTCCAAGTGTATAATGTTTTTTATATTGGTAGTATTGCACATGATGATGCAACTCGCGAGGTGGTGAGAACTAATGCCGAGTCATGTTGTCATGCAGTGAATCCCCTTTTTCTTTTAATTAATGTCCTCCAACATTGTGTCATATCGAACGAATGAATGAAATGAAATGGGTGAAATGACGTTCAAATGAGCCCGAGGTCCATGGAGCTCTAAGTGAATCCCCTGTTTCCATCCCTTCATTATATGTATGTGCGTAGAGAATAATCAGTGGGTTATCTGAGAGGTTTATATTAATAAAGATAAAGTGCAGGTCAACGTTTTGAATTGCACCATTATAGCAACGCTTGCCGGCCCACCAGTAGTTGTGTCGTGGTCTTCAAACGTAACAGTGTGATAAACTGGTTCCCACCAAATTAAATTAGGCGTATAAAACGTTAAAGAGCTCTCCAAATGCCGAAAATAAAACCAAATTCGAGTGCTAGATTAACTAATTACAGAAAGTTTTCAGGGGATTTACAATCTAAAAATAATAGGGTACCGTTTTGTGGAGCGTGTCAGAAAAATGTAGGGAGTGAGAAAAGATTTCAAATAGTTCAGCACATAAACACAGCAAAACATAAGGAGAATTTAATCAGAAACTCGCAAAGAACCTGTTCGAAAACAGCTAGTAGAGTGTTTAGGAAGTAGGGTTACTGAATTTTCTTATGACTTGTGCCAAGCATGTTTAGCTGCTGATATTCCCTTGTTCAAAATTAATAATCCCACATTTAAAAACTTTCTTACCAAGTACACTCGACAACATGTGCCTGAATAAAGTACATTGTGTAAGGGATGTAGGACATTGTTACAATAACGTATTGTCAAATATACAAAATGAATTAGCGGATCAGTTTGTGTGGTTGTCTGTCGATGAAACCCCTGATTCTGAGCGCCGCTCTATTGCTAATATAATCGTGGGTGCTTTAAATAATGAACAAAAAACTACACCATATCTTCTTAATGTGTGCGAATTGTCGGCCACTGACAATGTAACTGTGACCCAGTTTGTGATGGACTCTTTGAAATTACTATGGCCATGTGGAATCAAATACGACCGGCTACTTTTATTTGTTACTGATGCAGGTCTTTATATGGTAAAATCAGGACAAACTCTGAAATGTATTTTTCCTAACTTGTGTAATTCATATAATTTGTTTGGCACACGCTCTTCATCGCATTTCTGAGACAATACACGATTCTTTCCCATTGGTTGATAGATTTGTGTCCAGTACAAAGAGAATTTTTGTTAAATCTCCTAAAAGAGTTAAGTTGTTTAGATCAACAGCATCTAATTTCCGACTTCGATGAGATATAAACAGATGTGCGATATTTGAGACATCCTCGAAAGAAAACCATCTGTCACACTAAGAGACTTAACTCTCTCGCTCTGTGAAGCAGTTAACATCATTTAAATATGCCCCGATAACATATTGTGACGTGGAGAGAAGTTTTTCACGTTACAAAAGTGTTTTACGAGACAACAGACGATGTTTTACAATTGAAAATTTGTGCAAAGAGTTGGTTGTGAACTGCAATTTAGCAGTTAATACTAGCAGCGGGATCACTTCTGCTTCAACCTCTAAGGAATAAGGTAACTTTATTTATTGTTTATACTAACTCGTCTTGTCTACTACAAAGGGACATTAATTATTTTAATTAAATAGTGCATATTTCTTGGCATATTTTCAAGTTTTTAAGAGCATTTTTGCATGCATATTTCAGTGTTTTTAAGGGCATGAACTTCCCAGCCCTACTTATAATTGTGATTCACAGTAGCGTATTGCCCGCCTCTGTAGCGTGATGGTTAGCGTGTCTGCCTCACGCTCAAGAGGTCGCGAGTTCGAATCTCGCTGAGGGTAAATTATCCGGGTAAGCTTTTTTCCGAGGTTTTTCCTACCCTGAGAAGACGAATGTCAGGTAACTTAAAGCTCCATGGACCTCGGGCTCATTTGAGCATCATTTCACCCATTTCATTTCATTCATTCGTCCGATATGACACAATGTTGGAGGACGTTAATTTAAACAAAAAACAGTAGCGTATTGGTTAGAGCACCGCCTGGTAAGCGGAGGATCTGTGGTTCAAGTTCCAGCTGCGGCCCTGAATTTTTTAGTTCTAATTCTACCTCTCATTTAGTTCTGTGCTTAATCAAGCTTCGTTTTGGCGTTATGCTGTTGAGAGTTTTATGTTGAACACAATTCTTTCTCTGCTTGTTTAAGTACGTAACAGACGCAATAAAAAGAGTTCATATTCCAGGAACTGTTTCCTTCCTTACTGTACTTCTTATCAATATCCTGTTAAAATCAACAGCAATGTTAACAGCTTTCTGGTAAATCAGAGTGATTTCAAATATATACAAGTAATATATTTGGTTTTATTAGCAATCTTCTGTTGACAAAGTAACATTTTCTCATTATTTTGTATCATATATGTCAAGAGAGATGGGTGTCAGTAATGTGAGTTCCGATAAAATTGGCAACTTAATAATACCGTATGAAATATGTGCATGTCCAAGAAATAAAATAAAAACGTCTTACTCTTTGATTAAAGGATAATTCAGTTAGCTACTACATTTCACAAAAGTAAATACCCATCTTCAGCGAGACGTGCGCGAAGGGTCACCTAATTCTCAGGCGTGTTTGCATACGTGGTATGAGAATTAAATTAGTCATATGCTTCCCTTGCTGCTCGGAGTACATGGCAGCCATGTCACCTCGCAACTTACCTCACCTCGTGGTTTGGAAAAGCAATATTTCAGCAATCCTTATACATTAACGGGCAAACATTGCAGATTCAACTTCAGTGAACCTGCAGAACATATGTTCTTATGGTGTTTCTGTTAAGTTGTGGACTAGAACTAAACCATTCCAGCGTTGGTGCTAGACTACATGACGTGAACACGCCTAAACCGTGTATTTGCTATAGCTGAGCTGGCTAAGGCGTGCTTTTTCAGATGAACAGTGTGGTCTGACATGTGTTCCTATCCCATTTAACGTATTCCCTTTATATTTCCCTTTTTCTTTTTTCTTTGTTAACGGGAGTATTATTATTTATATAACCCGTGCGAACTATAAAAGTATACAAACTAATTGACTCTATTTCTAGTAAAGCTACTCCTTTAGGTATTTTTGTTCCGCGTACCGTTGTAACCTTTCTCGCAGTCTTATAAATGCAGCAGTATGATGGAAATTTTACAAATGAATGCTTCCTAAGATATCAATTGCTGAAAATGAAGCAGGGAACACGCATACCTCAATTGTCAAACATTCCCCTTGAAATTAGTATTTCCCTTAGAACATTCACATTCAAAAGCATCACTATGAATTTCGTACGCTATAACCATATTAAAATATATAAGCGTGTAATAGTGTAAATTATCAGATCTGGATGCCAGTGAATATGACACATTAAACAGAACAGAATGCAGTTGTTGAAGCAACCTTTGCACCCAGCAAGGTTGTTATGTCGTTATTTCCAAGCAGACACAACGTTGCCATGTCCCCATTAACTCAATTTGTAGCAGTGTGCCTTCTTCTGATTTTCCGTACCTGATAAAAAGCTGTAGAGAACTAAACACGTTTGTTAATCGTGTATTACAGAAAATAAACATGCGAAAGACGAGGATCGAACCCTCGTCAATTAGCAGTTTTGAATTTCACAGTCAACGACGAAGCGCTCTTGGCTACTCGTCAGCTGGACCTTGGCGCCTATCTTCAAGAACAGTAACATCCTTGAGACGTTACCTGTCTTGGAGAACCCTTTTAAAAAGCCTCACTTTTGAAACATTTATTTTATTTAATATTTCTAACACTTAAGAGTGCTTCTAATGGAAGAGCCTCATTTCTTCTGTGCAAATCAGACATATCTGTGTGTATTTGTGTATGTATGAATAAGTGTGTTTGTATCTATGCATGTGCATATATGTGTGTGTGTGCACGTGTTCGCCTGTGAAAAGTATAAAAAAAAGCCATAAAAAACTTGGTTACAGCAATAGTAGAATATTTTCAAAAACCTCTCCCCGTTCCAAACTGCTCTTTACATGGAAAACGTTTTTCTCCAATTTAAATGTTCACAAAAAATGGCTCTAAGCACTTTCCTTCATTTATACGTAGGTGTGTTTAAGATATTCTCACTCGGACTGAAGTTTGTGTGTTCAGCTATGTACAAACAGCTTCTAATGTCCTCTGAGACATGGACAAAATCTTACTGCACGAAAAATGTAGATCTTGGTATGTTTTTACTTTCCTTTCTTTTCTTTCTTTCTAGTTAAACATTTCCGAAGTAATTGTCACTAGCTTGAATTTTTAAATAACTTTCTCAACAGAAATATTGCTTAAATTACATATTAAAGACTGTAGTTGTGGTTCAATGTTACGTAATACCCTTTTCATATATTCTTTTTCGTAAATGAACCTTCTTTAATCTGTATAAAACCACAAAGCACATGAAATTAAGTACTAAACATATATACCTATATTATTGAAACGAGGTAGCGTCCTTCCTGTTCTACATTGTTCTTCATTGGAAATCAAAGAATATAGTTATTTAGACCGTTGAAAACGGTAACTAAATTACACGAATTAACCATGCACGTAATATATTTGATGCCGTTCACGTGGTAGTAGTTGTAATGGAAGAAGTAGTGTTACTGGTGGTGGTGCTGATAGTGGTGGTGTTGGTGGTGTTAGTAGTAGTGGTGATGGTGCTGGTAGTGGTGGCAGTGGTGGTGGTGCTGATAGTGGTGCTGGTGGTGTTGGTGGTGGTAATGGTGGTGGTGGTAGTGGTGGTAGTGGTGGTAATGGTGGTGCTGATAGTGGTGCTGGTGGTGATGGTGGTGGTAGTGTTGGTGGTGTTGGTGGTAGTGGTAGTGGTGGTAATGGTGGTGGTGGTAGTGGTGGTGGTAATGGTGGTGCTGATAGTGGTGCTGGTGGTGATGGTGGTGGTAGTGGTAGTGGTGGTGGTGGTAGTGGTGATAGTGGTGGTGTTGGTGGTAGTGGTAGTGGTGGTAGTGGTGGTGGTAATGGCGGTGCTGATAGTGGTGCTGGTGGTGACGGTGGTGGTAGTGGTGGTGGTGTTGGTGGTAGTGGTAGTGATGGTAATGGTGGTAGTGGTAGTGGTGGTGGTGGTAATGGTGGTGGTAATGGTGGTGCTGACAGTGGTGCTGGTGGTGATGGTGGTGGTAGTGGTGGTGGTGGTGTTGGTGGTAGTGGTAGTGGTGGTAATGGTGGTGGTGGTGGTAGTGGTGGTGGTAATGGTGGTGCTGATAGTGGTACTGGTGGTGATGGTGGTGGTAGTGGTAGTGGTGGTGGTGGTAGTGGTGGTAGTGCTGGTGGGTGGTGTTGGTGTGGTGGTGGTGGTGCTGGTGCTGATACTGGTGGTGGTGGGTGGTGTTGGTGATGATGGTGATGGTGGTGGTGATGGTTGTGGAGATGGTCGTGGTGGTGATGGTGGTGGTAGTGGTGGTAGTGTTGGTGGTAGTGGTGGTGGTAGTGGTGGTGGTAGATGTGGTGGGTGGTGTTAGTGGTGATGGTGGTGCTAATAGTGGTGGAGGTGGATGGTGTTGGTGGTGTTGGTGGTGGTGCTGATAGTGGTGGTGGTAGGTGGTGGTGATGGTGTTGGTGGTGGCAGTGATAGTGGTGGTGGTGCTGATAGTGGTGGTGGTAGTAATGATGGTGGTGGTAGTGGTGATGTTGACGGTGTTGCTGGTGGTGGTAGTGGTAGTGGTTGTGAAGGTGGTAGTGTTGGTGGTCGTAGTGGTGCTGGTAGTGGTGGTGGTCGTAGTGGTGGTAGCGGTGGTGTGTGGTGTTGGTGTGGTGGTGGTGATGGTGGTGCTGATATTGGTGGTGGTGGGTGGTGTTGGTGGTAGTGGTGGCGGTGGTGGTGGTGGTAGTGGTGGTAGTGCTGGCAGTGGTGGTGTTAGTAGTGGTGGGTGGTATTGATGGTGATGGTGATGGTGGTGTTGCTGATAGTGGTAGTGGTGGGTGGTGTTGGTGGTGATGGTGATGGTGGTGGTGATGGCGGTGGTGGTGCTGATAGTGATGGTGATGGGTGGTGATGGTGATGGTAGTGGTGGTGATGGTATTGTGGTGGTAGTGGTGGTGGTAGTGGTTTTAGTGGCGATGGTAGTGGTGGTACTGGTGGTGGTGATGGTGATGATGGTGGTGATGGTGGTGATGGTGGTGGTGGTGATGGTGGTGATGGTGGTGGTGATGATGTTTGTAGTGATAGTGGTGGTGGTGATGGTGGTGGTAGTGGTGGTGAGGGTGGTGGAGATGGTTGTGGTGGTGGTAATGGTGGTGGTGGTGATGGTGATGGTGGTGGTGGTGATGGTGATGGTGATAGTGATGGTGGTGTTGGTAGTAGTAGTGGTGGTGGTGCTGGTAGCGGTAATGGTGGTGGTGTTGGTGATGGTAGTGGTGGTGGTGTTGGTGGTGGTGGTGTCGTTGGTGGTAGTGATGGTGGTGGTAGTGGTGTTGGTGTTGGTGGTTATGGTAGTGGTGGTGGTGGTAGTGGTGGCAGTGGTGGTGTTGGTGGTTGTGGTGGTATGGGTGGTGGTAGTGGTGTTGGTTGTGGTGGTGCTGGTGGATGTGGTGGTGGTGTTGGTGGTGGTGGTAGTGGTGGCAGTGGTGGTGGTAGTGGTGGTGGTAGTGGTGTTGGTTGTGATAGTGGTGATTGTAGTGGTGGTGGGGGTGGTTGTGGTGGTGGTAGTAGTGGTGGTGGTGGTAGTGGTAGTGGTTGTGGTGGTTGTGGTGCTGGTTGTGGTGGTGGTAGTAGTGGTGGTTGTGGTGGTGGTTGTGGTGGTGATGTTAGTGGTGGTGGTAGTTGTATTGGTGGTGGTGGTTGTGGTGGTGGTGTAATTGGTGGTAGTGGTGGTAGTGGTAGTGGTGGTGGTGATGGTGGTGGTGGTGATGGTGGTAGTGGTGGTGTTGATAGTGTGGTGGTGATGGTAGCGGTGGTAGTGGTGGTGTTGGTAGTGGTGGTGGTTATCATGGTGGTGGTGGTGGTTGTGCTGATGGTAGTGGTGGTGGTGTTGGTGGTGGTGCTGATGGTGGTGGTGACGGTGGTGGTAGTGCTGGTGGTGGTGGTAGTGGTGGTAGTGGTTGTGGTGGTGGTTTAGTCTTTCTCCCAACCAGACTTAGAGGACCACGGTATCTGGAATTGCTGCAAGGTGAGCTTCAGGGTTCTCTTGATGTGTTCCCTGTAATATGACGGTACAGCACTGTGCAATGGATCAAACGAGATGGTACACCATCTGATTATTTTGAACCTGTAAAGGTCGATTCCAATTAGTTGTACCCTGGACACTGGATGAACCTAGGTGGCCCAGTACCTTGTCCAACAACATCTGATCTAACCCCAATGAATCTGTCACAGCCGAAGTTCTCAGAAACGTCCATATAGATACAAAGAGACGGTTAAAACATGTATCGATCAACATGGCATCATTTTGAACATCTCTGCTATGAATGAAATCAGCATAACTGTAGCCTTTCATGATAATAACATCGATGAAAATAATAGCATAATAATAAATCATAACAAAAACTAATATTCTAATATTAACGGAATACTGAAAATGATAAGACTAAAACTAATTAAAATAAAACTAATAATTATGATACTAATAATAGTGATTCTGATGATAATAGTAATAGCTACAACGATAACAATAACTAAGAATAACAGCACTAATAAAAATAACATTGGAGATGATGATAATGATAACAATAACAACAGCAACAAAAATAATAATAATAATAATAATCATTCACTCACAGTCAAGTTCTATCAAGAACTATAATCCAGTTATATAAGTTTCATTCACAACTCGGTTAACACTACATGTTATATGAGTATGTCTCCTTATTGTTTTGTATGTTTTCATTTAGACACAAGTCTGTATTATTATTATTATTATTATTATTATTATTATTATTATTATTATTATTATTATTATTATTATTATTATTATTATTATTATTATTATTATTATTAAAGTCCCCTAAGTAAAGTGGAAGATATAGGAAATGGTGTTGCCTATTATCACGTATTACATGCGATAGTTGAAGCCTGGGGAATTCCTCTCCTGATCGCCTTCTCTTACAAGCAGAACAACGTTCACTCACGCTGTCTCTCTCACAATGCTGTCTCTCTCTCTCTCTCTCTCTCTCTCTTACTGGATTTACCGCCGTGCGTTCTGCAACTCCTTTAGTGCACAAAGCGTTATCTACTTATCGCAATGCCGGATGAAGGGGGCCACCTGAAATATTCCGTTCTTTTTGCATGATCGAAAGATAAAATGGGAAACAACCCACACCTATTATAGAAAAATGTAAGTATTGGGAAATTCTAACCAGTGACAAGGAACACCTGAGAAACGGTTAACTGCAAAAAAGTTAAGAAAATCACGAGGTCCAAATTACTTTTTCCACTAAGTATAGTAAGAAGGGGAGGTATTGTATTCCACCCGAAAGTTCGATGTCGAGATTACTCCGGAAATATACGTTTTGAAGTCCCCTGAATCCAAAAAGCCATTGTATGTGTGTGTGCGTGTGTGTGTGTGTGTGTGTGTGTGTGTGTGTGTGTGAGAGAGAGAGAGAGAGAGAGAGAGAGAGAGAGAGAGAGAGAGAGGCATAGCTCAAATACACAAAGTCTGTTAGAAACCAAAGTTGATATTTTAGTTTAAAATACATCAAGGAGACGACACAAATTTTGAGGAAAAGTCTCTTTCTAATACTACCCTTTAGGTGGAACATTTTTCGAAAGCTCAGAATTTCTCGAAAATGGCACTTATGCTTCTGCTTAAAATGTCACATTTTTAAGATATTCTTTAAGACAAATTTAATGTATATTTTGAATTTTCTGTTATAGCTCACGTAGGCCTGATTACTCGTGATGACTTTTGCATACAGATAGACCACAAAGTACTATACAAAAATCTGATGTGTTGCACTCACATGACCTTCTCTACTCTTGTACTAACCATTTTTACAAACTCTTATTCCTCTATCTTCATCGTGTTAGTTGGGATAAAGCCTTGCATAAATTATCTTATTGCTTATTTCCTTGTAAGTGCAAGGGGAATATTAGAATACAGTAGGCTTTGAATGATAGTCAAATCTTTTAAAGCTTTGAAATTCTGTTCTCTTTGCACACTTAACATGAGAAAATGAAGAACTGTGACCTATTTCACGAAAATTTTAAGCTAACACACATAACAAGGAATATCTCCGAAATGGTTCACGCTACAAGAAAATTTATTCAGACACAAATTGTGCATTTTAGCAAGATCTACATTTTTGTTCAATATGATTTGGTCTATCTCTAATGGTTTGCCAGTTATGCAAAAGTCGTCCAGCGTAAATACTACCGGGGCTATAGCCAGAAAATTCAGGATATATATTTCATTTGTCATAAAAGTATTACAAATATATGACATTTTAAACAAATCGTTAGAGCCATTTTCAAGAAAATCAAAATTTTCGAAAAATTGTCTATCTAAAGGGTAGATTAGGGTGGGGCTATTTTATTCAAAATCTTCGTGTCGCATCCTTGAAAGACATTAAACTTAAATACCAACTTTGGTTTTCAAGCTACTCTTCGTTTTTGAGTTATGCTATCCACAGTCTGACACACACACACACACGCGCGCGCGGATCTTTTTCTAAAAATGCTTTTTTTGGATTCAGGGGTCCTCAAAACATATATTTCCGATGAAATATGGACATCGAATTTTTGGATGGAATACAGTACTTCCCCTACTTACCAGTAGAAAAAGTAAAAAAGTACAGCTTGTTAAAGCATACATTTTATGTAAAAACTTTTTTTTTTTTTTTTTTTTTTTTTTTTTTTTTTTTTTTGGAGTGAACCATTTCGGAGTTATTCCTAGTTATTTGTGTGAGTTATGCGACACGTATATATAATACATATTGGTAGAACATCCATCTCAACTAGGGAATATCCCATAGGGTTGCTAACATAACTAACATTGTAAGGTATCACCTACATTTACTGGATGTGAGGAAATATTGTATGTGATACTTCGGATTACTATGAGGGCTCCTCAATAGGAAAATAAAGAAAAGCAGCTTCTTGTGTGTTTATGTGCGGAGTCTTTGAGACCAGAGTAGCGAATGTGTAGTAAATTGACATTTACATGCAGCAATTTTAAAAGGATGTCAACTAAAATTCCCTTTCCCAAATTAACATTTAAATTACGGGATTTTGGAATTTATGAATTTTGAAAGTTTGTGGAAGCGGCGTTTTAAGTATCTTCATTTCAGAAGGTATTTTGTGTAACCAGTAAACTCTAAGACATAGACAAAACAAGCAATTACACAAATAATGTAATAGACATTAAAACACAGTTTCTTTCAAATAAAGTTCTCTGAGATATTTCCGTGTTATCGGAGATAACTATTTGCACTGCTTTTTATTTTTTACTTTCTCTACTGGTAAGTAGGGGAAGTATTGTATTCCACCCAAAAATTAGATGTCGATATTTCACCGGAAATATATGTTTTGAGGACCCCTGAATCCAAAAAAAGGAATTTTTAGACAAAGGTCTGTGTGTCTGTGTGTGTGTGTGTCTGTGTGTGTGTCTGTGTGCCTATGGACAGGATAACTCAAAAACGAAAAGTCGGTTAAAATCCAAAGTTGGTATTTAAGTGTAATGTATTTCAAGGATGAGACACGAAGATTTTGAAGAAAATAGTCCCACCCTAAACTACCCTTTACATGGAACATTTTTCAAAAAGTTTCATTTTCTTGAGAACGGCTCAAAAGATTTTGATTAAAATGTCATATGCTAGAGATATTTTGACGAAAAATGAAATGTATATCTTGAATTTTCTGGCTATAGCCCCTGTAGTCGTATTCACTCTGGGCGACTTTTGCATAACTGATAAACCATTAGAGATAGACCAAATCGTACTCCACAATAAATGTAGACCTTACTAAAATAAACAATTTAGGTCAGAACAAATTTTCTTGTAGAGTGAACGATTTCGGAGATATTCCTCGTTATGTGTGTGAGTTTCGGAAAACTTAAAACTTTCGTGAAATAGAACATCGTTTTTCATTTTTGTATATGTATGTTAAGTGTGCATAGAGAACGGAATCTTAAAGCTTTAAAAGATTTGACTGTCGCACAAAGCCTACTGAATTCTAATATTCCTCTTGTACCTACAAGGAAATAAGCAATAAGATATTTGTACAAATGTTTATCTCAACTAACACGAAGAAGATAGGAATAAGCTTGTAAGAATGGTTAGTACAAGAGTAGAGAAAGTCATGTGAGTGCAACCCATCAGATTTTTGAAAGTGTTTTTGCTGTTCATCACAATGTTATAGAAGGTCATTGAATTTGAACCTGAAGCAGCACTTATTGGTGTTCAACAACAGTGTTACTATATTAAATCGAATAAAATGTTGAATAAGTGACATGACCATGTGCATCTATTTCTCTATTAGTCAACAGCATGCCCGCCTCTGTAGCGTGGTGTCAGCGTGTCTGTCTCACGTCCAAGACTTCCCGAGTTCGAATCTCGCCTAGGATGAGTTATCCGCGGTTTTCCCTTATCCTGAGAAGACGAATGTCTGGTAACTTAAAGCTCTATGGACCTCGGGCTCATTTCCCCCGTTTCATTCACTCGCCGTCCGATATGACACTACGCTGGAGCACGTTAACTAAAGAAAGCGTGAACAGCAAAACTGAAAATAACAACTAGTTAAATACCAACATTTGGACGCGACACAAACATTTTCAAATAAATCCATCTACCCTAACTACACATTACCTCAAAACTTTCTAATAATATTTTAAATTTAACATGAATGCATGTAGATATTTGATTATTACTAGAGCCTGGATTTCGATCACTATTCATAATTCGTCTCTGCTTTTCCGCATGTACACATAGGACTGTCTTTTGTTTGAAGACGATAATCACAACTGCTTATTTTCCCGTGTCCTGTTAAGAAGGTGGTTATTTTTCCTGAGTAGAAAAGTTGAAGGACTTCTTACATACGCTACTGATGGACTTTTCAAAGTTTTCTGCTACTTCTCTCTCTCTGTCTCTCTCTGTCTCTCTCTCTCTCTCTCTCTCTCTCTCTCTCTCTGTGTGTGTGTATGTGTGTGTCCGTATGTGCCTGTGTGTCTATCCATCGCCTTCCGCGTGTTTGAACCCGCGACCAAGGACTACCCTGAATGTGGTGTCAAGTATATGAAATGTCGCCCATTACAGTGATTTAAGGGTTTTCACTTATGCTTAAAACATGATTATTTAAATACAGTTTCGTCCAAAAATTTTTCAAGAAAATACCGAAACTGATGACTAAATTTAACATCGAGGATTGTTAGAAAATTCTCATTTCCTCAAAAGAGGCCTTAACTGTACCATTTAATTACCATATGTTAAGGATGTTTTCATGTCAAATGAAACGCACATCATGAACTTCCTGGGAATTTCCTCAGAAATTATCTACGTTTTAGATAACTTCTGCTAAATGTAAATCAAGTGTTTGACAAAGCCAAATGCTGTGTTTTTTAAAGCACTGTAATTTGCCAGGAACTCTGTTTTTCGTAATATTTAACACTTCTGTCCATTTAGCAGGACGTAGATAAGACAGGCGCTGAGGAAGGAAACAGCTCATGGGATATTGTCTATATTTATTGTCTCTGCTACTTACTTACAGCAAGTAAACAAAGAATTGTGTTCCAATAAAACTCTGAACAATACAATACAACAACAAAGCTTGATTAAACACAGAACTTAATGTTTAGGCGACCTTCCTTCATGTATAACACATAAAGCTTTTCAAAAAACTCCACGTACCACAAATGTTGTCCCTTTTATTTTCTAAGAAACAGATGACACAATTTTAATTAAAATATATGAAATTCAAATATTTGATGGGAAAATGAAATGGATCTTGAAATTTCCTCTGAAGCCCTCACTAGTTCCTCAGTAAAGCCCAGATGCCTATATTTCAAATAACTTTATTGTTACATCTGCCATATTCGAGATACTCGTGTGTTTGTTTTATTGGTCATTGTTAGCCTCTCTACCAGATACTTTCAGTAAGTAGAGGAGGTAATGTATTCCACCCAAAACTTCCACAACTCTACCAGCAGTAGACTCCCTCAGTCCAAATAACGTATATTTAAAAAATCTGATATGTTGCACTCACAGGACTTTCTCTACTCTTACACTAACCATTCTTACAAACTCTTATTACTATATCTTCTTTTTGTTAATTGAGATAAACACATGTACAAATCATCTTATTGGTTTTTTCCTTGTAGGTACAAGGGGAATATTAGAATACAATAGAGTTTGAGCGATAGTCAAATAGTTTAGTTTTGAGATCCCGTTCTCCTTGCACACTTAACATATAAAAAATGAACAACGATGTTCCATTTTCCAAAACTGACACAAAGAATAAGGAATATCTCCGAAATGGTTCACTCTACAAAAAAATTATTTTGGCATAAATGTGTTTTCGCAAGATCTACATTTTTTGTGCAGTAAGATTTTGTCTATCTCTAACGGTTTACGAGTTATTCAAAAGTCATCCAAAGTAAACAGGACTATATAGGCTATAGCCACAAAATTCAAAATATACATTTCATTTTTCATACAAATATCTTAGGCATATGACATTTTAATCAAAGGCGTTAGAGCCATTTTCAAGAAAATCAAAATTTTCGAAACATTTTCCATGCAAAGGGTAGTTTAGGATGGGAATATTTTCTTCAAAATCTTCATGTCGCATCCTTGAGAGACATTAAACTTAAATACCAACTTTGGTTTTTAACCGACTTTTCGTTTTTGACTTGTGCTGTTCACAGGCACACAGACACACACACACACACACACACACACACACAGACACACACACACACACACACACACACACACACACACACACAGGGATCTTTTTTTCTAAAAATTCCTTTTTTGGATTCAGGGGGTCTCAAAACATATTTTCGGTGAAATCTCGAGATCGAATGTTTGGGTGGAATACAATATTTCCCCTACCAGTAGAGAAAGTAAAAAACTGTGGAGTGTGTTGTACGCGTATGTGTGTGAGTGTGTGTATGTGTGTAAGCGTGTGTGTGTGTGAGTGTGTGTGTGTGAGTGTGTTTATGTGTGTGAGTGTGTGTGTGTGAGTGTGTGTATGTGTGTGAGTGTGTGTGAGTGTGTGTGTGAGTGTGTGTATGTGTGTGTATGTGTGTGAGTGCGTGTATGTGTGTGAGTGTGTGTGTATGTGTGTGACTGCGTGTATGTGTGTGAGTGTGTGTATGTGTGTGTATGTGTGTGAGTGTGTGAGTGTGTGTGTGAGTGTGTGTATGTGTGTATGTGTGTGAGTGCGTGTATGTTTGTGAGTGTGTGTGTGAGTGTGTGAATGTGTGTGTATGTGTATGAGTGCGTGTGTGTGTGTGTGTGTGTGTGAGTGCGTGTATGTGTGTGAGTGTGTGAGTGTTTATGTGTGTGAGTGTGTGTGTGTGTGAGTGTGTGTATGTGTGTGAGTGGGTGTGTGAGTGTGTGTATGTGTGTGTATGTGTGTGAGTGCGTGTATGTGTGTGAGTGTGTGTGTGTATGTGTGTGACTGCGTGTATGTGTGTGACTGCGTGTATGTGTGTGAGTGTGTGTATGTGTGTGTATGTGTGTGAGTGTGTGAGTGTGTGTGTGAGTGTGTGTATGTGTGTGTATGTGTGTGAGTGCGTGTATGTGTGTGAGTGTGTGTGTGAGTGTGTGAATGTGTGTGTATGTGTGTGAGTGCGTGTGTGTGTGTGTGTGTGAGTGCGTGTATGTGCGTATGTGTGTGAGTGTGTGAGTGTGTGTGTGAGTGTGTGTATGTGTGTGAGTGCGTGTATGTGTGTGAGTGTGTGTGTATGTGTGTGAGTGCGTGTATGTGTGTGAGTGTGTGTATGTGTGTGAGTGCGTGTATGTGTGTATGTGTGTGAGTGTGTGTGTGTGAGTGTGTGTAAGCCTGTGTGTGTATGTGTGTGAGTGTGTGTGTGAGTGTGTGAATGTGTGTGTGAGTGTGTGAATGTGTGTGTATGTGTGTGAGTGCGTGTGTGTGTGTGAGTGCGTGTATGTGTGTGTATGTGTGTGAGTGTGTGAGTGTGTGTGTGTGAGTGTGTGTATGTGTGTGAGTGCGTGTATGTGTGTGAGTGTGTGTGTATGTGCGTGAGTGCGTGTATGTGTGTGTGAGTGTGTGTATGTGTGTGAGTGCGTGTATGTGTGTATGTGTGTGAGTGTGTGTGTGAGTGTGTGTATGTGTGTGTGTGTGTATGTGTGTTGTAGCAGTTTATCTGTATAGCGCTTATGATATACAGAATATATCAAAGTTACAAAATCCATTAATAGCAAAGGGTTAAGAATATGTACCACAGGTGAAGGGATGCCAAAAAGGCACTACCAAGGGTCATTAGCGAACGTCCCAAACATTAATGTAAACGAGATAGAATTAGTTTGGCAAGGTCTTCAACATAAAGAAAAAGAGCCTGCTATTGTATTTTTACAAAGTATCGGAAACCCGAGGGGTTTCGCCAGAGGGCAAAGTCTTGACTTAATGAAGTGAGGGCCATTATGGATGTTTGGGAAGCTAAAAAGGATAATGACTGAGGCACAGGAGGAGACAGGCATCGTTACGAGGGAGAGATACATGTAAGCAACACGGTGAAAGTTCGTTCCAGCGGTTACGTTAAACTGCATATTTTATTCTATTTAAAATTGTTCAGCAAAGCTTAAACATGTAAAATTAAAACAAATAAAGTGTTCTAAAAAACTACAATGTCGCTCTCTGTAACCACCACGGATACCCGAGATTAAGACTCATGTGTGAGCAGCCGTAGGCACCCATAATAAGCAGCAGTCAATCGAGTGATAAAAAGGCTTCAAATTGGCGCTCCAACGTGTGGCGTGAACTTCAGAGAATTTCAGGAATGCTGAGCGTGAACTTCAGAGAACTTCAGGAATGCTGAGCGTGAACTTCAGAGAATTTCAGGGAAGCTGAGCATGAACTTCAGAGTACTTCAGGGAGCTGAATAAGGTATGCGGAGAACTTCAGGGAGCTGAACAACAAAGGCCGTGAACTCCAGGGAAGGTGACCCAGGACACAGCAGGAACGAGAGGATCAACATCGAATAGCAGTGCAGCAATCTGATTAAGGTACTGAGTGAGAATTTTATCTACGTGTTGTAGTATATAGTCAATGTATTTAAGGAACGGGAAAATTATCGAGCAATTAGATATAAATATGGAAGTGCAGGAGGGTGATGAGAGAGTGGGAGAAGGTGTATATAGTAATGGAGATAATGCAAGGGACAGAGTAGCTGATATGAATGTACAAAATCAGGGAGAAGAAACAGGAGGAAGCATGGAGACTAATGAAATATTAAAGTCACTTATGTCAATGATGACGGGGTTAACAGAAAAGGTAGATCAGAGTCAGAAAGATTTAACGGGGTTAACAGATAAGGTAGATCAGAGTCAGAAAGATTTAACGGGGTTAACAGAAAAGGTAGATCAGAGTCAGAAAGATTTAACGGGGTTAACAGAAAAGGTAGATCAGAGTCAGAAAGAATTAACGGGTTTAACAGAAAGTCAGAAAGAGATTAAGGAAAAGGTAGAAAATACGAGGGAGAACTTAACAGCTGACTTAGTCAAAATAGGAAATAAGATTGAGAAACAACAGAAGGTTTTAGAAAATTTCAAGGAGGAAGTTAGAAATGAAATAGAAAATGTAAGAAGTGAGGTTAGAAATAATCAGGAAGAGGTTAAAATTGAAATTGAAAATGTACGAATTGAAATGAGGGAAAGTCAGGAACAGGTTAGGGAAGAGATTAAAACAGTTAATAAAAATGTAGAGAAAGAAAATAGAAAATTAAGGGAGGAAATAACTACTGAATTAGCTAAGGAAAGGGAAATTAATAGCAAGGAATTAGAAATCTGTAGGAAAAGATTAGAGCAATCAGAGAGGGAAACTAGGAGATTAGCTGTGAGTGTAGATGAGGTAAATGACAAACTGAAAGAAAGATTAAATAACATATGTATGTCTGACAATGTTAGTGATTCTGTGAGTAGTAATACTATTACGGTAGCAGCACGGGACGAAGCGATGCATAGTGCGTCAGCGGACATTCCGATGTTAAATTTAAATGCTGGTACATCAGGTAATAGTAATACCAATGTCAATGTTAATGCACGCAATAGTCCACATTTGCAATGGCCCAACCATGTTTTGAATGAAATTTCACCACCAACCTTTGAAAACGAAGAATTTGATGACCCCAAGGCTTTTATAAATAGCATGCAAGAGTATTTTCTTGTAAAAGGTATTCCCGAGGAATATAAGATGACGGTTGTCAGAAAATGTTTTAAAGGCAACGCTTCAAACTCGTTAGAGTTATCAGTAGGATTAAGTAATGATTATCGGACATTTAAGGAAATTTTTTTAAATAGATATTGGGGAGCTAGCAGGCAGGCAAATATAAGACTGGAACTGAGTAATGGGAAATATAACCCGCATAAAGATCAATGCATGGTTAATTATTTTATGGCTATAGCTAGAAAATGTAAGATGCTTGACCCTCCGATGGGAGAAATAGAATTAATTAATTTAATAACCACACATTTTCCGGAAACAATTCAACACTATCTGATTATTGCGAAGCCGATAACAATAGCGGCAATGATTGACTTGTTAATCGCACTAGAAAGAAATAAGAGCCAAAACGAGGCAAGTAATGAGAGACCTTTTGGAAATAACCGATCTCCAACAAAAATTTTCGGGCAGGGGGCAGGTTCAGGTGATGTCAGGAATTTTGATGCTCGGCACGGTATCATGGCCCAGTCCCTAAAAACAATAATTACCACCGGAAAAATAATTTTGAGCCTCAGGATAGGAGACATAATTTCGAGCCTCAGGATAGGAGACATAATTTTGAGCCTCAGGATAGAAGAAATAATTTTGAGCCTCAGGATAATAGAAGAAGGGTTGAGAATTATCCACGGGAAAGAAACCCTCAAATTAATTACGTACAGGCAAATAGATATTACGGAGATAGAAGGGGGAGGTACACTAGGAATCGATTTCCTTCGGGAAATAATTATCACCATGATAATAATTGGTACAGACCGAATTCCCCTAGGCAAGAAGAAAGAAATGGGAATAGCAGAATTTCTCCAAATCCGGAAGAAAGGGTGGACGCTATAAACGCGGTAAAAAGATTGGAAGAAACAAATTTTCACCAGGATTCAAACCCGGGACCTTCATATAATGGGAATGGGACAGGAGCCATTAGTAAGCTTTCGGAAAACTCCAAACCCAGTCAACTTCGCCTTCAGTGAAGATTGGGAATGATGAATGTTCTTATTATGGGAAGTACTTTCAAAATAAGGGACAGAGGAGGGAATGTTTGATCGAAGAACATAAAGAAAATACAGAGAATGAAATTTTAATTGATCCGCCAAGAATAAATATTGGTATTAACGGGAAATTATTTCAGGCTATTATTGATACAGGCGCTAATACTACTGTGTGTTCCCAAATTTTTTTTTGAAAATTTAGTGAATAGTGGTGTAAAATTATTATCTTTGCCAGTTTATGGGATATATTGCTCTGTAGCAGTAGGTAAAAGGAAAGAAAGGGTAAAATTTCAAGTGATGGTAAAGGTCGAGATCGCACAGAAATGCATTGAAATATTATTTTTGGTTGTACCCAGGCTTGTTTTTGACGTAATAATCGGTTGCGATAGTCTTTATGCTTGGAATTCCATCATAGATTTTGAAAATAGAAGTTTTAAGTTTGAAACAGGACCTGACACCATAATTGTACCATTTTTAGACCATACTTCGAGGATAATTGTACGGGATCAGGTAGAGGAAGAAATGGAGGGGGAAACATTCTTTGTCGAGGTAATAAATATTGGAGCGATGGAATTAGCAGAATTAAAAGTTGGGAACTACGATGAAATAGAGGAACAAAATATTGAAAGTAGAGGTAATTATTTCTGTGATTTTGACGAAGAAAAGAAACCCCGAGAAAACCCAAAATTTAACTTGAAGAATAGTAATATAAATGAGTACGACGAAAGAAATGACTGTGTCAAGGTAGAAAATTTAATAGGATCTAAGGTGAACCAAGCTGAGAGACTAAATGAGGAACAAAAAGGAAAATTACGGGAACTTTTAATAGAAAACAGGGAGGTATTCTCGGAAAAGCCTGGAAGATATAACTGTTACACACATTCGTTTGAAGTAGCGAATAAAAATTTCAGAGAAACTCTAAGTAGCCACCAGATAAAACCATATCATTGTTCTTATTATTTTCCTTCAGGGAATCCGACAGAGCGGATATTAAGAGAAATAGGGACTTATTTTCGAGTGCTTACTCATAATAATCATCGAAACTGGGTAAAGTATTGTCCCATCATAGAGAAAATTATTAATAATACTGTAAATACTACAACTGGTTTTGCACCAATACAGATAATGCAGGGAATTGACCCTGAACCCATTTTTAAAAATACTCCAAGAACGATTGAGAGAAGTCAGCCATTATCAGAGGAACAAAGGGCTAAGATCGCTTTTGACAGATTGCAAGAAAAAGCGGAAAAGAGGAAATCAAAAATCAAGAAACGTAAAAATAAATGGAATCCTCAGGTAGGAGATCTAGTCCTCGCCAGGGATTATAAGTTATCCAATGCGTTAAGGGGGAGAAGTCATAGATTAGAACTATTATATAAAGGTCCGGTAATGATTACTGAGAAATTCGGAGAGCATACTTATGAATTAGTGGACTTAAAAACAAACAAATCGATTGGGAGATGGCATAAGCAGCTAATAAGGCCGTATAGAAATTCCTCAAATAGTATCGAAAAGTAAGAAAAGAAATGGTGAGAAGTTAGTTGAAAGAATGGTTGGATCATGAAAATGAGGGCCTAATTGTTTCTATGTAAACTTCTAAATAACTGTAAGAATAACGTAATTAATACTAAGCAAAGTGAATATATCGAAGGAAAAAAAAAAAAAAACAGTGAAGTGGATAATGTGCGTGTGAAAAAAAATAAAAGCAAATTAAAAGTGAAACAAGCAGAACAATCAATAACCATAAAAGACTTTTGATAAAAATAATTATATAGAATCAGAAGAGCAATGGAAGAAGAAACATGTAAAATAATATTAAATCATTATGTAGTATTAAAAATATAACCCTATGTGTGTTGAGTGCTGATTTGTGTAATGTAAATATGTGAAGGGTATTCTATGTACAAGCTATGTCTTTAAGAATTTGAGTGTAAACCCTTTTAAGTATTTGTATGTAATTGACGAAAGATTTGCTGAACAATCGCGAAATTTTAACAAGAAAATGATTTTCGGGCAAGACATATACCTTATCATATTCTTACATAATATGATAATGTATATGGGGGGCATTTGTAGCAGTTTTTCTGTATAGCGCTTATGATATACAGAATATATCAAAGTTACAAAATCCATTAATAGCAAAGGGTTAAGAATATGTACCACAGGTGAAGGGATGCCAAAAAGGCACTACCAAGGGTCATTAGCGAACGTCCCAAACATTAACGTAAACGAGATAGAATTAGTTTGGCAAGGTCTTCAACATAAAGAAAAAGAGCCTGCTATTGTATTTTTACAAAGTATCGGAAACCCGAGGGGTTTCGCCAGAGGGCAAAGTCTTGACTTAATGAAGTGAGGGCCATTATGGATGTTTGGGAAGCTAAAAAGGATAATGACTGAGGCACAGGAGGAGACAGGCATCGTTACGAGGGAGAGATACATGTAAGCAACACGGTGAAAGTTCGTTCCAGCGGTTACGTTAAACTGCATATTTTATTCTATTTAAAATTGTTCAGCAAAGCTTAAACGTGTAAAATTAAAACAAATAAAGTGTTCTAAAAAACTACAATGTCGCTCTCTGTAACCACCACGGATACCCGAGATTAAGACTCATGTGTGAGCAGCCGTAGGCACCCATAATAAGCAGCAGTCAATCGAGTGATAAAATGCTTCAGTGTATGTGTGTGTGAGTGTGTAAGTGTGTGTATGTGTGTGAGTGTGTGTATGTGTGTGTGAGTGTGTGTATATGTGTGTGAGTGTGTGTGTGAGTGTGTGTATGTGTGTGAGTGTGTGTGTATGTGTGTGAGTGTGTGTATGTGTGTATTGGGTGTGTGTGTATGTGTGTGAGTGTGTAAGCGTGTGTGTGTGTGTGTGTGTGTTCTGTGTACGTCGTATGTATGATGGGACTGTTTGTTTTGTTTATATGTATACTGGGTGTGTGTGTGTTTTGGGTGTGTGTGTGGGGAGGGGGGGGGGCATGTCTATCTGTGAATAAAAACTAAAAGCAAAGTTTCTATTTAATTTCCGCATCTAAAAATATGGGCCATGAAGATTTTCAAAACGCATCTCGCACTTCAAAGTATGTTTAAGATGGAGAAGCTTTCCTCATTTTTGTTTTCTCAGAAATAACTATCAATATTCTTTAAATTACTATATGTAATAACTAGGGCCAGGAAGTTCATGCATTTGCATGTTTTTTCTCAGGGGTTAAAAGTGCATGCTTTTACATTATGTGCACGAATTATGTAATTTTCAGTTATTTGGACATGATTTTATAGTGCATATAACTGCATATTTTCTTGATTTTGATAAATGCATATTATTTCAATATTATAGCTCCTATATTGCATATTTAAATGATTTTTATGGTTTTTTACTATTTTTCCCATCTGGATAATATTTTTCATGTTGGTAGTATTGAACATGATAATACAACTCACGAAGATTTCAATATTATAGCCCCTATATTACATATTTTAATGATTTTTATGGTTTTTTATTATTTTTCCCATCTGGATAATATTTTTCATATTGGTAGTATTGCACATGATAATACAACTCACGAAGATTTCAATATTATAGCCCCTATATTACATATTTTAATGATTTTTATGGTTTTTTTATTATTTTTCCCATCTGGATAATATTTTTCATGTTGTTAGTATTGCACATGATAATACACCTCACGAAGATTTCAATATTATAGCCCCTATATTGCACATTTTAATGATTTTTATGGTTTTTTATTATTTTTTTCCATCTGGATAATATTTTTCATATTGGTAGTATTGCACATGATGATGCAATTCGTTAGGTGGCGAGAACTAATTTTGAGTCATGTTCTCATGCAGTGAATCCCGTTTCCACCCTTTCATTATATAATATGTGCGTAGAGAATAATCAGTGCGTTATCTGAGAGGTTTATATTAACAAAGATAAAGTGCAGATCAACGTTTTGAGCAGCACGATTATAGCAACGCTTGCTTGTTCACCAGCAGTTGTATCGTGGTCTTCAAACGTAACAGTGTTGTGAACTGGTTCCCACCAAATTAAATTAGGCATATAAAATGTTAAAAAGCTCTTCAAATGCCGAAAATAAAACCAAATTTGCGTGCTAGATTAATTAATTTACAGAAAGAGTTTTCGGGTGACTTAATATCTTCAGAATACAGATAATAGGGTACTGTTTTGTGGAGCGTGTGTGAAAAATGTAGGGAGTGAGAAAAGATTTAAAATAGTTCAGCACATAAACAGCAAAACATAAGGAGAATTTAATCAGAAAACTCGCAAACAAAGAACCTGTTCAAAAATAGCTAGTAGAGTGTTTAGTAATTAGGGTTACCAAATTTTCCTATGACATGTGGCAAGAATTCTTAGCTGCTGATATTCCCTTGTTCAAAGTTAATAATCCGACATTTAAAAACTTTCTTACCAACTACACTCGACAACATGTGCCCGCAGAAAGCACACTGCGTAAGACTTATGTAGGACATTGTTAGAATAACGTATTGCCAAATGTACAAAATCAATTAGAGGATCAGTTTTTGTGGTTGTTGATGAACCCCCTGATTCTGACCATCGTTCTATTGCTAATATAATCGTGGGTGCTTTAAATAATGAACAAAAGACTACACCTTATCTTCTAAATTTGAGCGAATTGTTGGCTACTGACAAAATAACTGTGACCCAGTTTGTGATGAACTCTTTGAAATTACTGTGGTCACGTGGAATCAAAATCGACCGGTTACTTTTATTTGTTACGGATGCAGGTCCTCATATGGTAAAATCAGGACAAACTCTGAAATGTATTTTTCCTAACTTAATTCATATAACTTGTTTGGCACACGTTCTTCATCATATTTCTGATACAATACGTGATTCTTTCCCATGGATCTCCCTTGCATGAATCACTTACTGCCTTTGAAACACAATATGTGATCTAAGTTCGGTTCCTGGTAGCATAGTACAAAAAGTGAAAGGGAAAGTGAAGTATGTAATTTCAAAAAATTCTGGTTACAAACAGATGTGCGATATTCGAAAGAAAACCATCTATCACACCAACAGACTTCACTCTCTGTGAAGCAGTTAACATCATTTAAGTATGCTCCGATAACATCTTGTGACGTGGGGAGAAGTTTTTCACGTTACAAAAGTGTTTTGCGAGACAACAGACGATGTGCTACATTTGAAAATTTGTGCAAAGTGTTGGTTGTGAACTGCAATTTAGCAGTTAATACTAGCAGCAGGACCACTTCTGCTTCTACCTCTATGGAATAAGGTAACTTGATTTATTATTTATACTAACTTGTCTTGTCTACTACAAAGGGACATTAATTGTTGTAATAAAATAGTGCATATTTCTTGGCATATTTTCAGGTTTTTAAGAGCATATTGGCATGTATAGTTCAGTGCTTTTTAGGGCATGAACTTCCGAGCCCTAGTAATAACATTACAAAAATAGTTATTCCAGTTTTCTGAAAATAGACCTTGAAGACAACTAAGAGATTACATCGTTTTATCCACTTTGTTAATCATTTCCAAGGTAGTTGTTGTTACTGGCTTCCATTTTCCAAAACTTGTAGTATTCTAAAATATGATTTGAAGCTTTACTAGCGACGAACATATTCAAGATGCTCTCGGGCTTCAAGCCAGGTGTAGTGATGAAGAGACATCAACGTTTCGGGAGTGTACATCTCTCCCATCTTCCGAATTCATCCTGAATATGAATTTGTAGTATTCTGTAGGAGGAGGTAAAGATTTTGAGGGAAATAAAAGCTTACTCTATTCTAGCTGTCACGTGAAATATTCATTCAAAATTTTGAATTTCTGAAAATTGACTGCAACTGTTTTGATTAAATTACCATGTTTATATTTAAGACATTTTTATGAAAAATAAAACGAATGTTAACAACCCTCTGGAATAACACATGAAGTTCACTAAGCGATATATAAAATGTTACTATACAAAAGCTCAGTTCTCATAATTGAGTGTGAGTTAACCATTTCTGAACTAATAATTTTTATTAAATTGAATTTTCCAATAACTGTAATTTTCTCAAATTCATATTTTCTTCTCTTGTTGATGCAATTAGTGACATTTCCAAGCCATCACATGACGACAAGATCTGAGTATTACATAAGCCTACCGCATTCCTATGTTCCCGTTGTAATAAAGCAACTTGTACAAATATCTGTCTGGATAAAAGAACAAGTATTAGCTCGTACAAGAATTAGAAGGGAAGGTCAAGTGAGTGGATTCAGAGACTGTCAAGACTTGTACTTCCGATGTAATATCGATTTAGATTTTGGAATCCAATACCTCCTCTACCCACAGAGAAAAACAGAGTGATTATTCTTGTATAATGTTTGTTTAATTATGCATATAGCATGTTGCTAGAATTGTTCGCTATTAAACAAGAACTTCAAGAATATGTAGGTATTCTGGGTAACAAGCTCTGGGGTGCGAACAGAAGGAAGGAAGACAGTGACGTCAAACTTTCAGGTACCTACCTCTGTTGGATCAAACTTAGGAGAAGTCCAAGCTAGCAATATTGCACCGTAAAAAACGGCTAAGATTACCAAAAAGTTGACATGAAATGTATATTTTTATGGCTTTACATACTTTTTTAGGTAATTTCTTTCTAGTACAAGTATTGTTGAACCGTTTATAACTATGAATACTTGCTGTTTCCTTTCAGAATTATACTAGAAACTAAGTAAGTACTGTGCTATCTTTCTGAGAATGTAGTTCAAGCACAAACCTCCAATGTGAAAAGTATCCCTCTCTCTGACAGTTAAATGTTGTTCACTTATATTTGAAACTGCCATGTAGTGATCGCGATCTCTGTGATAGCAACATAGATTTACACCAATACATATTATAGTTTCTGATTTACGTATGTTCTTAAAGACACACGCACATACGCACAAGGAAATAATTCTATTACTTGAATCCTACTGTTGGATTCATGATCCCTCATATCATGTACGAGCATATTTCCGGTGTAAACTGGATATCAGACATGGAATACAATACTTCATCTCCTACCACAGGCAGGAGGTAGAGAAAAGGCGTTCACTTTTACATTGAAATATGATAGCAATCCCGTGTGATATTCTGTACTAGAATGCATGTATTTCCTAAATCTGTATGAACATGTTCCTTATTTCTGTTCATTACTGTCTTTACTACGTTCATTCCATCCAAAACTCAATACCGAGAATTCACCAGTAGTTTATGTTTTGACATAAACACAGAGTCTAAATAAGAATTATTTAGAAAAAGGCCCATGTGTGTGTTTGTGAACAGCGTATTCAAAACCAAAAGGCGGTTAAATGCCAAAGTTGGTAGTATTTAAGTTGAACATCTTCCAAGCCTGTGACGACAAGTTTATTAAGAAATTCTCAGCACTTCAAACTGCCATGAGTAACGTTTTGAATCGATCATATCAAAGATGTCTATCTTAGCCCATGAAATTTACTACCGGCCAAGGAGAGGAAAAGATGTTAAAAAATCTGATGTGTTGTACTACCATGACTTTCTCTACTCTTGTACTAACCATTCTTAAAAACTCTTATTCCTATATCTTCTTCGTGTTAGTTAACATAAACATTTGTACAAATTATCCTATTTTTTATTTCCTTCTGGTACAAGGGGAATATTAGAATACAGAAGGCTTTGTACGATAGTCAAATCTTTTAAAGCTTTGAGATTCCGTTCTCTTTTCACACTTAACATATAAAAAAATTAACAACGATGTTCCATTTCACGAAAGTTTTAAGTTTTCGGAAACTCACACACATAACAAGGAATATCTCCGAAATGGTTCACTCTACAAAACAGTTTATTCAGACATCAATTGTGTGTTTTAGCGAGACCCACATCTTTTGTACAGCAATATTTTGTCTATCTCTAACGGTTTACCAGTTATGCAAAAGTCGTCCAGAGTAAATACGACTACAGGGGCTATAGCCTGAAAATTCAATATATACCTTTCATTCGTCATAAAAATATCGCAAACATACGACATTTTGATTAAAATCGTTAGAGCTATTTCAACAAAATCAAAATTTTAGAAAAATGTTCTATAGAAAGGGTAGTTTAGGATGGGGCTATTTTCTTCAAAATCTTCGTGTCGCATCCTAGAAAGACATTAAACTTAAATACCAACTTTGGTTTTAACCGACTTTTCGTTTTTGAGTTATGCTGTCCATAGACACACACAGACGCACACACGAACCTTTATCTAATTTTTTTTTATTTTATTTATTTTTTTTTTATTCAGGGTGTCTCAAAACATATATTTCCGGTGAAATGTCGACATCGAACATTTGGGTGGAATACAATACTTCCCCTACTTACCAGTAGAGAAAGTGAAAATGGTATGCAGAATGCAGAGAAAGCTTCTGAAAGGGATTTATTGTCATCGCTGGTTACTGAGCTGCTAAAAAGGCCAAGATAAATATCAAGTATTATCAGGGTGAGATTCTCACCCCAAATTAGCACATTGAAATCTCGGCTCTCTATGCGAGAGACCAAAACATTGCCTGGGTGCATCAAGTTAAGGCGTCCACTCACACCTCAGTTTCCACTGTCGTATTGTTGCAAAGAACAGAGCAAGATCTATTCCGTTGAGCAAGGTCCCAGTTAAATCTCCTCATGTCTCCCCAATGGATGTTTCGCCTTTACACTCTTGAAAAGCGCATTGGGAAGTAGGCGCTCTCAAACAAGAAAGCCTGAAAAGAGGAGTGGAAACTTCTGGACATGGCTGCACTCGCAAGAGCCTGAGTCAGTGGAAACTGAGTGCAGAGCAATTGCTTGGATGAAGGGACAATAAATAGAGTGTATCTAGTTTAATGGTTCTTATTGGTGCACGTTTGGGAACGCCAATGGCAGCCATAGACGTGCAATCGGCGAGTCACACTTGCCATTCCCACCTTTACAGGGTTTGTACACGTTTTGAATCATGTGTGCTGTTTGCCACGTGCTGTGGGCAAGGAATGTGCTTTATAAGTAGCAGGTGCACTAGCTGTTTCCCACATATTTATAAAAGTTTAAGAGCTTTGTGCAATTTCTGTTGTGCGCCACTACTCGTGTCTCATTGCAACTCTGCCTGGGTTGTTTTGGTTTCTATACAAGTTAGGTGTGGCACGGCTGTTATGGGCTCTTGGTTGCGTCACATATGATAAACCTGGTGTGTTGTAGTTTATTATTCCTTAAACAAGACCAGGAAGTTCCTATGCTGTTACAGGGATATATTAAGTTGCATGTGCCAGGGCTGTTACGGGTTGCCGATTACGTCACATATGATAAACCTGGTGTGTTGTAGTTTATTATTCCTTAAACAATACCAGCAAGTTCCTATGCTGTTACAGGGATATATTAAGTTGCATGTGCCAAGGCTGTTACTGGTTGCCGATTACGTCACATATGATAAACCTGGTGTGTTGTAGTTTATTGTTCCTTAAACAATACCAGCAAGTTCCTATGCTGTTACAGGGATATATTAAGTTGCATGTGCCAAGGCTGTTACTGGTTGCCGATTACGTCACATATGATAAACCTGGTGTGTTGTAGTTTATTATTCCTTAAACAATACCAGGAAGTTCCTGTGCTGTTACAGGGATATATTAAGTTGCATGTGCCAAGGCTGTTACGGACTGTCAGTTGCGCTATACAGATATATGAATAGCACTCGAATTATCGCACTTGTGTGTGAGAGCGCTTTGGTCTGCGGGAATTGGGTAGGCAGAGATCGAGAGGGGGGGGGGCAGTACCAGTGTACTATCTTTCACAAAAGTAAATACCCATCTTCAGCTAAACCTGCGCAAAGGGTCACCTAATTCTCCGGCGTGCTTGCATAGATGGTATGAGAATTAAATTAGTCATGTGCTTCCGTTGCTGTCCAAAGGACGTGGCAGCCATGTCTCCTCTTAGCTCACTCACTTCACAGTTTAAAAAGCAATATTTCAGCAATCCTTCTACATTAACGGACAAACATTGCAAAGTTAACTTGAGTGCATCTGCAGGAAAGGTGTTCTTATGGTGTTTTATTAAACTGTGGACTAGAACTAAAATGATTCCAGTATTGGGTGCTACACTTAGAGACGTGAGTTTAATCAGCGAGGTGAAGCTCTTGTGTTGCCGATAGCGCAACTGGCTAAGGTGTGTTCGTTCAAATCTACAGTGGTGGGTTAACATTAGTTCGAATCTGATTTACGTATGTTCTTAAAGACACACGCACATACACACAAGGAAATAATTTTATTACTTGAATCCTACTGTTGGATTCATGATCCCTCACATCATGTACGAGAAAATTTTCCGGTGTAAACTGGATATCAGACATGGAATACAATACTTCATCTCCTACCACAGGCACGAGGTAGAGAAAAGGCGTTCACTTTTACATTGAAATATGATAGCAATCCCGTGTCATATTCTGTAGTAGAATGCATGTATTTCCTAAATCTGTATGAACATGTTCCTTATTTCTGAGACGTCATTACTGTCTTTACTACGTTCATTCCATCCAAAACTCAATACCGAGATTTCACCAGTAGTTTATGTTTTGACATAAACACAGAATCT